>VYZM01024138.1:1107539-1140934 GCA_013398915.1 Dromas ardeola
GGGCTGGTTTGGTTTTTTTTGTTTGGTTTTTAAATCACTCGTTTCGTCCAAAGAATGAGATAAGTCTGGAACACAAGAATTACCACAAAACTCAGAGCACAAGTAACAGATTTAAACAGACAGAAAAACACTTTATATTGCCTCATTCCACTGTTACGAGGACTCCCCAAAAAACACAAGAGACTGGGAAAATAATGCAACATTAACATACGGTAGAAAAAGAGTCAAACAGTTAATGAGATCTCATCTCATGTGAAAAATATTCTTGACCATAGATGCTGCTCCGATTTCTTGCTTACAAAGCCACAGTATTCATCAGGGCTTGAATCTTGCCATATTCAAGGACTTTGCCCAAACACCACAAAACCACCAAATTTGCAAGAATGCAAGAATTACGTCAAGTAGACCATGCACTGTCTCTGTTTGGATGAGTTTTATTTCAGATAAGTTAATAGGGGACTTTGAAATCAGTATGGAAAAAAATGTTCTTTTCTCACCAATTTTGCATGGTAGGAAATTGTAGTCAGATGGCTTTTTAGTGTAGTATCAGTTTTTAAATCTTTAATGAAATTACCCTTACAAGCATCCTGTAAAACTGTGAAGTGTTATCTATTCCATTTGAGTAACAGACGTACTAAAACCTAAATGACTTAGAGAAAAACTGGTGAAAAAAAGCTTAAGCTGAAATTTCTTAAGCCCTAGTCTAGTGGCTTATTCACCATGCTTTCTCTGGGAAATGTGATTAAATAAAAAAATCAATAAAGATTTAGGTTTGCCAGATAAAACACAAAAGCTTGAAAGTCTGCTGACAAGAACTCAGGGCATGAGGCCAAGTTTTTTCAGCTACTTTGAGTGGATCAGTTAATAGCATGAAAACAACATAATAAGGAGAAAATTAGACATCTGCTTCAGGTGTAGCCATGAGGTATGTCCTCAAGGACTTCACTTTTACTTCTCCCAGTGATAAGTGCACATGATGAATTCCTGACCCCATTTACAGGAATGGTGAAATTCCCTTTACTTCAGACTGGCTACAGGTTCCCCCATACTCCAGCAGAGGTAGCGTAGAACACTTAACATCAAATTCACATCTCACTCTCTAGCAGACTGTCTCATCCACTAGTTTTAAATGCTGCAAAGAGAGACAAGTTTGAATACTAAAAGTCTGGGCTCCACAGAAGCCCCTGAAACATTTGGTGTCTTGTAGCTCAGCATAATAATCTAATTATTCTTCAGAATTAGTAACGACAGTAACTCTGTCTGAATGTCTGTAGTCTATTTATATTTTACTTATCAGTGGTAAATAAAAATTTCAAAATCACCATTGGGGTTTTCTGACTGTATAGTTTTCTGTGTCTGTGTTTGTTTTTTAAACAGACAGAGCATAGTAAACGACTATTGTTCTGCATAAAGAACACTCAATTAGTGACTAGTTTAAATGTAATTAATCCTAATTTATAGCTGGCCATACATGTTTCCCCTTCAGTCTAGTAACTGTGGATTGGTTTACAAGAACAACTAATTGTTTATATTTTTAATATACTTTTACCATATATATGTACATTACAAAGCAGCGTAATGGTATAGAATGAACAATTAGAAACTATTAGAAAAATATGAGTTACCCATGCAGTATAAAAAGGGTATTAGGAATAGCTTAATGCAAGAGTTGTGTAATGATTAAAGATCAGATCTGAAAGAGCATCAGAATTTGCTATCCTATAACCCTCTCTAGGAATTCCTATATCCATGTAATATTACAAATGACTTGCAGAGAATGAGCCAGGACTGATTGCTCATCATTTCTTCAGACAGATGAATAAGGTGTCAGCAAAGATGTTAGTAGATAGCAAATTCTGACCAGGCAAAATTCACATGATGTGTAGTTCAGCTGTGGACTGCCCTGTCACAAAACATGATGGACACAAAACATTAACCTCTCTGGTCTCTGGCTTGAAGCCTGCGAATGGGAGGGAAATCCACTGAGGGTTACTGTATAAACCAAAACCACCTCTGGCTCAGGAAGTCTCTGCTCCACAAATTCTTACACGTCCCTTGATATCCACTTTTGGCCGCTGTCAGAAACAAGAGAATTAAATGGGTCTTCAGAGTGATTTAATGCTGTCACTTTCTTTACCTCTATTAGGCTTAGGCAACACTTTTATATTGGGGAACCAATAATGTATATGAACTCACTTAAGCAACTCTGTGAAAGGGTGTCTCTCCTTAAATTATTTCCAACGTCTGCTTCAGGAAGGCAAAGAACAGCTGTATTAAAGACAACTATGTAACAATAGGGTATGTTGAAAATACAAGTATAGCCCCTATATTCTGAAAACAAAAATTCATCAAATATAAGTTCCTAGGAAGAGAGAGACAGGAAAAAAAATTAGGTTCCTAGCAATAGCAGTAATTATTGAAAGTATGCTGCTGTTGTATTTCTTCAGTCAGATATATCGTCTAATACATTACTGATTTAGCCTAAACACAGTTTAATCCAAAAAGGTGCTCTAATCTGAAATAAGGCTCTGCGTGGCAGCCTGATACATTGGAGCTATACGTCTGTGATTGCTTAGTTATTAGTAGTGCCACCAGCAGAACAGCACTACATTTAGATTTTTAATACCCTGTTGCTATGGCTTACTTTAAAAAGAGCATGATATATCAGCCAAGGCACATTTTAACCTTCTGTAGCAGCCAACTCTTTTAGGCCAAGCCAAACAATGAACTGCAATCTTTTAGCCTTGGTTTGGATTTTGGCCAAGGACAGGTTCATTTAAATCATGGTGCAGTTGTCCAACTAAAACAAGGGTTTACACACCACTTTGATTTATGTACTCCCTCAGTTTTTGAGTGGTGCTGACACCTCTGAAATTTTCATATATTTGGAATGCTAAATTACATTTATTAACTTCTTCTTAATCACCTTTTGAGGAGTGGTAGAAGTGGCCTATTGACTACAAAGTTGAAAAACATCAGAGTATAAGACTGTGTGGGCTCAGGCTATGGCCTATGCATTTTCCCCAAATCCCGAATCACTACAGAAAAGTTTCTAGGGAGAGAGATGCAAGTATGAAGGAATCCAGATGCATATAGCATTATTTAAGCATTTTGATGCTATATTCATTTAGATATATTAGCAATTACTTCCAGTCTCATGGCAATATTTGGCATAATCTGCATGCTAATTACGATGCTATTCTAACAGTATTAGAATAAGAAGCATTCCAAAGATAAAAAAAAAAAAAAAATACTAAGATGACAAATATACTCAACATTTAGTTTAACAAACCTGTGAACTACTGCCACATTTCTGTGGCAGACACTGTAGCAGCATGTGTTTGTCCTTGCTTTACCTACACCAGGATGATGCTTCTCCCACAAGAAGTTAACCAACCTTGGAGTAAAGGTGCAAATACACTGTTTTGTTATGTCATCTGCTGCTTATTAACAGGCAGAGCCCTGACACCCACTTACACCACAATTATAACCATAGGGCAAACCTGATTTTCTGCCTCATATCACATTTACAACTTAAATTCTTGCCACATTTGAAAAGGCTGACATTCTGCTTGCCTCAAAGTGGCAACGTGCAAGCACATATCCAGTTTTCTATTTTAAGGAAAAACAATCTGACGTTTGGTCAGACTTCTACAATAAGCACAGGCATATGACTAATTACTCTGTGTGCTATATTTCATTCAGGTGCTGTATCTATAACAAAATAGTAGGACAAATACAACTATCATCCTGCTGGCAGAGATTTCATGTTTTTAAGATATTTATTAAAAAAGGGTAAACATTTGATTTCCCATTGGTCACAAAGTCCTAAGAGTATTTTACTCAAAACACTAAAGCAAACCTCTACAAAACCTTAACTTAGAATTAACGTTGAATACAAAACCAGCACCACTTTATACAACACTTTATACTTTTTTTCTGACCAAAGCAATTCTGTGTTCTAGCTGAATAAAGTGAACTTCAACATCTTAGATGTGTGTGATCAGCATGATGGTTTTTAATAATAAACAAAAGAAAGATTTATGAATGGCCAGCCACTGTTGACAATTCACTTTTCTTTATTGATTTTGCTTTCAAGCAAAATTGCCCAAACAAGACCTTTCTTGTTATTTTTAATATATTATTTTTATACAGTTACACTGAAAACTGTGCCTAACCCATAAAATAGCTTTACAGACGAATAAAGTTATTTTCAAAAGTAAATCAGCAAATTAGATACCCCATTTCGGAGGATTCAGTTTTTCACTGATACAATACTAAGTTTCGTGTTTGCTTTACTCAAACCCCCAAATTTTCCAAGAGATTTACAATATTTGTCTATAAACTGTGTTAGCCCAGAAGATAGTTTCAATCTTTCAGTGGAACATAAATTACAACTTTCTATAGTAGTTTTCCTTTACGCAGGAAAAGATTCTTTTTAAAATCTGGCCAAGCCTTCAAACCAGTCACTTACTTATGAATAATTTTATATCACCAAGCACACAAATCCCACTGAACAATATACTAAGCAATTCTCATAACTTTTTTCCTGTCTTCATTTAGAGGAAAGGCACTATCAAGAAAGTTATTTGTAAACCGTGGCTTTGTTTATTTTTTGTTTGTTTGTTTTGCTTCAGGTTAAGGTTTTCTTGGCATTTTGAGAAAAATCATGAAAGATAGAGATAAAAGGGTTCCCTACAGCTTAAATATCTAAATAACTTACATGATACCTGCAATATATAGGACATGCTGAGTCTGAAATTTTTCTCTGTGTGTATATGTATTTACAACTTAGAGGGCAAGAAAGCATTAGTATAAAATAAATCCTGGGCAGACATTCAGAAGTACTGAGCACATGACATCAACAATTAAGAAATATTACCTCTGAGTCCAGACTAAAAAATACTGAAAACTTTCAAGATGCAATGAAATTTCCTAGCAATTTCAAAGATGCTTTATAAGGGAAACAAATCCTAAATGTAAAAATACTAACTTGATAACTCTGATCCATCATTTTCCTGTCCATTAAAAAAAATAAAAGCAGTAACATCCTATTTTGTTTTTCCAATATTGTGTCTCGACAGTGCTTTCTAATATTATAGTAAACCATAGCTTCAGAGCTGAGACAAAGAGTTGAAATGTTAGAAACACTTTTTTTTTTTTTCAAGCAGTCCATAAAGATTGCTCTTTAAAATTTTAAACGCAAATTTTTCATAGATGTTTATTGGTTGTCCCTAGGTTTAAGCATCATGATTTACTGTCTTTGCAACAGTGCTGTAAATGTAAATTCATCACAGTTTTGTTGCCTGTCTCAGTTAAGTTTAACAGCTTATTTTATGAGGTTTTGGATGAAAGTGGAAAAATTAGATATTAGAATGCACGGCATACAATGTAATTATTCAAACTGTTATTTTAATATTTCTTGAACATTGTATGTCATAATTTACAGTTGCATTACAAGGACTATCTGGTCTCTAGGTAATTTCTCTAGAAATTGAGTTTCAAATGTTTGTTCCTCTCAAATGGGTGGAGAAGGGGAGGAGGGGAAGGGACTACTCAGTACAAGTGTTATACAATCATCTGTGGTCACCTAAAAGCTCTTTTTAGAATCTATGTATTTTATCACCATTTTATGTGTTTCTAGACCAACAAAGTTTTTTTGGATGTGTGTGGCACTCCAGTTCCTCCTGTTTGTTCCCCAGGCTGTGTGCATTGGTAAACATACACTTGAGGTGGTTGGTCTTCTGGTTCTCATCTTGAGAGGCAGCAAAGGGACATTTGTGTCTGCTCTGTATGCTGCTACCGTATGCTTACACATGAAGGATCTTTATAGTTTAACTAAACGTACGAGATAAGCTACCTTAAGTATGCATTTTAAAGTAAAGTAAGCATTAAGTACGCACTGCTTAAGTATGCATTTTAAAGTATGAAAATGTAGATAACTGAGGAACTGACAAATACATCCACCCAAAATCCATACCGTGCCTAAACTAAGTCAAAACTAGAGAAGGTCAAATAACCATTTTCACCATGTTTTTCCAACTTTGCACGTTTCTAAGGTAAAGCTGGTTAAGCAATTCATAGATGTGAACACATTAAAATTTTAATTTTCTTTCGTTTTGCTATTCTTTTAATTACTCATCAAATAATTTCCGGAAGAATAAAAGACCAAAACCCAAAAAAACGTACTAGATGTTTCTTTTTATGAAAAAACAGCAATAGGCCCAAACTGAGTATCTGTATTTGTGGTCTTAAAATTAAATCATATAAACTTTCACATGTTTCACAGTTCTTTATGAGGTAGACCAATCTCAAAGAGACAGAAAACAGAAACAAACACCCAACTTTTTGCATATTGTCTCACTCTAGTGATAATATAAACTGCAAATTATGTTATCAGCTGACTTTCTGAATTGAATGTGCAACTGACATTCTGAATTTAATGTGCAATTCTAGTCACTGATATACAGATTAACACATTAATATTAAACAGATCTGCAGTAATTAGTACCAATTAATGTAAAGGATAAGTTAATTTACAAAGCATATCATTCAATATACAAGCCAATGTGTGCCAAATAGTATTATGCTAATTCCATAGCCCTTATTTTAAAAGTTTTATTAAATGTGGTTGGGTAATCTGACTGTTTAGGGCCTAAAATCACTTGAAATATTAGGTTTTTCAAAGCCAGGCAGCTGCAACTACAGTTCAGTTATAGATCTAATTTCATTTTTACTGTATTATAAAATGAGAAGCTTTACATAGGAGACAAATGACTACGAAGAGAAATACTTCTTGACAGTTTCCTTCCAAGTTTAAAACTTTTTCTATTATAGATTTCAAGCCAGTAGACATTTTCAAACTGAAATTTGTTTACAAAAGTAAATATTTTTGCTTCAGGAGCCTTTGATCTTATGTTATTTCAATAAGAGTTACTACAGAGCCTCAAGTGCTTTGAGTTGACTCAGAATACACTCAAATGTAGTTGCTGCAAGTCTCCGCATAGCAGGTTTTGTTCTTGTTGCAATATTAAATACACTTATTTTCCCCACACCTTATTAATATCAACCGAATATTTGTAAGATGATATACAAATGTTGCATGTGATTCCTTAAATAACTAATGATGAGTACATTTTGTTTGTAAACTAGCATAAATCCAGAATATGACCATATAACTAGTGACTAAAACCTAGGGATAATGTTCTAAAATTGAAGTTTTGCAGTAACATCAAAGGATTGGACCCAACTGTAGAGTACACATACAGAAAATAACAGTAGGGGGTGATGTAACTTATGACTCATCTAGGATGTAACTGTTCTTGATTGCCAACATTTGTTTGGACATTAAACACTGCAAAAGTAGAAAGAGAACTTACCGAAATTGAACAGACATAGCATATACAAAATAACTGCATTTGTGCACTAGGAAGATTTGTTCCAACACACTGACCTTCTAAAATTGCGTACAGAGAGTCAAGACTATATTCTTATAAAAGTGTCAACAAAACCTTTTTTCTTTTCTTCCACACCAAGATATTAGTCATTGTGGTTCAGGTTCTAAGACACCTAGCAGTGTGGTAATTTCAGGAGAGTTTGTAATTCCCTCATCAAGAAAGTACTGAATACGCAAGATTTTCTTTTCTGCAGCGTGAATAGGAGGCTTCCTATGAGTGCCGCGCACCAGATATCTATTCTGCAAATGGACGTTTCTGGGTCTATTGGCATCTTACAACACCACTGCATTTCTCCGTGGCACCTTCATTTATGCCAAATTCTATGCAGAATGACACCACCCCCTCAAGCAAGACTGCAGACTGACAGTGGTCTTAACGGGAAAGTATGACTCGGGACAACTTTGCTGCTTGTATTCTGACTGTTTGTTGAACAAAAAGAAAGACCTGCTGGACAAAGAAAAGCAGGTATGGATGTTTACGTGCACATTAAGACAGGGTTAAAATCCTCAAGAAAACATTCGTTCAAAAAAAGTGTGGCAGTTGTTACTACTGTTTGAACTGGAGGAATTTCCATTTGTGATTTGTTCTCAGCCAATGGCTACTTGGTGCAGCACTTCACTGCTCTTGCCTGGACCATTTACATGTTTTCTGCACACATGAACAATGCTTACGTGAAATCTAAAATGGCTTCCAGTAGACAAAGCCGTGGAGAGGAAAAACATAGTGCCTATTTTTTTCTTTCTTTCTTCCTTCTCATTCCTGAGTATCAGAAATATAGCTGATCACTTTGAGCTTGAAAATAAATAGCAAACACTACTATACTTGGAATAACTGCTGGACAATTCCCTGCCTTACTTATATCTCTGTGATGCACAAAAGTGTTCCTTGGAGTGAATTACATTGTCCATTGTACTGTCCGCAGGAACACAATTAAGATTATTCACACTAAGAATATCACATTATATTGCATGGTATCAGAGACCGTATTATGTGCCGGAGAACGTCAAACTCAAGTATTAAAAGAAAATATTGTGATTCTCTTATTTTCAAAACAGTGGATTGCAGTTTCTGGAGAATCTTATCTCCATATTTTTCACGCAAGTTTGAAATATTTGCTTTATACTGGAAGAAAGATGAGCTAGTCCTTATAATGACATAAACCAGCATGAAACAGATGGATGATATATCGTGAAAAATGCAATACCATACCACCTGAAAGGTTTGTCTTAATTAACAAAGGGGGAGCAAGGGTAGTACAGGTTATTTGAAATTATCTATTATTTCTTTTCTTTCCCTATATATATGTGTGTGTGTGTATACACACACACAAACACTTCTTTATTATCATTCCATCTAATGCTACCGGTCTACCTTACTGTGAACTAACCAACACTAAACCTTCCTTGTGATCTTCCACTTGCTGATTTTGATGCCATTCAGGATTTGATTCAATATTGGAAGCCTTTTTAGTTTGAAATTGTCAGCGTTATGGAGGCGTTCTCAGAAGTAAGGAATGTTTCAAAATGAACCATTGTGTTTTATAAAGCAACTTCAAGAATAATTCAACAGAAAAAGTAAGCAGAATACAGAATTTTAAAAATATGTATGAGTCAGGAGACAAGAAGAAGGAGGAAGACTGGAAAAAATATCATGAGCGACTGGCTGCTTGAGCTAAACACAAGCTCTTTTATTTTCCTAAACTGTAATTTCATTTGTTAAAATTTGAAAGCTGAGCTTGCTATGGTGCAATGCTGTATTGTGTGGCCCTGAGCAACTGCTGGGTTTACTGTATTGGTTGCAGGGCCCTTATAATTATATACCTGCATGTGAGCATTAACATGCCAGACTGTCACAGTCAGAACTAAGTTTACTCAGTAAAAAACAAAAGACAAGCCATTGCCACTGGGCTTGGAGAAGTGGTGTAAGAAATACTCTGAAAACACATCCCTGAAGGCAAGGTCTTATCAGTACAGAACTGCTATCCTTCTCCAAGTGAGCCCGAGAAGTTCATAAGGAATAGGAATTAAATGATCACAACCTGCCCTGCTCAACACTACACAATCACTTCTCTGAACCTGTTCAGAAGTTTCAGCGTAAAAAAGCAAGACAGAGTGGCAGGAGTATAAAAGAAAGTCTACTTGGTGCTACTAGACTTCTAACACATGCACAAAAATCCTTAATATTTTTGTAAGAGCAATAATTATTAAAAAAGAACGACTAGTTTTAGTTGCATTCATTCAGGCGGAAGCATCTGTAATATGTAAAAACTCATAAAAGATACATGCTTAAATCAAAGTCACAAAATGCTGACAGTATCTTAGAAATATATCAGTATTATAGACAATAAAATGTAATTTGCTGGGTAAGTGTTATATGCTTTGCTAGAAAGGAGATGTCCAGGTTGCTTACAGCTTTATCCTAGTAGCTGCGCTAAGTCTGAAACACTTTGCCTTAGAAGCAACAGAGTATACAGTGCATATACGCCCGTACAGGGTAAGAACCCAGGCTACCTCCTGGGGGGGGCTCCTAAACCTAAGTAAAAGCCTAAGCCTGAGTCAAAACTAAGCAGTTAACAGTCATTCAAATAAAACATGTTAGGTAAAACTGAAACTTTACCCTTATATCAATTCAGCTCTAGGTAGTAGCACACATAAGTGATTCTTATCTTCATAGCCTGTATTTGGCTGTATAGAAAATACTGGCCAGTATTACCCTCCATATTTAATCTAAGTCACTAGGGGATTAAACAGATGTGACTCTGAAGACAGAGTTAAATTTAACTAAAATTACCTTTATAATTACCATTTCCTCATTTCATACTGTATCATATTGATAAATAATTCCATGAAAAAAAACTATTTTCTTTCTCTTAAATAATCATCTTTGCAACTTTCAGAACCTTCAAAAAGTTACCAAAAGAGGCCGTTTCTTAAAAATCCAAACAAAAAAAACAACAACAAAAAAACCCCCGTTAAGATACTATATAGTTTTAGACCAAAATTGTGCTTAAAAATTACTATTTGCAACCACAGTATCTGACAAATTCTGTGTTTAAAGCTGAAATCAGTTTCCTGGAGTTATATATCTCTGTGTGTAGTCTCCTAACTCCTTGTTTTAAGCAGGAGAAAAGAATTTGTGCATTGAGTTAAAAAAAGAGACTCTGTTTACTCCTACAAATTTGAGCCTGCAGCAAAAAGCAGCATTAAAAAGCACACCAGTTAAATACTCTCTCCTAAAACTTTGCTCTTGGAGCCACCACAGTGTCCATAAAATGTTCCCCCCCACCTTAAAAAGGCTAACTGATCCCATTTTCCCAGTTTCCAGTATTTTAAAGGCACATTAAAACTGACTCAAAAATTAAATTTTTGCCTCAGCCATTTATGCATTTAATCTGGTACCTTTATGCGTACCAAAATAAAGATTTGCCTCTTACATGACAAATTCCCTCACTAATATTTCCCGGTTAAGAGGCCTATGTATACCCTAACCTTATGAGAAATTCCACCTTTGCCTTTTGTTCATTCCTTCCCTACCAAACCCAGGTTACGAGAGGACCCATGCACTACCTTAAAGACAGCAGAGGATTTTCTACACGAATCAAACAATGTTTCTGAAATGGATATCTTCATTTCTTTATAAATGTTCTATGCAATATTGAAGGTTTTCTGACAAACAATTCTCAATCCAATCAACTGTAAGCTACTAAATTTCATAATCTCTTTGTTACAGTGATGGCCATTAGAAAGGAAAAATTACAGGAGAGAAGACTTAAAACAGGAAGTACATAGCGTTTTGATTTTTTCCTTTGTGGCAACACAAAACCCGGGGGTTGCTTTGATAGCTCACACTGATGTGGTGGCAATCAGAGGGACCTTGGCGGGCTGGAAAATGGGCTAACAGGAACCTCATGAGGTTCAACCAAGGGGAGTGCAAAGCGGGGAGGAATAACCCCATGCACCAACGCAGGCTGGGGCGGCCTGGCTGGAAAGCGGCTTTGCAGAGAAGGACCTGGGGGTTGTGGTGGGCACCAAGTTGACTGTGAGCCAGCAACGTGCCTTTGCAGCCGACAGCACCGCGGGCTGTGGTAGGCAGAGGATTGCCAGCAGGTGTAGGGAGGTGATCCCTCTGCTCAACACTGGTGGGACACATCTGGAATGCTATGTCCAATGCTGGGCTCCCTAGTAAGAGACATGGGTATACTGGAGCAAGTCCAGCGAAGAGATACAAAGATGATGAAAGAGTGGGTGGGTCTTACATGATGGGTGAAGTAAATACAACAGAGCCAGACTCAGTGGTGCTCAGTGACAGGACAGGAGGCAACAAGCACAAACTGAAGCACAGAAAATCAAACCTAATTATAAGAAAAATTTTGTGGGTTGGTTTTTTTTTTTTTTAACTGTGAGGGCAGTCAAACACTGAAACAGATTGCCCAAGGAGGTTGTAGAGCCTCTATCCTCCAAACCATTTAAAACTTGACTGGACTCAGCTCTAGGCAACCTGCTCCAGGTGACCCTGCTTAGGCAGGTGTTTGGACTAAGCAATCCCCTGCGGTCCCTGCCAACCTCAGCCAGTCCATGCAAAGATTCAAATCTATGTAATGCATTTCAAGATGAGGCAAAGAATCTGTAGACACTGAAGGGGACATCAGTGCATGTGGTACTGTGGCTAGAGAGCTTCCTTTCTCCAATATAATTTACTTAAAGCTCTTCTATTAACACTTGCCATATGGTTTCCAGTGGGCACAGAAGCATTCACTGAAGGTCTGAGCTAAGATACAACAACAAAAGGATTCGACTGTTGTGGGATCACTCACAAACTAACCTGGCAAGAATTAAGAGAACAGAAAAAGCCTATGTTCAACCTCTTCTGAAAATCCAGAATCACATTTTGTTCTGTACCATGAAGCCATTATTAATCAAATTCATCTAAAAGACACCTTTGATGCTTTTTGAGTACATGAAAGAACGAGTGAAAATCTTAAGCTGCAGGGAACATCAGGATTTGTCTTCAGAAATCATGCTAATGTTTGATTTGAACAAAAATCACCGGTATCTTGGATAAAACTTTTGTTCAGAATATTTATAATATAGGTTGTTTCTAGTTTTAATTTTTGAACTATTTGGAAGTTTTTATACTCCTTTAGAATTGGTTAAATTTATAATTAGGGGTCTTACGATTTTATAGTAAACAAAAAAATTTCATTTTCTTTTGATTAGATTTGTTTACTTTCCTCTGCAGAAGTCTGATTAATGAACACCACTCCCTGTCACAACTGAGTGGTAATTTCTTTAGTGTAATTTACTTTCATTATCTGTAATTAATTAAACAGACCAAATAATATAGGAGATTTGGGCGGGGCAGTTATGAGGCTTTATTCTTTGCTGAGCTGAAGCTCATTTTGAGTGCAGGGCTTTAACACTGAACAATGCTTACTGTTGGAAGGTTTCATAAATAAGAAAAGTTATACCAACCTTTCAGTAAAATACGTAAGTATTCCAATAGGAATGCTGGAGACTAAACAGGTGCATAGGACAGAGAGAGTCACACAATACACTATGCACATTCTGAACTTGTTTTTAGGCTAAAATTTAAAGATCATAAAGCTCTATGAAAAGGGACATAGGCCTAGAAATGAATGAAAAAGGTAATGTGTCCATCTTTTCATCATTATACCTAATGTGTACTTAAAAAAAAACACTGACAGCAAACCCACAACTTCTCTAAGTTACTTACTCTAAGACTTACCATCTCTGAGGTATAAGGACTTTACTACTGACTATTCTAAAGGTCTGTTAATGTAATTTAATCCTGCTCTTGAACATCATGAAGCATACTTGATTTTCCTTCTTTATTAAAATACTTAAATATTCTGGAAGAATTATCAGCCTACTTCTGTCTTGTGTTTTCTACAACAAATAAACTCAGTTATTCAACCTCCACTTACAGGGCTCTGGACTAATGTCTCTTAGATACAACTGAACACAGTATTCATTCTTGTCATGTTCAGTTTATGACTGATTCCTCCATCCTTCCCTACACTTAGCATTGCCTACTCAATACTCCCTCATGTTGTATTTCTGCTTTTCATTTCTCCTTGCCAAATGTGGTACTTCACACTTCTATTTACTGAACGTTATCTGTGTGATGCGTATCATTTCTCCAATTTATGAAGGTTAATTTAAATTGTAACCTTGTCCTCCAAATTGTTTGCAGGCCCTTCCAGGTCATTGTCATCCAGAGATTTGGTAAGTTTATTTTTTCCTTCCATCGTTCAAGGTTAAAAGTATAAAAGAACTGAATCCAGACTAACTCCCCTCAGGCTCTACATAGGAGTAAATGTGGAAATTTAAGGAAAAGTCATTCCGAGTGAATGATTTTGTTTTATTTTTAACATATAAGCATGTAGTGCTAAAAATACCAAGAAAAATAGCACAATGTTTAATTTCTGAAGTATTTCAACAACGTTGACATTCCAATTTTTCCTTACAAATTAAGCTTGGGGCGGGGGGAAATCAGTATAATTGTACATAGTATTTTGACTTTGAAAGCTAAACTTACTGATTAATAAGGAGATTCTAACAACTTTATAGTATTGTATTTATTATACAGCTAATTCTCTAACTTAACCTCAAAAGTAAGTTGTAAGAAAAGATGGACACTATGATGCACTTGAAACTTTTTCTGTATTTTCGTTATTTTACACTGTAACCTTGCCGGGGTTCTGCTTTTGTTTTGTAAGCAGAAAAGAGAAACATCTATTTAGTTACAGTATATTGATTTTTTGGAAATCAAATTGTAGAGGGTATATATAATAGGCATGAAAGGGTCTCAAACTGGTAATACAGGAATCAATAAATATTCAAGAGAACTGAGTATAAAGCAAATCAGGGAAAATGACAGGTATACGCAGTATTCATTTCACTGTTCAGAAAAGATATTTTCTTATTGGAAACTATAAAGCTAAATGAGAAACTGCTGAGCACTGATGTTACTGGGCAAACGTCCCAGAACTCCTTATTCCACTCTCCTCAAGCCTTTTCTTTACATAGGTTCATGGACTCTCTCTAGACAGCAATGAGAAACATTTTAGGCCATAGGTAGGGAAGAACAAATGAAAATTAAATCTAATTGCTCATGAGCAAATTTTTTTTTCAGTTGCAAACAATGAGGGAAACGCTGTTACCAATGAATGATTGCTTCTGGATTGCTGAACTGCTCAATAATTAGTGCCAATCATTTAAAGCATTTCTAGAGCATGATGCAAGCGAAAAACCTATGCCAAAGAATCTCATATGTATACATTGTGGCAATGTTATGTATTATTCACATTCACAGATTATTCACATATATTTTGCAGATAGTTTATTAGATACTAGAAATAACATTGTCTCCAGCCTTTTTCTTAGAGCTTCTCTATGTCTTTCTATTTCCTTAAAGAAGTTTTCATGTCCGGACTAGCCACACTAAGATTCAACATGCTACCAAAAAAAGATTAAAGTTTCTTCTAAGAAATTTTAAAAAGTATCATTTCCACTTTAGAAAAGACTTTTCAAAAAATAATTTCAAAAACTATCTCTTAGAGAAGAACGGTTAGTTATCTTATGTCATCTTTTATGCCAAGGAACACTATTCCAAATCTTTAACCAAAGTTGATATGCAAAGCACATTAAAAATAATGTATCTACCTCTTCCACTCCCTGATATTTTCGTTTTGTTTGGGTTTTTTTTTTGTTTTTTTTTGTTTTTGTTTTTTTTTTTTGTTCCCCCCCCCCCCCCCGCCCCGAGTCATCTAACTTGCTGACTTGGAGATGCTGGTTTATAACAGTTTTCCCCCACCACACACACTTTTGAAATGGGCAACATAACTCTTGATATTCCAACCGTTATCTTCAGTGGTTGGTTTTGGTTATAAAAAGGTGCAAATGTGTTTAGATGAGTTATCTGTGGCCTTCTGAGTACAGAAGTGTTCCTTTCTTTCAAATGTAGCTTTCAGAATTAGATTTTTTTTCATTCACTGCAAATCTTTATAAACCTGTGTACATTTTTTTCCCATCAATCTTGTTCTCTTTATTTTCTTTGCTTTGTAATGAGCTTTCTCACCATATTGAGAAGGTTCTTTCCATTAGTGTCAGTATTGTTCTTAAGTTTAGAGCAAAAGAACACACGTTTTGAGCATGTTGCCCTCATTATACTGCCATTTTCTTATTGTAGCTTGTAACACTAATCAAATTTTGTTTGCTTTTTTGGAAATGCAGTGCAAAAGCAGTAAGCCTCTGATGCTACTCTTTTTCTTTAAAAAGAAGAAAACAAAGCAAAAGTTTTCTACACATTCATGCACAGGTAACCTTTGAAGTTGATGAAATTCTGCTGCTACTGGAAATGGGACCACTCAAAATGAAGCACTGGAGACTAACAGCAAACCATAAGAAGAAGAAAAGAGAAAGAGGAACATGTAATCAAAATCACAGTATGGAGACTTGACTTTGCCGCATGTTGTTCATGCAGGGTTTTATTTATTTTATGACAATACTTTAGTATTTTTCACTATAACACCTGAGGAGACACCCACAAAAGTATACCATATATACACTTAGTTTAGTAATGCTAGTTAAAACAAAAAAGAAAGGATGTTTAAACAAACTTTGCTATGTCCATATTCTCCTTTCCTACTAAAAGATAAGAAACGCTTAAGGTACAATTTGGAAAAGTATTTTGCCTCCCCCCAAAAGTGTCAGTTGGTAGCCCACAACAAGAGTGATGTTTTATTACATAAAGTTTAACTCCAGTAAATTTTATTTATTTATACCTTTGTGAATTCTACCCAGGCCATTCAAATAAAAGCGAAGTACACCTGTGCAGTCAAGTCCTTTGAGGAAGTACGATAGCATTGACTTTTCAGAATTATTTACATTGATTTTGATATTACTATGTTGAAATAGAAATAAATAAAGGGAGGCATTTTTCGTAATGTTTACTCAGTAAAATGTTAGAACTGGTGGATTAGGGCATGATAATTCAAAAGCTGGACAATATTATCCAATCCTATCTTGTAACATAAAGAAAAATATGTAAAAGTGAAGAGTGCACACCATTCAGAACAGAAAAAAAATGACTTCAAAGAATTCCATTTAACTTAGTAGAGCTTAGAGGTGGTAAAATTTGGGAATTCCATTGATGAATGAAACATTGTTATGTAAGGACATATATTTATATTAATACCACATTGATTGATCACTAATAACATTATTTTGGAGAAAATAAATATTTAAAAAGAGATTATTTGAGTGATCAACATTACCAAATCTCCTATTGCTCCCGCTGCAACTGACAGCGGCTTCAAATAGAAGTGTTGAGCCCTGAAACTTAAACATTCTCTAATTAGCCTTTCTAATACCTGAAACAAATCCTGAGGACATGCTTAAATGACCTTATGATCCCAACGCTTGGCATGAAGTAAAACTCTTTATCCTGGTCAACAGACAGACAAAAAGTTTCAGTTTGCATTAATGCAGAAATAATGCAAGTTCCTACAATCCTTCCCCAACAGTCACAATCTTTCTTTCATTTCATAATTGTATAAGCTGAATAACATCCAGTGCAAACTATTCCACCATTCATTAACTACAGTTTACAGATAACTAACCAGTTTAACTCCTGATGCCCAACCAGTCTTTTTATCTTGCAGCAATCTCTTGACTGCAAATTGCATTTTGCATGATCGTGCATATCTCAAATATACGGAACTATAGCAGATATTTCTACTTAAATATATTGCTTAAACTTAAGTACATCGCTTTTGAAGAATTCTAACACATTCCTCAAAATTATTAATTTCAAAAAAAGGGTTTTTTTCCACATGAACTACAGTTTCATTATTTGCCTGCTGCTACTAACATAGTCAAGATTTGCAAATGCTGTTAATTCCCAGCAAGATCAAATAACTGATGATACATTTTGAGTTATATTAGTACTTCAGTAATACTTGTACCTACATCTGGCAAATCTGAATAGCTAGAATGCATCTGTAAATAACTCCAATATGTAAAGTTTTACCAATATATGTTTCTTTCCAAATCTTTTAGTAAAAACCAAAGTATAAATTAATAAATTCTTTAAATTCAGAGTGAAAGATTCGACATAAACTTAGTTTGCCTTTTGCTCTCAAGGAAAACTACGTCTAACTGATCATAAGAATGTTATAACAATGCTAATGAAAAGGCAAAATCTTCTGTTTCTTCAAAAATAGTACTGACTTGGACTAAGTACATTAAAAACTTTCAAGACTATTTTTGAAACCTCGTTCATCAGCAGAAGTAGCAAAATAGATATCCTTTACAGGCTTAATGTCCAAACCGTGAGCTGTCATCCTTGTGAAACTCATGATAAGACTACATACATTAAGATGGCAATCTCTTAGAACATTTCTGATAGTTAACCAAACTACACAGAACAGGAGAGATGATCGTCATTGTTCAAATACTCCCTATACCCAAGGGCAAGAAGAGTATACATAGCACTGATGCTCAGTTTTAGAAACTGGCACTATTAACTGCCTGGGTTGTATACCAGTTAGTTTCTGATGCCCTGAGAAAGAAGCCAAAGTCAGGAGTCTTTATGGCAAAGCAACCAAGAAAGCTATAATAACTGTAGCAAGTTCCTCATCTAAAAAATTGTGGCAACCACTTTGAAGAATTAAGGAAGTAGAGGCTTTTTGTAGAAAAAAAAGAAAACACAACAAAAACCAACCCAAACAACAACAAATAAAAACACAATGAAAAACAAACCAACAAAATACGCAACGATGTCACGGGCTCCAGAAACCTGAACAACAAGGAAATATTCCAAATAAGGAGTGAACAATGAGAAATCAAAGAAGCTTCCCTTCATATGTTCAATTTCATCGCTTCAGTCAGCTTTTCAATTTTCATTATTTGTTCTTATTGTCAGAACGAGAATTACAGAAGCATTAGAAGACTGTAACAGATATGTTAGGAAGAGAGTAAAACAGTGAGTTTGATGACGATTTAAGCAAAAATGTTTTATTCCACTAGGATTTAGGAACACCATTCCTTTGAACTTTATGTTTCTGGGTTAATACAATTTGGAATTTATGTTAGCAAGTATGAACCAACCCCCCCCCCCACTAAGAATTATACAGTGGCAACTGGGAGTATGTGTTGGAGTAGGTGGTATGAAGCAGGAAGGATTGCCCAGAGCAGTGACTAGGTATCAAGGATTAACTATGCTACCTACTTGGAAAACTTGAGAACTTTCTCCTCTCAGGGTCAGTCCTTTTGCCCTGTGCCTGCTCCGACTGGTGGTGGAAAAGCTACCTATGTTTCTTTTCCACGGATAAAAATAGTTTGTATATTCCCTCTGTGTCCTTCAAATATATTCACTTTCCTGTCCCTGAGGAAAAATAAAGGCACACATTTTCAAACCTGGTTTGAGAAATGAACCCTATAAGATGCTGCGGTTCTACAAGTGTTTTTCACCACAGTGAAAAAGGTTATAGATTTTTTATTACCTCTTTTCACATTAAATCCACATTAAAATTCCAAATGGAAACAAATCATTCTGCCTTCATATACCCTGCAAGCTATACTTGTCGCAAACTCAGGCCAATTTTAACCTGTTACATACTTGAGGCTATGCATTCCGTTGATGCTTCCCTTGTGTTATTATGATCAATTAATCATATCTCCTAATACAAAATAGCCAAAATGTTTACTCAAACATATGTGCCACTGAATTGATTAAAATAAAAATATAAGAACAACACTTGTTAAATAGATCTCAAATATAATACAACTGTCTGAGCAACTGGTATTGTCCAGTCCTCAGTTACTACAGGATGGCAAACAATATGTGCATCTATTTCTAATGCACCAGCTGAACATATGTCTGTCAGAGAAAGATGGAAATACAATGAGGCTAGGATAATTTAAATAAACAGCTGTCACTTTATGCAAGATTGCCTTTGGTGAGCTTTGATTTGTGTATGTACAAAAAAAAGGAAAAGCAGAATTATAGAACTAAACAGAATTACAAAACTAAAACTTTGTAAGTGGGAAGGTCAGCATACTTGTCTCCCATTTTTCTGTGATCCGCAAACAACTCCAAGCCACAACTGAAGAAAAACTTACTCATCTGTGTTATTTGTTCCTTCATTATACTACTCGCTGTCAAAGATTTCACTACTCTGCCCTAGGCCTATTAAGATTCATACAGAATGCATCTCTGAACTGTGTTTGTGCTTTCAAGAGAGGAAAGAAAGGCTTAAAATCATCCTTTCTTTTTAACGTGAGACGTACTTAAGCAATGAGTTTTACATTGCTTACATAGGTCTTTCTCGGGGAAACATCGTTGCATTTCTGCATTTTGCATTTTAGAATGAATACATGGTTGTATAATAGACACAAATTAAATTCACTTTCATTTTTTGTTCTTACTGGATGATTCCACTGAAGAATGTGGCTCAAAAACCCATTAAGATAGAAAATTTCCATGCCAATAACGCGTACTCTTTGAGGCTCAGTTTGACAGAGTGAATAAGCAAAGTTAAAAACCAAGATTTCAAACCTTTTAACGTCTCAAAGCACAGGAGAGTTTCTTTCATTTTAAGTATATATGTAAGCCCTGATGTGAAAATAAATGTCAGAGCCTGAAGAATGACTATCAATAATGTAAAAAGAAAGCAAGAGACAACCCCATAGGGAAGTACTACATAGGGATTTTTTCCACTTTGGAATGGAGATGAGAAAATGTGCAAGATTCCAAACTATCTGACTTTGAAAATTTTTTCCTGGATCTAAACCTCAGAGCAACATCTTCCTTTGGAGTTATGTATAGTTGAGGCAGAAACTGGTCTTTAGAAGCCTTTGGTGTACGTGATTTTTCGTTACTTTTTCTTCCTTCACTAACATTGGAGAATGACATGTTGAAGTGTCATAAAACCTCTGTAACTCTTCATAAAACCCAGGGTCTTTTAAGCAAAACAGAAAAAATACCAGCATAGAAACACATGGCTAAGGAACAGTTCGAATCAGAAACAAGGCCACTGAAAATTGTCACTAGGAAATGATGGACTAAAGAGGAGAGAAAATGGAAGAGGTTTATCAATTATGATCTTTTAATGACAGCTCTGGTTATCAATACTTACAATAAATTTCAGGGAAAAAAGTCTCTATTTTAAGATCTGTGATGTCCAAAAATTCCTACTCCCCCTACTTTAAAACACCATGCCTTGTCTCAATTTTTGTCACCTCTTTTTCTGTACACCCAGATGAAGCTTGCAGTGAACACACTATATGGTTCCAAGGCCTACTCCATCTATATTCTTGATGAAGCAGAATCTCGGTGCTGTGTCTACATGTAATGTCTTAAAAGCACTGAAACGGTTTTAAAGAGCAACAACTTCAGAAAAATAATTTGAACAACATCTAAACAGCAACTAGCATTGCCCTGCATCATTTGCCTCAGTACTGGGGGAAATAGGAGACTAGATCTAAGTAATATTCTGTTTATCACCAGTTTCACTACAGAAAGATGTTCAAGGAGATATTATCTGTGAAAGTGAAGCAGGTCAAGAGACATTAATATTGTTTATATTAGCAAATGGAACCAGTAACTTCTTTGCTGCAAGGACATAGTGGCACTGAAGTAACATGAAGGATAATGTAGACAGTGCTTTTCATTTCCCTTCCAACGGGTTTCAGAGACATACTGAAAGAAATTACAAAGCTATTCCTCTTCACGATTCCTCAGGATTTCTTCCAAAATGTGAGTATTTTACCTTAGTTATAAATACTGACCGCATTATGACTTTTAAACTTGGATAATGTTGAAATCAAGAGAATTTACAGCAATACTGCTTGCAAACTAGTGAAATAAAACCTACTGCTGATAAAATTGACTTCTGTAAGGCAAGCCTTAACTTCAGGTTCTGCAAGCAATTTTTGTTGTGAACCAGGGAAAAGTATCAAAATCTATTTGTTTGCATTATTGGATAAACAGTCATATACTTCATTAGTGAAGTTCTGCAAAAAGAGCTGTAAATAAGTAACAAAATACCATGTCTGTTTATCAAACCATACCTAACAAACCCAGTGATATTATATAGTATGAAGAAGAATATTAAGTCACGAGAGAAAAAGAACACTTACTGTAAGCTTCAGCTAAATTTGTATCATACTAAAGGAAGAGAAACTGTTTCAAATAATCAGATTAAAGAAGCAATTAAAAATCAGTGGTAGAATGAAAACAGAGTAAAATATTCGGATAGATAATGAAGCATGCAAGAGGTTGTGATGCTATTTCTAGCATATTTTATGGAAGAATAAATGAGAATGAAAGCGGATTCCTGTCAACATCATACGGTAATTTTAGGGTTATGAACATCATCAGAGTTAATCCTTTTGCATGAGAACTCCAATTTCTTGGCACTGCATCTTTTGCTGACAATAAACACAAAAATACCTCCAGATGTCACAGACTATACTGGGATTTGATTGTGAAAGGCAAAGCAGGTATAATAAATAAATCAGAGTAGTAGAGCGAGTTAACTCAATAGATAGGGTGTGTGATAGCAAACTAGTAGTTTTAGGGGTTTTAGATTAAAACTCATGTCTATACTAGACTTTAAGCAATCAACAAAATGACATTTTCCCCAAGAAACAGTAGTACATAGACATCTCCTGCCCTCCACGAATTCTTTGCACAGGAGTCCTAACAAGCCTACACTATTAAATCCATCACACTTCAGGAAACCTCACTTGAACTCAGAAATAGAAACTGCTATTGCAAAATGTGATGCTGTTTTTCTACATCTGTGCTTTATGGGACAGGCACCTTCAATAACTTGCAGCCTTAATGATCTGGAAAACTGATATTCAGAGAGATTTTCATAATCCAGTTTATATCTGTTTATTTTGTGATTATCAACAGACCAGATAGCAACAAAATAGATTAGATAACTTCACAAAATTCTACAGTTATGTTTACTGCATAAGCAGTCAGTGCTATACACTTTAACCCTTATGATTACTCTGGTATCATCAATACACTTGAGTTATGTTGAGAGAAACACAAACTGACCATATTAAACAGAAAATTAGGGCAGAGATTCCATCATTTGAGCCAAAGCAACTACATAAAAGCAGCACACAGAACTCTTAATCAAGACAATGGGGAGATACTGAGCTATATATTTCCAAATAATGACAGATATTGAGGTTATACAACTGGCTCATAAATTCTAAGTTTGTGATTCTGAAAAACAACACAGGTTAAAAATGTTGCAGTTTGAAAGCTAAGTCCAACTTTCCTGTAGACACAGGAATTTACCCACCAATTAAAGGAAGATTATACATTAAAAAAAAAAAAAAAATTGAACTTGTATGATGACAAGTAAGAGTCTCATTGCAGATGAAGTTCAAACTGCTGGTGGGGAAATAATAGATGCTATAAAGAGTTTCTACAAAGTTCTATAAAAATACAATTTCTATATTCTTTGAGCCCATGGTTAGATTTTTAATCCGCTCTCCAGGTGCTCTAGACTGTATTTAATTTGATTACTGGATAAACAAACAGGTACTCAATGTGATTTTATATTGAAGAGTTTGATTTCTAAATTTTTAATCAAAGTGATTTCTATGCAAGATTACTGTTAGTTATCAAGCAACAACAAAAAACCCCACAAGCTTCTTAATAAGCACATTAAAATTTCTATGATTCAGTTAAGGCTTGGTAGAAAAGTAGGAAAGTATAATTGTACACCATATTAAGAATAAAACTGTATCCTTGACTTTGTTAGGTGTTTACTATTAATATCTATGTGCAAGGTAACTTCTTGGATCTGAGAATTAGGTTTTCATCATACAAATTTGAGCACACAAGAAAGTGCTGACATATGGATGAAGAGAAATAAGATTTATGAAAATTATCTGAAAGTTATCTAGGTCAATTAAATATCTTCCACCTTGCCCAGAAATACAGTCTGATAGAATCCCAGCAGCTTAACATCAGAATGCATGAGAGGGGACCCTGAAATTTAGGTCTGCCTGAAAGCTTGGAGTGAAATTGTCAGCTTGCAGAGAAATACAGACCTGACATTTGCAACCAAGCCCATCTGTGCGATACCCTTTAAAAATAAGAGAATAGGTTGGCATTGCTCTGAAGGAAAAGCAATAGAAAAATTCATTACGATATGTTTAAGCAGGTATTCTGAGTTGAGCTGAGTGTACTCCAGTCTATTGCACTAGGTTTTAAACTGCAGAAGCAAGGAGTGCTTTCCATTAAGGTACGTCTCAGACATGCTCTGCTCTACAATGAAAGCACACACTTACAGCTTCCAAAAGAAGGTACCTATGCTATAGGAGGCTAAGTATGAGCTGGACAATCAATTGTGACCTGTAGTATCTCACAAAGGTCTTAGGACCTTTTGACCAAAGGCGTTTATGCCTATTGCATCTATATAAACAAAATATGGACATCAGCCTGTATTGTTTGTTTCTTTGGGTTTGTTTGTTTTTTTTTTCTTTATTTTTTTTCTCCAAAGACCTTTCTTTTCCCCAGTAAACCACAATCTGTGCAAATAAGCTTTCTCTGGAAAACCCTTTTAATCTCCAAAATACGTATTCCTCACCATCAACATTCCCAATGGACATGTACATCATCCTAGTACATTTACCTTACTTTAAGTATGGGCCTTTAAACCTGCAGATATCCTCTTCTATCATGTTTCTCTAATAGGCAATAAAGAAAAAAAGAACACATGTTTCCCAGCATTATAAACCAGCTAGCTTCCTACTTGTAACTCAATGGCATGCACTGAGGCAGAAAATAGCCACATTCTTACAGATTACTACTAAACTTCAGCCAAGTTGAGAGTCCACACCTCACCTAAGTGTTCTCTTTTTGCTTTGTAGAAGGACAGCTGTATATTCACAAGGTCATGTGGACATCACCAAAATCATTGCTTTTTCCTACCAAGTCTTACTGGTGATTCTACAGCTGAAGTTTTAAAGAAAAAAAAAGTTAATTATATTTTTCTTAATATTTAATAGTATTTCACAGTTGTACATGGTTTTTATATAAAAGGAAATTAAAAAGCAGTTTAAATTTCTAAGTATTCAACTGCACCATAAGTTAATCTATTACCTTATTTTCACATTTCCTTACAAAACTGCTATTTACAGTATTTGGATGTCTCATTCATCTTCATTATCATCTTTATTTAGAGGTTATCCCATACATCTTTCTAGAAATATTGGACGGTTTATTGTCCAAGACAGGAAGTCGCTCCTCTTTGCACCACCTGTGGCAGGTTACATGCCCAGCCATTCTCTCAAAGCAGCTGCTCTTTACAACCTTTCCCTGTAAGCAGGGAAATGGCCTCACATTTACTGCATCAGAGACCTGCTTTAACAGTCCACCAGCAAGAACTATCTAGGAGGTCAGCCTTCACTCACCAACAGTTGAGAAGGCTGAGACAAAGGTATTACAATATGCAAAACCACAATCTTCCTTCCACTTAAGAATCTCCTCCAATGTGCAAAACAGCACATTGTATTAAAGGTTAAGGATAACCATTGAAAACACAGGAGTAGAAAGAAAAATTAAAATAGTGTTTGTGACCAGACTTCAAAAGCCTCAGCGCAAGGCAATGAATAATTGAGGTACATTAATATGTAAACATTTATACCCCAGGGGCCTTCAGGGATATTATATCTTGATACTAACAAGTTGATACACTGTAGCAGACTCCTTTCCACACTGCACTTTGTGTAGTCAACTCATAGCACAGCAAAGAAGGTATAAAACGGTAATAGTTTGGTTTGGCTCGATGTTTTTCTTTATGAACAGAAAGTTTCATTTCATAATGGTAGAAAACACCAGTTCTCATCTCCATAGTTTTGATGTTTCACAGTATTAATTCCTCACCTTCATGCAAGAGCCCTGCACAGCCTCGGACCAGAGCGCTCCCTGCCACGTTGCTTTGGGAAGCACCCGGCAGCCACAGAGGGATCAACAGCCCCTGGCCCCCGCGTGTGAACTCCTTCACTCAGGGGCAGCGCACCAGCAGGCGAGCTACGGCTTCTATTGAAATGGAATTGTAAATATGCCCTGCTTGGACATATGACCTACAAAAATACGTCCTCCCTGCCTGTTTTTTTAAATCCTACTCCTGCAATCTAATTAGCAAAAGACCTATTACTTATGATTTCAATAAGTGAGAGAATTCCCTAGTTCCTTATGATCCATTTAATTCACCTGAATGAATATATCCAATAGAACATGAATGAGCAGTCACCTACTGTACTTACTGGAAGTTACCTCTAAAAGCCTAAGATGTTTATATTGTTGTTTTCCTTTCAATGTCATTATTTCATCACCACCAATGTTGCTAAAGCAGACATAAAATAGGCATAAAGAAATAAAACAAATAGAAGGAAACTACTAATGCATGACAGTAATTATCAACAATTTAATCAGTTTACCAACAAAAATTACCTTGTTGATGCAAAAAGAAAACAAAGGATTTCCTTAGCAGATTCACACTGCTAAATAAATATTACATTCCCAGAAAGTAAACCTCAATATTCTTCTGATATAAAACCCTAATTTTTAAAGCACCTGTGTGTTGGAAAATTTTGGCATACTTCTTACAAGGAAAATACATTTCTTTTTTTTCCAGCCATGAAATAGACAATTTTTCTACTTTAATAAAAGAATTGAACCTATGAATTAAAGTATTACATTTTCAGTAATATGACCTTTTTGAATTGTCTCTCTTTTTAACAGGGTTTGTACCTTTCTGTAAAACAATTCAGTATTTCTCTGCAGGTGGATTTAGTTTCTAACTGTTGAAATTTTAATGGTTTCCTGTCTTCAGAGAATCAAAAGGTGCTGTGTTTAGATTTTTCTGATAGTAAATTTACTATACAGATCAAAGCAAAATATAAAAGCATTTAAACTCTGTTTTCAAATTAAATTGAGAAACAATTTCTTTTAATAGCTTCACGAAAGAAGGGCATTTAAACATACATAGAAGTACAGCATCCAGTGTAGGATTTTAATATAGGGCAGGTGGATGTGCAGCTTTACTATTAAAAATACTTTAAAAACAGAAGTTACAATTCCATTTCAATATAAACTGTACTAAAACATAAAAGATTTATCATAATATGGAGCATATAAAGAGAAAGCAAGGTTTTCGTCCCAGTTATCTTTCCATTATAGATTTTGATTTCAAAAGGAGTTCTGCTTTAAACAAACCTGTACATACAGGAACATCATGAAAAAATTAGAAACATAATTCACCTACACACCGGGAGTGGGTAAGCCTCACTTATTTCTATATATTGATACGGAATATGCCTGCAAACAGAGCCACCCTTGTGCAGAAGGTATGGTACACTAGAGATGTAAAATCACGACCTTGTTGGTGATCACGCCTGTAAAATTACCAATCTGGGCTATATAAAGGCGTTCAGATCTACAGGTCTTTACCTCTGTCATGCGAGCCATAATTCCCATCCTTGCTCCCTCCTTATACTCACGTAAAACAAATCTTCTGAAGCTGCATTTCTTGTGCACCTTAATGGAAACTATTTTTCCTCACCATTGTCAATATACCAAAAAAGAGATACACATGTAAAGGAATTCTTAAACTGAATGTGTATTTTTTTGATAGCTAACCTTGTTATTTGATATGATTAATCACATTTAATAGAAATATTCTATTACTTATCAATATTTTGGGAGTAGTATATATGAATTCTTTCCTCTTCTCCCGAGGAAGGAAAAACAAACAACAACATAATTATTACTTCTTTTAGATCACTAGACAGCTATTCCTTGACACTGTGCTCCTGGAAGCAGAGGTGGCCATTTACTAGAAATCCAGACTTTTATGCTTGCCTTGGACAGATAAATGAATGCTACTGGTACATTTTATACGTGATTAAATAATCCTCGTTATAGCAGCAGTCCTCCCACCTTAGATTTAGGCTGAAATGTTGAAGTAACTTGAGCTGGTTTGTATGCCAGCATTGTGATTTTAAATTCATTTTGAATCAAGTCTATAACTATCAATCAAATACAACATAAAAGGAGATTGCCCAAGAGTAGATGCTATGACAGCCCAGATGTATAATTACTAATGTATTTAGCAACACCCTGCAAATCTGTAATAAAGATCAATGGCTTACAGAATAATTTGGCATCTAAAGCACAGAACTCTGATTGTATTGTGTTTGTAAACATGTTTTAAGCTGCTGATAAGATAAGGTCTGTCAAGCAGAGGAAATTGAAGTCACTGTGGCAAAGATCCCTGAGATAGTTAGCATCAGAAGAGAAAACGATATGCCAACTTCTCAGAGCATTCCTGCCATTTGTGACATATGCAGCTGTACAAAACTGGCTTATGGGAGATCCCTGAACTAGTCAGGGTAGACAGTGTCACTCAAAACAAAAATCCCAGAGGTGAGGATGCTGGTAACAGCAGGATCATTCTAGATGTAGGAAAAATACACATTACTAAAAGCAATAGTTATTATCTTATCTCGAGGCGGCTGCAATAGTAAATTAGACATTTAGTTTACAGCTGTGACCATAAGTCATTCATTTCAATTTACTAGCAGTAGTTTGATTATTACATAGTAGTGAAGAGCTGTAGAAATCCCCATGTGTACCACATTAGAAATTACTTCTCAGTGTGGATTCCTCTGTGGCTATCTCCTCTTGGTGGCAAATTATCAACATTGGAAATATTTGGAAATCTTTCAGCAATGGGGAACATTTTCATCTGGGCCCCAAGCCACAGCTATGAAAGAGCATTGTGACTGATCAATCCTAAGTAACAACTACGGAAAGTTACTGTCATTTATAGACAGCTTTACCACGGAAGATAAGTTTCCAGAAAACCCAGGAGATGCTGGATATTTCTCATAGCAAAATGAATATAACAAAACGAAGCAGTGACATTGCAAAGCTACTTTCAAGAGGTCCAAATTCCATCTATTTTGTCTTACATTTTGGAAATACAACAGAAATTGATGTTTTCCTAATACTAACATTGCAATTCACAAACTAAATTTACAAATGTATTTCTAGATAAACAGAAAATAAAGTTTACAGAACAGCATCAAAATAAAGGGGAAATAGGGTAACAAGTGTTTGAAAATTGGGAAAATCCTCATTCTTCTGAGGAGTGCTCACTATTAGTAAAATAATTATTTCCATCAATGGTTGTCATGGTTTAGCCGCAGCTGGCAACTAGGACCACACAGCTGCTTGCTAACTTCCCCGACTGGGATGGGGAAGAGAATCAGAAGAGTAAAAGTGAGGAAAAACTCATGGGTTGAGATAAAGACAGTTTAATACGTAAAGTAAAAGCCGTGCACACAAGCAAAGCAAACCAAGGAATTGATTCCCTGCTTCCCATGGGCAGGCAGGTGTTCAGCCACCTCCAGGAACCCAGGGCTCCATCACATTTAACAGTTACTTGGGAAGTCAAACACCATCACTCCAGATGTCCCCCCCTTCCTCCAGCTTTATATGCTGAGCATGACGTCACATGGCACGGAATATCCCAAAGCCAAACACACTCATTTTGAAGATGGATTTTTGACACAATCTTGGGATCATGCTGACAAAAAAAACCCCAAATATTCTTTACCCAGATGCTGCCAGAAAATTAAGACCCTTATTTAGCCAAAAAAAATTGTCAACAAATTATCATAAGGTCCCCCAAGATGTCATAGCAGCTTCGGTGAGGTTTTTTCTTACAGTAGCAAGAGTAAGTAGACAAACATCAGCTGGTGCTGAGAACGCTAGACTTTTGGGAAGCCAGGATAAATTAAATGTAACATTGCTTGTGCTAGCTTGCCTGGCCTAGGGACAACCTAGCCACAGGGCAGATCTGCCAAGACAGAATCTTTTCTGTAAGGAGCATGTAGGTTAGCTACAAGCCCTATCCATTTAATTATGTTTCTATAGCCTTCACGACAATACTATTTGAACACCTATGAAGTCTGCCAGTGGTGGAACATGCCTCTGGTGGAACTGTCAGGATCAGAACAGAATGCTGAATTAACTAGGTTTTAAAACTGATAGGAGGAGAAAGGTACCTAAAGGTCTATTGCTTTTCACTAATTCCCCTAGATCTTAACGAACTCATTCTTTGGCATAATTCTCATTCTCTTTGACAGTAACTGACCTGGCAGCTATTCCACCTTTTGAATTCATCAGTCAGATTCCTTTGCTTTTCAATGGTCACTAATCCTATCTCATACTTCAGTTCCTGTACTGTCTGACCCCCTCTGAATTTAAAAGCTTACAGATAGGTCACATAAACCATCAGGTTCTATAAGAGGTTGCCTCATTCTTTGCATATTAAATGCCTACAACCAGCATGGGGAAATGCTCCTCTTTCGAAGCAAGGAAAGAGATAGAAAAAAAAAATTTCTTAGAGTGCAAACTAAGATACCTGTTAACAACTATTCAGCATAGACATATCAGGTTCTGGGTTCTATGGCTAGAAATGACGAATTTGCCATGTAACGGCTGATCCCGATCTGGAATCAAATTTTCAAATATTTGTATTTGGATAAAACATAACACTTCTATATCACATTTCTACAACTCTATCAGCTTTGAGTAACAGTTTATTCTATTTTGTGGGCTATTTAGTTTTGTTGTTCATAGGCACTGAATATTTACCTTGCAAGAGACAAACAAAATAGCCTGTATGTCTGGTAACAAGTTAGGTGCTACCAGAATACAAGCCTGGTAGATCACTTTTAACTCTGAACATCAGGTCTTCACACAAGTGAATGTAGAAAAGGAAAACTAGAAGTCTGTCCTCTTGTTGACACTTGAAAGAAATTCCATGGTACAGACGGTGGAGTTTGAATACTAAGGAGAGCAGACGAGGACAAATGTACCCTTCTACATCCTAATCCCATGACCACGAAATGCTGGAGGGCAGGAGAGATCTGTATCACAAGGAGTGGCCAGGCTCATGTGCTTAACAGCACATCATCTCCCTTAACAGCATCTCATTCTGCCACTGGTAAGAGCAGCATACTGGTGTACGCAAACCATTGATCTCATCAAGCAGACCATTTCTTGGGTCTTCTAATAAATTGGTACAACTATTTATGCCCCTGTCCCATAATGAAACAGTAAACAATGCACAAGAGCAGTCACTATAGATAACCATTTGTTATTAAAAAACTTAAATTGAGAGATTGCTCGGTCCATAACAATTCAAGAACTAGTAGAACTTTGTCAACTCATTAACTAGAAAAAGCCTTTCAAAAGCATCTTCTGCTTTGGCATCTACAATTTTATGATCCTCCCTAAATGACAAGGCTAAACATCAGGGTTCTGAGATTAGTCTGCATCTATAAATATATTCTATTTATTAATATCTTCACCTGCGCTACCAAAGGGTAGATCTCCTAACTGATGAAATCGGCTTTTTTACTGTGTTCAAATAAAAGCAAATTTGTACATAGAAAATAAATTCATTCATCAAAATAAAATCCAGTTTTTCTCACAAGCAAGTAATTTATGTTCTTCTTCTGAGTCATTATAGCATTCTGCAGCTCTTCTGGCTATGGGCAAAGAAATGGACATGTCCGACAATGCAGAGCTTCTTTACTGTCTGTGCTATAAGCTCTACCTCTCCCTTTGGTAAGATGGAAGACTTTCCCTAAGTGTTTTTCCTAAGCTCTTTATATTTGATTGTTTCTTCTGTTTCTTTCCACTGTTTTAAATTCCCTTTCTGATCTTAATAGACAACACAGGTTATGGCAGTGGGAAAAGAGAGACACATATAATTATATTAAGAAAAGAAAGAACACCACAACTTAGGGAAATAAAAACAGATATCATTTCTTGATGATCCTGGCCAAATGGAGGTATCTTAGGAGCGGTAAACACAACTGCAGTACAAAATTAAATCCATGATATCGCTTCTAACAGATCAAATAAAGCATATGACCTGGGATTCAAATTAACACGTCTATGCAATTTATCTACCCAATTAGTCTATTTGAACATACAGAGTGTTTATCCAGTTTTCAGTGTGTAGAAAATAAAAATTTGAATAAATAGAAGATTTATACAGTGGAAATTTTTCTTTTTTTTCTTATGTTAAACTGATTAGTCAATCATTAATCAAGATTTTACAGTGTTTCAGGAAGATGCAGCTGATTAGCATTTTTCAGAAATTCTGCTGTCATTTCCCCTACAACACTTCCTTTTACCCCAGCAGTAAATTACTTTTGGTGTTGTTACTAATGATATGTGTGGTAAACCACATTAAGACAATATACCTTTATATTAGAAATAATTGTATTCCAAAGAAGACTAAAGTAATATATCATTTTGAAAGAAATGCTATCATCATTATACGTTTTAATTCAATACAACCACAAAAGACACTAGTATTATCACCTGCTAAGGCAAATTAAGGCGAGGCGAGATTCTACAGCCACATCCACATCAGTATGTGGTGCAGTCCAACAGGAGATCTGTAGAACAAAACAGTGCTGAGGACACTGACCCATAGACAAAGAAATCAAAATAAATCAAAATGATCTAGGTACATTCATAACGAAGTTTTGAACTTTGAATTACAACTAATAAAAAAAAAACAAAACAAAACAAAAAAAAACCCCAAACTGTCTCAAGGATTGAATGTCCTTTTGTATTTGGAATGCACTAATTCCATTCCTGGATCACATCTCTTATTTTAGTTGCATCCAAAACCCCCACAGTTCATGCACTCAGGCTGCTTCGCAACTTGCGTAAAAGCCCAGTTAAGTGGGGAGAATCAGGAGAATCACTTCAAAAGGACATTCTCAATCCCATTGACAAGCTAACTTAGATGTAGCTACTCAGTCCATGAACCCAGACTACATTTAACAGAAAAAGCAGAAAAGCTGTAATTTCCTTAACACTATCACTCCTGGGATCCAATCCTCCTACGCAGCATCCCAAGGTGCACAGACGGCTGGACACAAATGTTCTCTAAGAAGTGAACTACTCTACTCTGCAGAAGGTGCAGAAAACCATCATCAGTTAGCATCTTAGTCTAAGTACCACCAGCTCTGGTAGTACACACTGGAAGGAGACTATTGACTTCCTGAATGAAAGTGCTTTTAATTTAAGCACAAATTTGCACACTGCAAGTGTTATTTTAATCCTAACTGTGCTACAGACTTCTCACGAATTCTCTTTTTACATCTCAGTTTCCCTATGCACCAGGGTGCTCGAAAAGATTATTTCGGTCAAGAGCTCTGAGGTAATGCAAGGCATTATTTTTATTGCAAATGATAAATGCTGAATTTTTATTTTGACTCTGTGCACATGAAGAGTAGGGAAAGAATATAAAAATTCGAAGGAGTATCTAGTAGCATGTCAAAGTGCAGCTTCACAGGCAAACTACTGTCTTTCAGAGAAGAACTGTCAGATACACATCTAATAAACCACAATTGTGTTCAAAGCTAATGCTAATATGGCTCAGTGGGAGACTAGTTTTAAATGTCATATTTTCAAGCTCTTCTCTAAACTACCTCTCCTAGAAAATACTTCAAGGGAACTGGCATTATAATGAATTCCTTAGGCCTGGTTTTCAGAGCTATTAAGTGCACCTATGATCATAAGTGCAATAGGAGATACAGACAGATATTCAGGCTTACCCTATCTAGATAGACAGGTTGTATAAATACTCTATTTAAAGTATTCCCACCCAAGTGGAAAGGAAGGAAGACAAATCAGCTTGAATTAGAACGAAGGTGGCAGGATGACAACACGACTCCTTACCTACTTGAAGCAAGCTAGTCCAAAATTACAGTAAAAAAATCTGATTACACCCCTTACAACAAGACAGACACTGAGGTGCTGGAGCGTGTCCAGAGAAGG
>VYZM01024139.1:11274-23696 GCA_013398915.1 Dromas ardeola
TTTTTTTTTTTTCTTTTTCAATCATCCCATACTGTTGTGTGTAGGGATACGGGTAAGGTAGAATGGGTTGTCTCATCCTAACAACAGAACAGGTGGATTCCTTTTGTAGGCAGGTTATCTACTGGTGCAGGCAACAACTCTTTCTCTCTGCAGTTCATTTTCTTGGGTTTTCCAAGTTGCTGCTTGGGGGAGAGGAAAGAAAGAGTGGAACTAAGGCAGAGCTTTCCTGCTGCTGCTTTGGCCTTGAGGCAGGGATGGAGGAAGGCAGGCTGGTGACAACCAGCCAACAGCAACTACCTTCGTCCTCCCTACAGTCCGGATAGATTTCTCCTAGGGCTTTGCAAGCTGGAGGAGGAGCTTGCCTTTTTGGGCTCTGTCCCAAGTCATTTAAATCTCATTTGAGGAAGAGTGATGTAGGAAAGTCTAGCAGATTGATTCCATCCTGAAGACTGCTTCTTGGGAGAGTCATACATGATGTAAAATGACCTGTGACATTTTGGCAAGAATAAGAAAGTCAAATTTACCTTATAATTAATACAGTTACCACCACCACACCTAAAGCAAGATATTTGGATTCACTGACTTCAACACTTAGATGGAAACTGTGGGAGTGACGTTTGCAGTGATGCACAGTTTTAGATGTATTTTTATGATGAGGTACATACATGTATGAGTATGATTGATAGCTTGAAGAGGGACTGGAAGAGTGTAGGATTTGACCTCATAAAATATAAGCTAAAAAAATCATGAGGTTTAGTCATTGCGTTGTCAAATTAAACAGTTTGTGACCAGAAGTAGACATGGTCTCTATTGAAAGGGGAAAAGGGAACAATGGAAAATACCTTTCATGATACAGAGACATAAACCGATTTTAAGCAAATTTCTGAATATAGCAACAGAAATATTATGGGACTGATATTTTTTTCAGAGCTTTTACACATTTTTAAATGTAAACGTGTTTTTGAAGGAAAAAAATTTTTGAGGTGTAAATGGTAAACAGGGCTGGGTATCCTTTCTGAGGTTGTTGTTATCCCTCTGATTTGCACAAGACACTGGCATTGGCTGCGCTGTTTGCACTTCAAAATCAGAACTCAAGTGCGTTGCCTTCAAGGAACACCAGAAAGGGAAAATCCATTCCAGTCAACATGGTATCCCAAAATCTTCGAAAAGGAATAAAGATGTATTGGAAGAATGAAATATGTTGATGTTTTCAAATGGATGTCCAGGGTTTTGGCAGAAGATCATGGTAATTGATCTATTGGCATTTGAAAAGTCAGAGCTAATCAGCTGAATAATTGTATCTGATAATCAGCATGTTCACAGCTAACTCTAGTTGCCAAGTAAAATGCATTATTTAAACTAACTTTCATAGAATATTTTTCTTTTTACGTTTTTTCTTTTTATTTTTCATCAGAAGGTGAATTTCTGTCCATTTTGTATCTTGTGAAATCTCGACTTTAATCTTAAACTCCGTTTCATTTCACAGCACTTCTTCCATGATTTGGCATTGTCAATAAATTTGGAAACAGACTTTTTTTTAAAAAAAAAAACAACCAAAATACTAACTGCAGGATAAACATATCTAAACATACAAGTTGAAAATATTAGAATATATGAATTATGGATATTTTTACTGAACACTTGATACATATCCTACATTCTTCTTTTCACCCTAATTGGTAGGATTGCTCAATAATTATTCAGTGTGAAGTGCTACACTGGAGCCCCAATGTTACATACTTCCTGTGTGAATTTGGCCTTAAGACCATAAAGATTCTTAAAACTCACATGCTTAACTTTAAGCACATTAACTTTTCTATTAACTTCAGTGGGATTACTTACTTATTTTACGTTAAGCACACTCATAAATCTTTGGGTCTTTGTTTTCCCTCTGCCTCAGATCTTAATCTGTAAAACAGGCACAATGCTATGCAGGTTATAAACTGTTACGGTCAGGAATTCCCAGCTCAGAGTTTTCTCTGGCTGTATTTATAGGCAGGATCTAGCACAATGGGACTTTGAATTGCTGTGGGACTACCAGGTGCTGGTTTAAAATATATATATAAATGTGTGTGTATATATATGTTAGAAAGAAAGCATGGTCCCAACAAATCTTTTAGATTCCCCTCCAGATACAGCTTTGTAGTTTGGTTGCCTTTCCACTTTTTCAGAGAGAGCATTGGCGTTCTCTTTCATGATGTTTATGGCCTCATTTACTTATTCATACCACTGAGGGCTCCTCTCTGTCTTACCTACATGTGCAAGTATTCTAGTTGGTAAGAAAATGTGCAGCTCCCCGTTTCCATTTCTAAATTTAATTGTGGTAACGTTTGTGAAGATGCTAGCTGAGGAGTAAGCTGTTTGGTTTTCTTGCTGTCTCGGCGATAATCTTTTGTCTAGTCACGTAACGAAGCCATCCTGTGAAGAGGCAAACCAGAACAGGCCCAGGGCCAGCAACTGCTTTCAAATCGATAGGCTGCAGTTTGTTTTTGAAAGGCAAAGCTGTTCTCTGTATCTCACTGTGAGTGGGCACTAAAAACATAATTCATGAAAGTATTTAACAAAAATTCAGTCTTTCCCAATACCTTCATAGACAGCCAAGTTCATTACAAAAGCATCACACGTTTTCCGGAGCATTTTTGGTTGGATGTTTTTGTTGCTGCTGTTAGGTGCTTGAGCTACCTGCGTTTCAATGAACAGAGAACCAGACCTCAGCATCTCTCACCGACTTCCTACTTACCCAGCCTGAGTCCAGGGACTCAAAAGGCGAGCTCCAAAGGAGTTAACCGCTCTGCAGTGTCCCGCTCTGTGGTCTGCCTGTCCCATCAGTGTGAACGAACATCAGTGAGGTCTCCAGGAGCCAAGTCCTGATCTCACTGGAGTCACTGGGAATTGCACAGAAAGTTTCCAGGCAGCACTCCCATTCATTTCTATGAAATTAGGATTTGGCACTGTTTGCTTAAGCCGCTCAATTTATTCGTTGCCATCCATTGACATATTAAAACACTTTCTCGCAATACATCTGCAAACAAACAAGTGTGTTACAGTTTTCTGCAGTTGTGTGTAATGTCCTCTGCCATTCTCCTCTGTTGTAACACAAGCAGAGAAAGTGCCTGGAAAAGCATGCTATTCTGAGCATTAATGCCATGGGGTTTATTATTTATGATTCAAATTTGCTTATTTGAAAGATTTCAGGGGGCACAGGCTAGCTCCTAAGCCTTTACCACCTTTGCCTAGAACAAATATATATGAGCCCTCTGCATCCAGATTTTAAATAAGTTTTTGATTTGTTTCCTTAGAGATACAGAGGATGTTTGTGGCTTTAAATTTCCTTCCTAATTCATGTGATTTTTTAGAAACACTCTTCTTGCCTCTTTTTAATAACACAGCTTGGGCTTCAGGCCTTTTTTAGTCAAGGTGAGATCAGAGAGTGATGAGAACAATCTGTTAGAGAGAGGAAGGGTTTATGTGACTTACGTGGCTGTTACAGTAACTGTCAGGACGCTGGGTACCAATATCTGACAGGGGTCTCAAAAGAGGAGAAAGTAAGGGGAGGAAGGACAGAGAGAGTAATAGAAAAGGATGAGAGAGCATGAACTTACAGAAAAAAGAGACTGAATAAGGAAATACTAGCTGTGTGCACAGATGGATATCCTGTTTGTGATACTGCAGAATTAACTATATGAGTTCCATGAGATGGATGGATAATTAATAAGGCCACACTTAAAGGAGATATTATTGAAATCAGAAATATGTCCTCCGGTCCTTTAAATGTGATAAAGCGTAAGAATTTAACGATCTTAAGCCAGGGACAGAAATGCTTCATTTTTTCCTAATATGTTTCTGTGGCATGCCACCCCTACTTCATCTGGCCTAGCTCATCTGGCCTCATTAACTGTATTTATCGTTACTCTTTTGTGGCTATGGAATATGCATGTAAGAACAAAAAATTTGAATACGCAGTTTCACTTCTTCCTGCATAGTTACTCTCTCAAATGAAGAACAAAGAAATACTCCATTAAAATCTAGTTTTAAGTTAACTCGAAGTTGTGCATCTTGAATTTAGTTCTTCAAAGTGTTTTGCGAGAAATTATTTTTTTCAGAATTAATCATTTCAAAATTAACTAAAATAATCTAGGGTCTCTAAATATTTTTTTCTAGAATAGTTGATGAAATGAAAGTCTTTGGATCTGTAAAAGTAAAGAATGGTGGAAAAAATGTTTAGTATGTTTGATATTTTCACCCAAATGTAAGCGATACTCTTCTCTCTAGAGCTATGCTTGACTTGATTACTGCACTGGCCTTTCTGTGAACACGTATTAATTGTGATTGGATAAAAGAAACAAGAAAAACCATCTTTTTTTAGCCGGGTTGAAGGTTTGAAAAGGGTACAGATGTCTGAATCTGGAGGCGATGAAAGTGATCCACAGATACTCTCTTCTCAAGGGTGTTGCTTGTCTGCAGCATCTGACTGCTGATTTCTTGTGCACGAGGAAAGGTACAAACGGCCATAACCATAAACATAATATTCCGCTCCATCTTCTGGTGTGAGCATTTTGCTGCCGGGCAGTGGGGGTGTCAAGCTAACAAAGTAATTCTTCACACTAATGCCGCTGTTTTCTTGAATTGTAGGATGGGCAGCGAACAGTGTGAACCCACCGTCTGTACCGCAGCCAGCACAGAAACCAAACAGCCTGAATGTGAATGCTAACAAGACGCCCGTGAAAGGTGATACAATCATGTAATTTTTCAGTTACGTTGCTTTTCCTTTTTAGCTGTGACTCTTGCATCTTACCAGTCTTCTCAGTTGCTTTATCGTAATAAAAACTGGTTTTGTAGTAGTTATGTCAAGAACCATGTGCTCGCTAATGAATTACTCTGTTTCAGCGTTGACTATGTGTATGATATGTGTGTGTATGTGTATGCTTCTGGTAGGCTTCAGTGCTAGTATTATGTCAAAAGAGTAATTTGCTATACAATGAGGGAGCTGAAACTACAATTTCATTTATTACTTTAATTTTGAGTCACACAGAATAGCATCTGCGTGCACTTTGGCTAAGATAAACAGTGTTTTGAAGCTGTAGGAGGACATTGTGGGTAAAATACAGGCTACTGATAAGGCAGAAAAGCCCTAATTGCAAATGTTGTTGATAACATATATCGTATCGGTAATCATCTGTTTGAAACTTAATTCGCTGCTTGCAACTGACTCAAGAGTGCGTAGTCCTGCCTCTACTGAGACAGAGCCTGGCTGATTTTGACTAGGGTTTTCTGGATAAGTGAACCAGAAACATGTTGAACCCTTACTGCCAGTTTGTAGCTACATCAAAAATGTTCAGTGCAGAAGAAAGGAGCAATATATATTCCTTCCCCTGCCTCCTGGAATTAAAAGACTGACATGTTTCAGCCAGCAGAAAAAGAGGGTTAAGAAGTTTTGGGAGCCACAGCTCCAATACCTTCAGCAGAAAAAGGAACAGCCTTCAGCTACTTTTAAATCTGTGTTTATGAAAGTGGTAGATACTCCAGCCTTGCAGACACCAAGATGAAAGTCATGCCAGCCGGAGCCTATTTTGTCCATGAATTCCTTGTTTCACAAAGAATGCTTTCATGCGACATTTTCTCTCTGAGTGGAAGAGAACATCTTATTTCACTATCAATGTAATAAATGTGCTATAATAAGCACAGGGTCACAAAAAACAAAGCAAGTGGTGATGCACCTTCTTTACAGCAGCCAAAGTGACCTCACCTTTAACTTGAACATCTGCCCTTTTGGAATAAGAGAAGGTAGGAGACCTCTGGGGCATCTGTATGTCAATATAGACACCTAGATGCAGTAATCCAACTGCTGTTGGAACATATTCCTGGTTCACATTTGTTTATATCCATCAAAAAATATACCCTAATATTAGAAGCTGTACTTGGGACTGGCTATCAAAGGTACCCCCTCTCTCTCCAGCCAACACCTTCCTATTTAAACTTCATTCCAGATGAGTAATGACCTTGTGTGGTCCTACACGTGGGGGACAGAACAGTCACATGAACTGGATTTAGGCGAAGGAATTTAGTCCTGTAAGAGAGGTTGAAAGTAAAATTTGCCTTCACTTTCCTTTTACTTTTTTGCAGGCATGCATGTGCACACACAAATAAAATACCTTTCATGAAACAAAGCTAGACAGAGGGAGATTGTTTTTATTTTTAATTAAAGTGTTCCTGTACTTATCATGGCAGGAGCCATATAAAATACACAGGCAGACAGATGTAAAACATTCGTTTGTACTAAAAGTTCCATATTCTGTTAAAGGTAGTGTTTTAAAACGCCATCACTCATTCAGATTTTCTTGTCAGAAGTGCCCTTAGTAATAAATTAAACAACAGCATGGCGTTTGTTTGACCTCAGTCAAACATTCAGTCAGTTTTGTTTTAAAATAGCTGACAAGTCTGTACTTTTTTCTTTTCTTTCTTTTTTTTTTTTTTCCAGAACCTACAAAGAATCCTAAAGACTTGACTGCCTGGTTCAGTCTCTTTGCTGACCTTGACCCGTTATCCAATCCTGATGCTGTTGGGAAAACTGATAAAGAACATGAATTGCTTAATGCATGAGTCAGCTGCCCATGGTAACTCACATTCTTCCATTCATCAACACTGTTCTGGAGTTTAAAAAAAACTAAATGAAAATTACTATGCTGTTGTGAAACTATAAAGTATGTATGTGCCATGATAATAAAACTAAAGGGAATGAATCCCCTTTTATATAGGTACAGTTATTTGCTCTTGTTTTGTATAAAGAGTTCGCATTTATTTTCTACGTGGATTTACAAAAACGAGGTTAAGAATTAGGGCAGATTTCTTGCCAAATTAGATTATCTGCTGAAACACTGTCTTTGCCTGAGGTGATGCGGAGCTAAAACTGGAGTTAAATACAAATTGCAAACCTATTTTTTTATAATGTTTCTTGAGTAAATAAAAAAAAAATAATCATGTAACTGAGAAGGCTGCATGAGTCAAACAAACATCTGTCATGTATACAGGATATATAGTACTGCTATGTTAAGATACCAACTGAATTTGTTTTGTTAGTACTCACAGTGAAAAATCCGTGCCGGGGCTAATTATTGAAGAAATACATTTGGGTCTGTGCAGCCATGGAAATTGTGCCCTTTCTGATTTAACTTCTTAGACAAACTGCACTACATGAACAGAAGTCGTGCCCAGCAGGCTTCTTTTCTGACGTTTTTCTCCATTGCACCAACAGAATTTGCACTTGTTTGCAGAAGTTTCTTGCAACTGATGCTTTATCATGCCTTCAAAACATTCATATTTCTGTTTGGAGTATTTTTCATTCAATTTATTTCTGAAGCATGCGTTATTTTGAGCTTGTTGTGACATTAACTCTTTAATAAAATGATTTTGACAAAAAAAGACCTTTCATTCCCACTGGAATGATGGTGTGCTGTTGAATTAGTACATTACAAGCATCTGAAGATAAAACATATGACCAGTTTTTAGAAAGTACCTAATAATTCATATCATTATCTCATGCTGTTTCTGAACAGTCATCCAGTAGGACAGTAAGAAAATCTGAACTCATTCGGTGTCCCTTTGCTGCCTCCCTGTCCTTGTACAGCAAAGGAAGGTGAAAAGGATGTGTCAGCAGCCACTTAAGATCATAAGTTCTGCATATTTGCTTTATGTACTGTGTAAGACCTGCACTGCAATTTATTGTATTTGGCCTTTTTTAATTCCTTTCACGTTGGTGAAGTTTTTCACTACCAGTTAACTGTACACTCAGTTGGTTAATTCGTGCCTCGTGGTCTAATAGGTAACTAAATAAATGCATTGGAAACCTGAAAATAACTATATAAATATAGAAGTTAACCAAACTGACTTGCTTCTTCTCAAATGCAGCAGGACATCACTTGATGGCTGCACTGGGCAGCATTAATGTGCATTTGATATCTCCTGGCTAAAAAGCTACGTGCTATCAGTGGATGGGGGGAGTGGACTGACTGGAGTCCATCTCCCTGAATCCTCAGCAAGTTTTAAAAACCTCTGTCCAAAACTCCACCCCATAGCCTGGAAATCTCAAGGTACAGAGAAGTTCTTCAGGTGTTTAGCAGTATATTTTCCTGTATAATGGGCAAGGACGTAAAATGGAAAGCCCACCCAGGTCCCCGGCACTGAGGCTGGTAATTAAGACGTGGAAGCTGATGTAGACATGGATGCCTAACTGTTTCTGAAGATAAAACTTGATTTCTCCCCCAGTATTTCATCCTGTTTGGTACTGGCAGCTCGTTGCTCAATAAGCCATCTTTTCTGAGATGCATATCTTTCTTGAGCATGAGGGGGGAGCCTGAACTCCTGACTTTGGGCTGCAGCCTCTGGCAATAAATAAGGCATCTACACAAAGTGGATTAACTGGGAAATACCTAAGATTTACGCTGGGGTGCACTTAGACTTAACGAGTGCTAGTTTGCACTCATAGCACAGGATGTTTGCCCAAAATCCTCTTCATCTCAAGCTGTAATTATCAGCAATGCCAAAAATGTTAGGAGCTGAAGGGATAGACAGGCTGCTGGCATTTTCAGCCCATCTCGGTTACCACTGAAATCATTAAACAGATTCGTGCAGCTTTAAGCAAGTCTGTGGTTGCTAAACTTGCTCTGGACTATGTTTGTCTCACTAGCTGTTAAAAAACGCTTGTGGACCAGCCACTGTAGCATTTTTCATAGCTACTGCAGTTGGTGAGGATAAAAGCAAAGAGGAGGCCATAGTGACCTCAAAACAGCTAATTGACTGCTCTTTAAGATTCAGAAAACGGTTTGTGTTTGTTTTTTTGGTCACAGATTCTAGACTTCCAGGATTAAAGAAAAAAAAAAGAAAAAAGTCTCGATTAGCACAGTTAAAGGCATTGCACAAGTTCAGCTGAAGATGTTTCGAATCCTCATCATGTTTTTAGGTAGAAAAGCCAGCTGAATGATCATCCCTTTTACAGAAGAGAAACCACGGCTGCAGGGTTTTTTCCTTCCTCTCCCTCCCCCCAAACTGCACTATCGATTAGTTCATGTTATGCATTAATTTCTTTTAATATGTAATTTTTAAAATTAATGTTAGCTTTGAATTCTTAGTCTTTAGCCTGTGCAATTTTTTCATGCTTTCAAATGAAAAAAAAAAAAAAAAGGAGCCAGAGGTAATTAAAATATAATTAATTTTGCTTAAAGAAAAGCAGTTGAAATCCCTATGTGCAATGCATTATTATCGTGAACACTTACCGAGGCCGAAAACTAGAGCAAGAAAGTTAACACCCTGCAAACAGGCATTTTTTCAGGCAAAAAATCTTAATTACAGAGTTACAAACAATGCTTCCCTACTACTAATGAAGCGTGTATGGCGTGCGCTTCTCAGGGGCCTGGGCTGCAGAGGAACTGTGAGCCCCAAGCGCCGTTGTGAGAGGATTTTGTGTGATGCGCGTACAGGCCCAGCAGTCGTTGGGACAACAGGGTGGTTCGTCACCCAGGTAAAATTACAGACTGATTGTTCTACACACATGATGTGCATCTTGTTTTGATATGCTTCATTCCACTTGCATATTCTGGTTGAGTTGTGGATTGTTTTAAAATAAAAACAGCTGCAGAACCCCTGTGGCAGATGAAAACAGTGGTAATTGATGAACTGTCTTTATCGGGAAGTTTATTAAAGTTATGTAATTGATTTCGGGGAGTCAAGGTTTCTACAAATCTAAGAACAGCTGCTTCAGGAGAATTGGAGTGTGTGCCTTGGGAACTCAACAGCTCATGGAGAAAACGAACAAGTAACTTTTTCAAGTAACTTTTCTGGCCTTCTTAAGCGATCAGCGTTTACTTCCAACGTAGTGGAATATGACTTACCTTGTTCCCTTCTGCTGTTTCCATATCCAACGTTGCATGGCCATGGCATTGATGTACTTCGAAGCAGGACCACTTGGCCACAAGCAGCCACCTGCCTTCCCCCAGTGCCCTTTTTTAAATGGCTGCCCTTCAAAGGTTAGGGGCTGCCCCTGCTGGAGAAAAAAACAGGACCACCTGAGCAACAAGGTGGCTGTGAGGGGAGAAGCAGCACCACCAGCAGCTTTGCTCCAAGTGGGACCAGCAGCAGGCCTACAAGCCCTGCCAGCTCCAGGATCTCAGCCGAGAAAGGCTCAGTAGAGCAGGAGGTTGACACGAGGACACGGCCTCCAGGTGCTGTGCATCATGCTGAGTTTTCCTGGGGCCACTGCCATCTGCCATCGACCATCACATCCCACTGCAGGGGCCAGGGGACACGGGCTGAGCACCACGAGCACTGAATGGTGGTTGTACTGTCCATGCTTGTTGCTGAGAGCGTGTGGGGTGAAAAAGGCCCAGGGCAAAGGAAGAAGAGCCGGAAGGTCCTGTCTTCTCTCAGCGCAGTGCCCAAAGATGATGATTACTCAGAGTCGCAGCACGACATTGACATGGTACAGGTGCAGCTGCCAGTGTTGCGTCCCTCACTTCTTTTTCAAGCTCCCTTCCTCTTGTGCCCAGCCTGCAGTTACTGCTTCCACCCGCTTCAGCCAGCGTCCATCTGCTTCCTGCTCCCTGGCAGGGAGGCACCGGGGCAGGCTGGCAAGGACGAGCTGGGCAGCGCAGGGAGGCCCTGCCGCGCTGTGGGCTGGGCAGGCTGCGGCCACACGTACTCACCTCATGGGTGAGGACTAGTTGCAGGAGTTGGAGTTCTGCCACAGTAAGCCGTGGCCAGGCAGGGACCCTGCCTAGTTCTAGGGTTGTTTTTTTTTAACACTACAGGTATGTAACCAACCTAAAGTTGAGCCTTCACTGCAACCTGGGCACACTGCCTCATCTAGGGTCTACTGTAAATCCCCCTCTGGTTAGCCTGCTTGTACAAATTCTGCGCCTTGTAAATGCCTTCTTATTTTTAAACAAGCCACCATATGGGAAGGCAGGAAGCAGAGCAACAGCTAGGCTTGCCAAGAGCCGGGCAGCAGAGGGTTTGCCTCCGCTGAGAAGCAGAAACGCTTGAGACAGTCTGGCACCACGTTGGCAAAGTGGGTATGAGCGAGCTGCTTCCCGCTGTTGGGGCTGCCGTCCTCCCTCCGCCTGTGGTTAGTGCACAGGTCCCGCTGCGGAGGCAGTGAGCCCCGTACTGTGCGCGCGCGCACACAGAGTAACCAAGGGTACCATGGCCAAACAGGCCCTGCAGGTTCAGCAAGTCCGGCCTTGGGTAACCATCAAGCCTCCAGCTCCAAGGTGGACTTGCTGCGCCGTCAATCAGACCGTTACCCAGGTGTTCATTAACAGTGCTCTCCTAAGCATAAAATTGACTTTTCCCCTCATTGACTCTTTAGAAACTAGTATAATCATCCCTTTAAGTAACACAAGGTGTTCGCCTGCACAGGAAGCCACCATGTTACACCTGTTGGAGCAGGTCCAGAGGAGGGCCATGGAGATGGTCAGAGGGCTGGAACACTTCTGCTCTGAAGGAAACCTGAGAGAGCTGGGTTTGTTCAGCCTGGAGAAGAGAAGGCTCCGGGGAGACTTTATTGTGGCTTTTCAGTATATGAAGGAGGCTTATAAGAAAGACTGAGAGAGCCTTTTCACCAGGCCAGAGGACAAGGGGCAACAGTTTTGTACTGAAAGAGCGTAGGGTTTAGATCGGCTATAGGGAAGAAATTTATGACGAGGGTGGTGAGACCCTAGAACAGGTTGCCCAGAGAAGCTGTGGATGACCCATCCCTGGCCGTGTCCAAGGTCAGGTTGGATGGGACTTTGAACAACCTGGTCTAGTGGAAGATGTCCATAGCAATCGGGGTTGGACTACAAGACTTTTAAAGGTCCCTTCCAACCCAAACCATTCTGTGAGCCTGTAATGAAGTAAGGAGGCTGGCGTTTGCCAGGGAGCAGCTTACAACTCCCATCATCTGCATCAACTTTTAACTCTGTTCTACCATAGAAAAAGCTTGACGTGCCCAACCTTGTAAATAACCCATAGTGGAAGGGTGTGAAGCTTTGGCTGCTTTCAAAAAATTACAAAATTTAAATTAAAAAGAGAGAAGCGTGCTCTAGCTTGGAGGTGAAGGTCTGGCACATTCTACCTGCCAGCTATTTACACTGGTTGCTGTTGGAATCTTTATGGGGTAATGAATACAAAACACCAAAAAAAAAGGAGAAAGAGAAGTAGATAAGGGATTTTAGAAGTGAGCGCAGACCTACCTAAGCTGTTAAAGAAGTTACAGCTAGTCTTCTCTTTAAACAAAAGTCTTTCATCTAGCCCAGAAACCTACTCTGTAGGGTGTTTCTTTTATTTTGGCCTTCCACAGCTATTATGGCAGTAGGAAGGGCCCCAGGACAGGTGCTGGAAGCCATATGCTTGCTTCAGCAACAGGCTGGAGAAAGGCAAAAAAAAAAAAA
>VYZM01024139.1:23715-42383 GCA_013398915.1 Dromas ardeola
AAAAAAAAAAAAATTTAAAAGAGCTACACGATGAAATCATCCACCCTGTCTCCATCTAGGTGGGTGGATAACAGCTGGCTGCAGGAAAGAAGCATGCCGAGTGTAACAGGAGCAGGATCCGACAAGGAAAAAAAACCAAACTCTTACTCTTATTCCAAGCACAATCCTCAGAATAAACCCTTGACACATAAAATACAGAAATTAAAATCATGGGCCACTTCAGTAACTAACTGCTTTGCTGTTACAGCTGCATACTTTTCTGGACTGTTTAGGCAGTCTGTGTGGTCCTCCGTGATCATCTCTGCCTTGAACTTGAGCACCAGAGCTTCAGAACACCAAAGTCTGACAACAGAACGTGACCCTCACCATGGCAGGGTGATACTTTGATTTGATTTTTAGAAGACCACAGAGATTCTGAAGAGCGAGACAAGCCCTGGAGGGATTTTTCTGTTCTGCAGTTCAGCTAGGTCTTGGGCTGATCTAATGTTTCTGCAAGGTCGTCCCTGGATTTGGTGACAGCAGCCAGGGCTGCAAAGGAGCCACAAGAGCGGTTCACAGCTTTTCCCCCCAAACACCAGCCCCCACTGTTAAGTCACAGAAGCCTGCCCAGGGCTCGGATGCATGGGCATCCCAAACCCACCTAAATGTGGGCCACCATCCTCCCACCACCAGCCCCGTGGTGTCCTAGCAGCCCCTTTCCAACTGAAAAAAGAACCTGTCATAGCACTGAGCTGGCTGAAAGCTCGAAAGGGAAAAAAAGAAAGAAAAAAACCAATGTTTGAGGCAGCAGAGGTCACACAGACACACGAGCCTGTGTGGGGAGGGGGGACACCAGCAGCGTCAGCGCTACCAGAGCCTTTGGGCAAGGTCACCTCTACTTGTCACCAAACCACAGCCAAGCTAACCTGCAAGGTGTACACAGCCATCACTGCTCTTCATCTGTAGGGAGATGATAATTACAAAAAGCCTTACTCGCACCAAACCTTCCTTTTTTCCACGTTTAACCCTCCCACACAGCACTTTGCAGCTTTTGCTTTCATTTTTAAGGGCAGTGATCCGGTCTCCTCGGAGGTAGGAGAGCTCTTGGCTTCACCAGCCTTTGCCACGTACATTAGTGATTGTGGTGGGCTTCAAAGGCTGGACAGAGCTCCGAGAACGCAGGTCCGTCTCACAGCTCGCAGTTTAAGCCGTGGGAACGTTGCCAAAACGAAGTATAAAGGGAAACAAGATTAAAAGGAGAGACAGACATTCAGGAAGAAAGGCAGCACGGACACTGCTTCAAGGTCCCGTCTGTCCCCCCCCTCCTTGCCTCCCCACCCATTTTGAGAGCTCATCCTGTTAGCAAACATTAAATGCAATCAGAAAACACTAAAAATCCATAACGGGTCATTTCCCTACTTGCGATTTGCAGGAGCGGATTGAACTGTCTGCTCTGAGGTGGTTTTTAATGAACAGTAGAGCTCGCCTGTAAGTGGCTTGGGTTCCCTCTCCATTCCCCATAAACACGTGAAGTATCTAATGGAGGGGCTTAATTGAGGTTGAGGTACGTAATGCTGTTTTCTTTGATGGTTGTTATCCAAGTGAAAAAAGGGAAGTGTTTTAAGATACATGAAAATGCTTTTATGGCCCCAAAATAAGTCCTCCTGTTGTGTAGCATCGCCAAAACAAAAGAAGTCCCTTTCCACAGGGAGGACTGACAAAGTGAAGCAAGTGCCTTTCCGCAGGGATGACTTAATCCAATATACACACCATCAGCATCAACAAAATCTCTATCAAGGTGCTTAAATCTCTGCACCAGGGGATATGAAAAAAAAACCCCAACACCAGACCCACAACAGCGTCAAGTAGCTTGGGGCCAGTCCTACTGTGACTCATGGGCTTAAGATGGTTCCTGTCCCCAGCTTGCTGCCAGAGCCCAAAACACCACCATGATGCTGCCTACCTTAAGTCCTGAAGGCTGCAGGAGACCAGGTCACATCCTCTTGGTTTGCAATGAGGAGGAGGAAACCTCTCCTGGTCATCAGAGATGGTGGAAAGGAGACTCCCACGCAGGAGGGGCAGGCAGAGCCTGTGTTTACCGGCTTGGGGGATGGAGACTCCCGCAATGGTGAAGGCTGGGAGCTGGTGACTTCTGGCACCAGGAGGACGGCTCCTGCTCCACCTGCAGATCTGCATCTACAGAACTGGGCCAATGGCCTGGTGGCAGGCAGGGGGCTGGGAGCTGTGTACCATGAAGCCCCTGCACCTGCCAAGCCTGAGCCGTGCAGCAGTTCCAGGAGGGAGCAGCAACTGACAGGAGTGGGCAACTCTCTGCTGCCAACACAACCTGGCATCTAGGGAGGTTTGCAGCTTGCTGCGGACTTGGATCCAGCATGTTATGGAGACACTGCTGAGGCCTGTCCAGTCAAGTGACAAAGTGGTGGTCCAGGTTTGGCAAACAAAGGGTTCACGCTGATGTGGTCAAGATAGACCTCAGAGATGACAAAATAGGGCCTTACCCCAAGTGAGCCCAAACAAGCAAAGTGCTGAGACGGCAGCACTGTGGGGAGCCCTCCTAGAGTTTCTGGGAGATTGGGGTGGCTCCCTGAAGGGACTCTATGCAAACGCAGGCAGCCTGGGGAACAAACAGGAGGAGTGAGAGGGCTGCATGCAGTTGAAAGGCCACCATCTCACTGCAATCAGAGTTGTGGTGGGACAGCTTACACAACCGGTGCACTGCCATGGCTGGATATAGGTTCCTTAGCTAGGACCGGACAGGGTGGCGAGGAGGTGAAGCTGCCCTTTGCGTGGGAAGGCGTGAATGCCTTGGGATGAGTGGTGACCCAGCTGAGAGCTCATGGGTAAGGATTAGAGGGCAGGCCAACATGGGTGACATTGTGGTGAGTGTCTGCTACAAGACCACCTGATCACAAGGGAGTAGATGAGACCTTCTTCAGAAAACCAGAAGCCGCCTCACATTCACAGGCCCTGTTCCCTGGGGGCCTTGAACCACCCTGAGATCTGCTGGAGGGACAACACAGCAGGAGACAAACAATCCAGGAGGTTACTGCAGTGCCCTGATAACTTCCTGACACAGTCAGTCAAGGAGCTGGTGAGGGGAGATGCTCAGCTAGATTTCATACCTACAAAGAACAACCAGTCAGGAACATGAAGGCTGGGAGCAGCCTTGGCCAAAGTTAACACAAGATGGTAAAGTTTAGGATCCTGAGAGGAAGGGGGAAATGGAAAAAGCAGGATCACAACCGTGGACTTTCGGATACCCAACTTTGGCCCCTTCAGGGACCTTCTTGGAAGAATCCCATGGGACACAGCCCTGGAAAGGAGTCCAGGAGACCTGGTTATTTTCAAGGATCACCTACTCCAAGCTCCATCCTTCCTCTCTACTCAGCACTGTAGAAGGCTCACAGGGGAATCTTATCCATGTGGATCAATATTTGAAATGGGAGGAGGGGGAATGGTGTCAAAAAAGATGGAGCCAGACTTTTCTCAGTGGTGCCCAGAGACAACGGGCACAAACTGAAATACAGGAAATTCCATTTAAGTACCAAATTACTTCTTTTTACTTTGAATGTGGTCAAACACTGGAACAGGTTGCCCAGGGAGGTCGTGGAGTCTCTGTCCCTGGAGATACTCCAAACCCAACTGGACACTGCCCGAGCAACCCGCTCCAGCTGACATTTCTGTCAATTACGGCACTTATGATTGAAAGGTTTACAACCACAAATTGACTTTCCACATGGAGAATATTCTTACAACTCTATTCAACAGTCCTTAATCCTGAAGGCACATAAATCTTCAGATGTTTAGTTTCCCTCAGTGCATTTCCACAGGCACCACAGGGCAGCTACCCAAGTACCAAAGACCCCAGGCTGCTGGGATGCCCCACACCGAAGTACTCACAGGATTCCCAAACAAGTGGTTTTTTTTCCTGAGCATCTAGTTTGTTGTCCAGTCTAGTAGGTACAAGTTCTCACTTACTGATACAAAACCAAATCACGTTACAGTGCTGCATTCAACAGCCTTTGAGTTAGGATGCCACCACAGAGAGACAGATCGCAATCTATAGATGGCCTGATTTGGAAAATTTGGAGATTTATCCAGGCTTACTCTTCTTTGCAGTATTAAGGCATCCACTGTCTTCCCAACCCAAAGAGCATCCTGTATGTACAAATACGCACCTATAAGATTACCCTCCGTTTCAGTTACAGGTAAGGCCTAGGCTGCCTTTGCTTTCCTATTGCTTTGAAGGTAAAAGACCTACTACCACCATCTTTTTTTTTCCCCCCAAGGGTTTATGTATTCCCCTCCAGAAGAGGGTCAACTCAGAAAGTTCTCCCTAGAGTGAAGCAGGTTTCTTAGGTACAGAACTCCGAAAGTGTCTAAACTGTCTCCTTGGCATTTTTCACTAGAACAGACAACGCTCACGTCCGCCATTGCACCCAACTTCATCTCATGGAAAGAGCCCCTGAATGAGGCAGCAAACCTTAACACACACACACACACACTCACACACACATATACCCCATCCGAAATAAAACCACACAGTGAAAGCCTGCAGTATGGTACCATCTCTGCACTGTCACAGAGGTGTAAGGCTACACCTAAAGCTTAGTTTCGTTTCAGCAACTGACACTGAAACGCTGAATGTTTTTCAGAGTGTTTTCAGGAGGTACAAGCAATTAGAATCCACAGGAATCACAAAAGCAGTCAAGCTTTTTTCTTATTTCCTAAAATCAAGGTTTAGTTTCCAAAGGCAACACCTTTACTTTTTTTTTTATTTTTCCACAAGAATGAGTTCTTCCTTGCCCGTGTAACAAGCCCAAAGATACCACCAGTCTTATGGAAAGGGAGGCTGCTACTCCCTGAGAAACCTCTGTATCACAGAGATAGGGCAGGACACGACATTTTTATCCAAATAGAAATCAGATAGGAGTAACTGCATCACCCAGCCTTTTGGCACCAAACCTTAAGAGGGAGTCGAGTTTCTTTTAGCTTTGTCCTCCTTGGAGAAAGAACTTCCTTCCGCAAAAAACTCAAGAGCTCTCAGATCTCATCTCCTCCTGCAGTAAGCAGTTAAGACAACCAGAATTAGTTAACATGACTGTTATGCCTAGCAGTCTGGATTTAGATAACGCTGTTTACTTACAGCTTATTTGGAAAAGTAAAAGTAAAAACAAGGGTACAACCAATAGATTACCCTGGGTATTACTGAACATCCATCGCCCTGAGCAAACCCTATTTCTCAACCAGCAGCTGTACAAATCACTGCAAAGCTCAACCACACACTTCACTATGCACATACACCCCAAAAAAAATTTAAAAAATCCCCAGGACTTATTTTTCTACAGGCACAGTTATTAGTCTAATTGTGCTTCATTAAAAAGCTCAGTCTCTAATTCAAGAGGGAAAAAAAGAAAAAGAGATTACACAACTTCCTCTTCTCCCAGGTTTCCAGCTCCTCTGTGTGTGACCTTCCAAGCTACAGCTCAAGGCAGCCAATTTAACATCAGAACTTGTTACAACCCGAGATAAAATTTCATGTTCTTCTTAAAAAAGGGGGTCATCCCTCCATCCAGCTTCATTTGACTGCTATTCTTTCTTGTTGCCAGTTGAATTAGCAGTTTAATTTGCATTTTCACCCACCTCAAATGTAGGCTTTACTGAGGAAACACTCTACCTTCTCAATCAGCGTTTTCCTAACAGCCCCACTTGAGTGACACATTATTTCTGTGACCACTCCAAAAGACACCGCCTACTCCCCGACTTCTTGCCACCTCTTGCCACCTTGCCACAACCAAGTAGCTTGTTACTAAGTATTTCCTATGTAGGTATTTACTGACTGGAATTAAGCCACACAACCATCAAGTTAAACACGCTGTGTTCCTACAAAACCTTGCTGTGTGTTTTTTCCAGTACCTCACTCATTCCTATAGCTCTTCCTTGAGCCTTCTCCAGCCCTTTACAGTCTCCCCTGATCTAGATAGTTTTCCAGGACTTGTTACACTAATGTAAAGAGGCAAGACACACATACTTTTAACCGCACGACAATCTTTGCTCAAACAACTTCTTTTAGCCAAGCACCAACTCTGAATAGCTGTACGCGTACATCCCAGTAACGGATGGACTTCCCCAGCTTTCACTCACTTTTTCCTTGCATTTACGTTGTGGAAACACATTGCAGAACTACGGTTATTTCCTCCCAATTGTGTACCTTCAAATTTGGGTTTGCATAGCCGTATTTTGCAAAGCGAGCCAGGCTGTTTTACAACAGTAATTGATTTATACTTCTACCAGTCATCTGTCATCTTCAAGCTGCTCGGATTTTACCTCAAGTAGCAGATGAAGGTATCAATCCATTACCATGGAGTAAGGCCAGGAGCTAGACTGCTAAGCCTCAGCGGTCTTCGCTTGCAACTGCGATGTCAGCCAACATCTCTAATCCGTTCCATTTCTTGTGTTTATTTTGTATTACTCCAGGCTTATGTTTAAATATTGTGAAGATACGAAGGCTCTACCCTTGGGCCAATATCTGGCCCTTCCCAAGAGCTGATTTCTCAGGAAGCCATAAATCATTTCCCTGACAGCACCCTGCTTCCTAAAACAAACCGGTCACTACCTGTCCTCCCCTACCCACAGCACAGATAGCCATGGGCTCCCCTTACACAGCCCAGTGTCCTGGAGTCTCCGGTCTCTGAAAAGTCCATTTCTAGAGCCACGAATTGCTAGAAAACACAAGGTTCAAGTTGAGGAACATCTTTTAGTCACAAAGCAGGGACACAAAGCAAAATTATTTCATTAGCTCTCTACTCTCAGCACTTTTCGGACTGCTTGGCTTTGAGGAAGACATCCGCAGTGAATTACAACAAGCACACAACTTCAAAGTGTGGCTTATGTGGAAGCGACACGTTACCACAACCGTAACTAAGCACGCGAGGCCTCGGTTCACGAGGACGGTGAAAAAGTTACACGTGGGACAAGTTGCATCATGACTTTTCAGGGCGAGCAACACGCTTTTGTCAAAATAGTTCTTGAGAAGAGCGTGCCCTCCCACACGAGGACAGCCCGAAACTGCTGCAGCCAAATCTATGCAGAGGACGAGGCAGTCACAAGGCTTTTCCCAGCACGCTCTCTACAAGCCGACGACTAAATGGCTGAAAGCAACCCGTTTCTGACTGAAGGACATCAAGCATTTCCATAGCAGGGTGGGATACGACACCCTTGGAGGCTCCAGACTTTCAGCACTTCCAGTTAATGCTTTTAACATAGTCACATCGAAACCTTGTAATCTTTGGGATGCCGAAAACTTACATTTCCACTTACTGATAATAAGCACTAAACCATCCTTGCTGGTTATTGCCATAGTGCTCTTCAGTAAACACTGACTTTGGAGGATTTACATGTATTTAAATATTATTCTTCTTTCTTCCTCCCTCCTCCTCACCCCCCATCTGGAAAGAATTATTCTGCAAGTCAAATGACAATCACTTGACTCATACAAAACAACATGAAACCAAGACTGTCAGTAGATTTATACCACATCCTTTAGGGGTTTAGTTTAGTTTCACATAGTGAAACATCTAATGGCTTTCATAATTTTCAACAGATAACTTGAAATTAGCCATACCACAAACACAGCAGCGGATACACGGTTTCCAATAACGCCTAACTCATTTTTTTTCTATGCTCTGAAGAAAGAAAAACCTCATTATATGAAGAAATAAACTATGCTATTTTTAAGCATATTTAAGCATTCAGCCATTTTTAGATTTTTTTTCCCCTTCCTAGAACAGCATTATGCAAAAAACAATAGATAAGAGATTATCTTGTTCTAGAAGATATAGCACACTAGTCATAAAGATACATGGTTGAGATTATTCTAGATGTAAATTTGGAACAATATTAATCTCATTCTATGGTGTTTCATATGCCATTTCCAGAACAAATAAATGAACCACTGGCTTTTGTGTGTCGTCCCCACCACTTTTTTTTTTTTTTAACTGTAATTTTTATTTAAATAAGACACAGGAACTTCTATACCGAAAAAAATACAAAACAAAAGCCACACATTTCCTTGTGTAAAGCAATATTGTGTGATAACTTGAATACTGTTCAGCACAGTGGCTAGAAATAACAGTACAACTATGTACAAAACTTTAAACAATATTTGACAAATTTCTACAGCTGGATGTAGAATACAATTGAGATAAACAACTGCTGGGAAATTTACATGGCAAAGCATTAGCTTTAACACGTTTGGTTCAAAACCTTCAAATCTGCTAAAAACAAATGTGCAATTTAATTAATATTTAGTTTCTCATGGAAAAAAATAAAAAGAACACGTAATGGCATTGCAAATATTGTACAGAGTTCATCAATGATCTAAAACCCACTCATCGTATTCCCCGGTAACCTAACACCAATAACTGAGACTACGATTTCTTATCTGGACGTAACCAGAGCATAAAAAGGTCGTCATACTGCAATGTTAATCTAGAAAGAAACATATTAAAAAGGAATCGATACTTACATCACGAGTATTTTCTCCCCTTTATCTTCAGTCTATAAAATATATAGTGTTTTCACCTAGGCCTGAGATTAGTAGGGTTAAAGATGGCTGTTGTGTTTCAAGAAGGTTTTTCACATGAAAACGGTGAGAGACAGACACCTCTCTCCTCCTGTATTTTCTGCAAGGGGAGTCAAAAAGCAGTGACTGTTTTATAGGCTGCATGTTCCACATTGTAAAATAGTACTAACAAAACCTCAGCAATAAAAAGGAAACGATGCTTTATCTCCAAAGAAAGCACATATTTAGGGAGTAGTTATTGGTGGCTCACTCTCACCCCCCTCCAATCTCATCTTCAAAAGAGGAAAAAAAACCATAATGCAGCAAGTTTAAACGCTCAGTAGCTGCAGGCTACTAATCTCTTCAATTCCTGGAAAAGGTGAACCTTATTCTCTTAGGAGCAGACAGCATAAACGTAGTTCCACTGAGCTGAAAGCAATGGAGCAAGAACATCAAGTTTATTTTGCCTTTGGGGTCCTCTTTGTATCACAGGAAATTATCTCTGAAAGCAATGCTCCTCTTGTCCCAGTACAACAGAAGAGCACCACTAACCCGTTCTTGCCGTGTACTATTTTGATAAAAGTGTCCAGCCTGCAAAACCAGGATTATTTTACAAGGATTTGTTTTTATTCACACTTAAGGAGGGGGGAAAACACACTTTTACACACACAACTTAAGTAACTGAAAGTTATGGGAGAAGCTTTGATTAAGTAACATGAACTTAAAACTATTGTTTTCCCCACCCCTCTTAGAACACCCACTTGCTACTTTTGGACTTTAATCCAAACACAATTACTCACTACATAAATAAAATGCTGCTCATCTAACACTGCTTGACAAAATCTGAAAACCTATTTCCAACCAGCAAATGAATGAACATTTCCAAAAGAGAAACTAAACATTAATTTGACTTTTAGACGGTAACAGTAGCATTTCACATCCTTAACTGCCAACAAAACCATGACAGGAAATCCCCATCACCCCCTGTGAAACCTGAAAGAATTTCTGTCCTTGAACAAAAACATTCTTGTCTTTCAAAATCCTCTGACACACAACGTGGAATGTTTCTCATGTATACAGCCTAGTACTGAACACTTTATTTGCAACAGTTTAACAGTCATTAACTGAGCAACACCTGAAACCTTTAAATGCCACATTTTTACATATATTGAAATGACAGTAAATGCAACAGTTGTTTTACTTGTAAGCACATGACAAAGTGAAATACATCACAGATTTGCTGGTTCTCCTCATGTTCACCCATGTCCAGGGTCATCGTTCACCTGGATCTGAATGCACTTATTCCAAGAAAGTGGAATGTAATGAGGAAATATTAATGCATAAAATAAGGAAAGGCAAAAGAGCGATGTTCCCTCTTTAGCTTTGTAGCTGTAAAATATTTTATATCCCAATATGATATACATTCCAAGTTACCTGAGTTTACACTTCGAGAGAAGTACCTGAAGCTAGGCCATAGGGTGGGCACTGTGCAACTGTTGTGGCCATTTTTTTTTTTTTTTTTGCATTGTGTGTATTACAGAAATTAGAAACATAAACACCTGGATCAATTGTAAACATAATCCTGAAGTACAGTATTTTCCATAGGACACAACACAGCAAGACATTTTCTATTCAGACAGGCAACTTTTTTTTTTTATATATATATAGAGCTTATTTATACTGTAGAATTTGAAACAGAACACAGGACACAGTACTAATCTGGTCAAACATACTATGAAATGCATAGTCTCCACTTAAAACGCTTAATGATACATGAATTCTGCAGGCATTACTGCTTTCTCACAAAAAATGCTGAATATGAATTCTGTCCCTGCCAAGAACAGCGTTGAGATATTTTTTTTCCGAATGCTGCTAAGTATTCCGTGTTGTTCTGAAAGGTTGCCACCTCATGCAGATGTATCTGAACTATTATATCCTTGTGTCAGGGCAGAGGCCTGCTCCACCTTGCTCTAGATTAACACGTAGCTCTGAGGAGAGGAATGGTCTTCAGTCTGAATTTCTTGCAAAAGCGGCTGCTGCTGTGGGGACGGTTGCTGTACCGGGACCTCTGTAGAGTCCATTGTGCTGGTGTCATCTGACAGAGATGAGAAAGAGACCCGAGACGAAAGCTGCTCAACAGTCAGGGTGCTCAAAGCTGTGCTTTGACCAGAGTTTGGAGAGTTCTTCAGCGTCAGGTCTGAAGCGGGAAGGAGGGGGCCCAGAAGTTTTACAGGACAGAAAGCTGATCCGGTTGGGATGAAATTAACCTTGTTTTTGTCAGGGCATGAAAAGAGAGGGGCTGAGACAGGCTGACGAGACCTACAACGAGAAAAAAGATTATATACCTGGGCAACCAAGATGTTTTATTCGTCATGAACTTTGTGGTTCTACACGTTGCTAAAATGTGAATGACAGGGAATGGGATTAATTGGACAGAGGGGCAAACATCTTCCATATTGGTAGTCAGCTAACTGATCCACAGCATTAAAAATAGTACCGTCACAAAAATGACTTGATAATCACTGGATAAACATGCAACTTCCAGCACGAAAAATCTGCAGTACGTATGCACATCAAAAAATGCCGCGGTAATTTAGAATGGCACAGATTCTTCTTCAATAAAAACAATGCAGCAAGAACACATTTAGTCATCTTAAATCCCTTTGAGAACCTCCATGAAAGAGACCTCTCCTTTCCCATATTCCATAATTTGTCTGGAGGCTTCCTCCACAACCCAACATTGCTCCTTCACCATCCAGCAGGCAATGAATGCTGTTAAAGCAAGAAACATCCCCTCCTTAATTCTTTCATCCACAGGAGCTAAGCATGCAACCTCCACAGCATGTGCTCAAATACTGCTGGGTCTAGCGGAAAAAGACACGATGTCCAAGAGTTTAATTTCCAAATTCTTGCTCAGCAAAAATATCGAGCAAAGTCTATGCCATAAGTATGCGACCATCTACTAACAGTTTACATAGGTTTCATTCCATTTAATATGTTTTATACATACCAAAACATAACCTATGCTTGAAACTGATAAAAAACTATGACAAGGAGAGTTTTTGTTTTAAGCCACGGGCATTTAAAAAGTTAATAAAAAAATATATGAAAAGAGGTTTATAAATGCTTAGGAAATCAAATATACCTTATCTTTTCTGCACGGATTTTTGTTGCCTTTTATAAATGCACAAAAAGAGTTCAAGCATAAAAGACTCCATTTTCCTCTTCAAACCAACATGAACACTTCAACTTCTCTTCTGTACGAACTCTAAGAGTACTTTGCTCCTGAAAAACTCATCAGCTGGAATAGTTTATTCATCTGCAGTTGAATAGGCTCAGTAAACAGGTTTACTGCTTTGCAGATACCAGCTGATATAAAAGGCATTACTTACGACATTTCCTCAAAGACCTTCACTCGCTCACATCCCTCTGGGGGCTCTCGTTTGAACATGTAGCTGTTGTTTGGTTTGGGAGATGAGGCATACTTGGGCAACGGTGAGCTACTCCCACTGTCTGAAAATTTAAAGCAGTTATATTACTAGAGATTGAGAGTGCTTTTTAATTAAATTCGATTTCCAAACAAGATGCCTTTTTTTTTTTTTTTCCCCCACAATTTAGCCACTATGCCGGTTTGCTGCTACCACAATGCTTCCTTTATTGCAGGCCATTTTTAACACCCTTGTATAGCACATTTCTTCTGAATAAAAGCTTCAGTGCAGCAGTAATCTATCATATAACAACACATAACAGGAGGATATTTTTATCCAGAACACTGCAATCAGAACAAAGCAGAGCTGTGATCCTGGAAACAAATGCGTTCTTTATTATGTATTTCAAAAAACATAAATGAACAAGATAATATGCATAATACATGCAGAAGAATTATGAGTGGTAATGATAATATGCCTTGTCACTGTATAAACACGGTTATTGAAAATGTGTGTATACAGCATGTATCTTATTTTAAAACATAATTCTTCACTGGAATATTGACCTCATTAGTCTCATGAATAGTTCAGAAGTTGTAAAGAAACAAAGCACATTTGTAATACAGGTACTGATACCTCATCATTACAATGCCCTACCTTATTTGCTTCGCAATTGTGAAGTTGTTTTAGTATCCAAAATAAAACCTCCACAACTCATTTCTCTCATTACTACTAACTATATGATGTAAGTATCCTCATAACTCCAGCTGTCTGTGTATATTTTACAGGTGACTACTAGACATGCTTAGAACTAAAGGTGTAAAGATCTATGAGACAAGGCAATAGGCAGATTTCTTTGTACTTCTTGGAAAATGTAAGAGATGAGACTCCACTCTGGTAATGACAGAAGAACAACAGTTTGAAAAATTAGGACTATGAAAGGGTTCACTTTAAAAGCTCATCTTGACAATAGGATATTCAGTGCATTAAGGAAATAAAGTAGGTACAAAAATAATTACAGAAAAGTAGCTCTCTGCAGTGGCTTCTTCTACCTTTTCAAAGAGCAACACCTACCTCAGGCTAGTATTAGTGGCTCCCTGTTCTCTCTGCTTGGGCTTACAATTAAAAAAATGAAATGGAATGGTAAGGTTAAAGAGGGTCCCCCAGCTTTGAAACACACCTTATTTGGAGAGAAATAACTGTTCTTGCTTTAGCTCCTTTTGAGTCTTTCCATCGGTGTGGGGTACCTTACCATTTTTAACTCGGATACCTTTGTTTATTCTGCTGTTATTCACGTGTGCCTTTTCAGCAACAGTGGAAAACCAACCAAAGCTTCAGGCACTACGATCTAGATTCACTGAAGCATATAAGGTTGTCGCTAACAGCTTGCAAACAGTAACTACATAAACATTTGTGTAACCATGACTCAAATACAAAGGCTAATCATTAGAGGTTTTGAAACATCTCTGCTTCCTCTTACAACAAGACACAAATCAACTCAAATGTCACACTTCCCCTTTGGAGATATACTGTGAAAGAGATGAGAAAAAAAAACAGTTTAAGTGAATCTCAGTAGTGTATTGATTATTCAACTCTTCCCTGCTGTAGAGTTAACACAGAACTTCTATTTAGGGAATTTTAGGTGTTAACTGTACGAAGGCAGAAAAAGCTTAGAGACAATACAGATATTTGCCAAGCTGGGAGCATGATGGTCCTGTTGGCATCTTTCCACTGTTGGCCCACACAGCTCATTCCAAACACAGAAATCATTAACAGAACCCAGACAGTTTGTTTCCTCCTCCTAATATTTAAAATTGAAGATCCAAGTTTCTATTTAAAAACTCTGAGACATAAAATGTGCTACTATTCATTCCACCAAATAGTGGAAAACTGTGGCAGTACATCCAAGGAAAGAATCAAACTGAATTCAAAGTTAAGTCAGTTCTTGGAAGATGTAGACTCTTGTCTAGCCAGTTCAGTTTTCAATCAAGTTTTTGGTTTATTTAGCTCTGTCTGGCTGAAGCTTTCTATACAAGACAGCTGTTAAACAAGTAAAAAAAAACCCAAACATATTGTATAATTTAACTGTTCTGTTTCTCTCTTTACCCTCCCTGCTTTTGAAGCTCATTAAGTTGTTAGCTTTTCATTTTGACTAAACACACCCCACACTACTATTTAAAAAAATACACGCGGTTATTAGGAGGCTCACACGTACGAGCTTGGTGTTGGTCCTACACGTACAGCAGCAGTGTGTGAACAGAAGGGTACTGGGAAAATAGGCCACGAGTTGAAGTAGTAAGCGGTGGAATTTACAGCTTAAGCCGGTCTCCACTTGTGTACTCCTGTAAGTTCCTAAGTGCTACACTGTCATATTATTAATCCTTAATGACACTGCAAGTGTGTATTCTCAAATTGAGCTATTTACAGTTGGTTTTGTTTTTTTTACTTTCTCAGAGGCTGCAGTGCGTGAGCCTTCGTGTCAGAGGACACGTCTGCATCTTCCACGCTTCCACCAGTAGGGTGTGCTCTGCTGGCATATTTCGACCAACTAATCAAATTTCATTAAGATGACAATGATTGAAGATTAACAGATGTAACCTTTAAAGTGAAGCACATAGCAGACAATATGGAGACTTATTACACAGGATTTATAAACATAAATACTCAAAATGGATATATTCTGTTATCTAGAAAATGTTTAAGATTGTTAATTGAACACTAAAAATACTATTTTAACCACAAGACTTAATACCACAAAACTTTTAGCTTGCATATATTACAGAAACGAAAGAGGCAAACTAAAAAAGAATCTGTAAAACAAGTTTTTGAGTGAAAAAACTTAAAGGCAACAGGAAATGTCGCCAGTGAGCTTTGAGATTTGTTTTGATAGACTCAAAAATACTTTTGTTTCTTCAGACTATCCAAAGACTTCAGATACAATTTTCATTTTAAAAATTATGAATCAGATGCCCAGAAGTTAAAAAGTATCTTCAGTTCATCTTCATGAACATGTTGCTTGTAACAGCCTGCTAGCAACAACGGGAATACACAATGCTACACAAAAGCATCTAAATCAAAACCCCTGAAAAACAGGTTATGGTATCTATTTTTGTATGGAAAACACCCCCAAATTTTATCTGCTTATACCTTAGGATGCCTTTGAACTTTACCGCCTGCTGCTAAGTATGCTACGTAGCACTCTGAATTACAGTCTCACGGACCAGAGTGTCACAAAACAGATCTAGTGAAACCGGTAGCTTTAACGCAGAAAGGTAGTAACTTACCTTGCAACAGGCTGATATTCGAAAACAAAATCAAAAAGCCAAGTGCCATTAAAACACCTTCTCTCCCACCCTTCCCACTCTGCTCCAATAAATGCCATTTAGTATCACTGCTCCATTCGGACCAGTATTGTGGGCCTTTTCTGAAATTTACCTTTCACTTTCTTTTGAAAAATTCAACAGATTTAGCAGCTTCTTGCAGAAATGTAAACCAAACAGCTGATACAGTCCAAAGAGCAGCTGTGAGGGCCTCAGGCCAAGGCACAGCTTTGCACAAGAAATAAAAGATGCTTTAGAAATGTAAAGCAGTGCTGTGTCTGTACAGAGCCCTGGCTCCTCTCACTGCTCATGTGTCTCAGTCAAGCTACTAACCTTCCTTTCCTATTCACTAACACAGTCAGGAGCATTCATAAAGCAGATAATTCTATTTTTTAATGGTAAAACCAAGTTATTCCCATAGAGAGGAAAATAAAACCTCAACTTCAGAAAAGTAACAGAAAAATATCTTGGGTTTAAAATGTCTACATTTGTTTATACATACATGCAGTTGTCAAAACTTAACAGGCCACAGAGCAAACTCATGACAGTGTCATTCTAGCATCACAAAAACCTTTAAAACGAAGGTGCAAAAAACTTTGTGAGTTTTGTTTTATAAAGCAGTTAACATCCACAACAGATGTTAATAAACTGTCTCTCAAAACTTGCTATTCCCTATAATTTCTACCTATATCCTTCATTTATCTATAATTTAACTACTTTGAAGATAACATTCTTATTCAGAAAAACTGAGTAAGATCCCTGCGGGATCTTAATGATCTGAGTGTAAAAGCTGCCTTTCTGACTAAATTTTTACAACCTCTTAACAAATTACTTTCTCTTGGAAAACCACTACGTATTTTTCTGGTTTCTATCTTGTGCTTAAAGAACAAAGTTGTGATGAGCGGTTCAAGCTTTTATCTCTCATATGTATTAAGGACCTTAAACTAATTTTAAAATGCAATTGCATTAACTTTACAAAGCTAGATGTTTATCACCATCACCTATATGCTACTACTACAGCAGACTTTTGATACAAACCTAGCATTAAAGCCAATCTTAAAACCAAAATCAACAAATAAGTCCAAGACAGGAGATAAAAACCCTTGAAAAGCATTAAGGAGGTTAGATGCATTATCTCAGTCTTTACTCACTACTGCCAATAAAGTACCACTGAAAATTCCAGTTATTGTGATAACCAAGTACTAACTACAAAAGGAATTATTCTTTTCATTTCCTCGCTTTTTAACTTGTATTTGTTATCAGGACATATATGCACAGATTTACCTGTCAAGAGGTTTCCTCGTGTACTAACACTTTAGTGGATGTCTCTATAGTGATTCAGTCTTGACAACACATTACAATTCACATGCATACTATAAGTAAGAGAAGCGGGGGAAAGTAATATCTTTGTTATTTTTGGAGCATGGCCAACTATCATGTTGAGCTAAGACTTTTACTTTGATGTGGTTAACTTACACACGTGCACATACCCACCCCCAATTCAGGATTTGGGCAGGTGGATTTGTTTTCCACTACTTCCTTTTAAATCCAAGATGGGAAAGCGATACTTTTTAGAAACGAAGAAAAGCTACTATTTCTCCTGCTGCCTTCCCCCATCTTATTCCCAAATTACTTTAAGAATTCTTAAACAGAGAATATTCACAGAAAAAACTTAGCCTTACTTATAACCTCAAAATACCGCTATCTTGAGCACATTAGTAAATCTACCCTAAATCTTAAAAGTTTTCATTTCCTCTGTGAAACTTACTCCTCTTACTTGCACATTTTACCCAAACCCTGCACCTCTCCAAACTAAAGTCCATGTTTCCACCTAGCTGACCAGAAGCCCAAGAATAATTACATTAGTAAACAGCTGTCCAAAAACATCAGACTTTTTACACTGGTGCCTGTATTTTCATACTACATGTTCTATCAGTAACTCTTAATTACTGAAACTCCAGTTTACTCCCTCTATAAAACCAAACAACATTTTACAGACTTGGAAAAAAATGCAGGATGTTGACACATAAACACATAAATTATAAAGAAATTTTTGGTTGTTATGCAACATACACAGACAAGTAATTACTCTCCATCAGATTGTTCAGACTCTATCTGAGCTCCTCACCCAATAGCTTCAAGTGGAATGTAAGAGTTCAGAAACAGAGTACTTTTAAAAGCAGTCCAAAACTTCACCATCACCATTTTGATCAGCAAGTAACTCACTCACTCATGATGAATATATAGTCTACCACAAACCTTCTTGAAACCTTTTTTAAAACGTAAGCATGTTACAGTCTGAATTCTTCACGTTAGAATCTTCACAAATAGTTAAGACTGTTTGCTGTGCTCCTCTGACGTATTTATGGAAGATGTTTGTGAAGTTTCACAAACAAGAGGGAAAAAGATATGTAAACAAACAAAACCAATTTTAAGATAAATCCTCAATCCCTCCACAACCATCAAACAAAAACAAAAACTGATGTAATGAGTAAAATGAAGGTAGTTGTAAAAGCAGGACATCACATGCCTCCCACAGGTAAAGGCGGGCCATTCTACTCTCACCTTTATCACGGTCATAGAGTAAATCTTCTGTTGAGCAAGGACTCCCATCCTGAGATTCAGGAGGGCAAAAGGGAGAGACACATGGTGAATGACTGCTGCAGCTGCTGCTGCGCTCCTGGACAGACGGAGTCTGAGTGTCAATGCTTCGTGTACTACTACTACGATAGTGAGCAGGTAATGGGGCCCTTCGACCATCAGGGATATCCAAAGGCTGCAAAGAGAAACAAGTGATTCAGGTTACAGAGAAAACATCAAACTCCTAAGCAATGTTAGCCTGTAGTGCTCATAACTGAAGTAATGAAGCAAGGCCTTAAGAACGGCAAACAAGCCATTTTTGAAAGAACAATTTTTACAGAAGAAAATAAGGTATGTTGTGTCCATTGTACATTGCATTAATTACACTGAACGCTGGGACAATGTGCAGATGTTCCCAGCCAACTGTAGCCTCTTAATGCAAAGTTAACACCAGAATGCACTTCAACACAGGCTATTATTAAGTTTTTATATTTTTTATGATAGTTTGAAAAAGCAAACCTCCCCAACAAATAGATCTCTCATATATACTTCGTAATACAATTTTCAACAAAGGTCACTGTTATTATGAAAGAAAAACAAGTACCCTGACGGAGATCACAGTTAAAGTAGAAAATGTCAAATACAATGGCATACTATTGCCATAACAACCAGCTGAATTACAATTATAAATTAAACCATCCAGGTTTGCTAGTAGGTTGTAATTCTCTAGCACACCTCTACATTCCATTCTTCACTTCTATAGGTGACCTCTGACAA
>VYZM01024139.1:45167-87498 GCA_013398915.1 Dromas ardeola
TAGAAAAACAGTTCTTTTATTACAGCATTAAGTTTTCTGATAGGTACATAAAACCTCCTTGCTATCTATTTCCAGATGCATTAGAAATCAAACAAGAAACACATTAACATTGTGTGATAGTCCATCAAAATGACTTCATTTCTAATTACTTATGTATATTTGAAAGACAGTTCCCGTAATATTTTTTTTCTAATAGTGTGTCCCTGCCCAGCTACAGAGCACTTTCCATTATTTTCGCAGTGTATTCTTTAAGCAGGAACCTCTTACCCCCGACTCCCTACAATAACTTCGTCATCTTGTTGTACCAAAGTCTCCAACATTCATGTCGTGGAGTCACAACAGGACAAAGACCAAAAGCCCATCACAACTTCACAAAAACCTGATTCCTTACAAGTTATGGTGGGAACAGAGACACACCATCATAATTTCCCGGAAAGTTAAGTCAACAAGTTATAAAAAAGGAAGGAAAATATATCTAGGATCTTTGAATACATGCATTAGAAAATGAATTAAAGTTTATTAATAAATCTGAGGAGAAAGAGGCGATTAAGAAGTGACTCAAAAAAGCTAACTTTAACTTGGTTTTACGAAAGAAAAAAGAACACCTTCAGCTAATTAAGCAAGATGAATGATCTGAAAAAAAATATACGCATACATTGCTGAACTGAAAAGAATGAAATATTTGGAATGTTTCGACCACTTACAATGCAATCCTTCTAAACTTTATAGTCAATTAGATTATTAAACAGTAATGACATAGTGACGTTACTGTATCATCAACTATCTTCGTGAAACACAAAAATAACAAGGCTAACGTCAACAATAATTATTTTTACTTTCATAAGTAATTGTACTTCTGCAAGTACAATTTCTATTATCATGAAAATATTATCAAAAAAACCCAATGAAGAGCATTTCAAAGAACTAACAGAACTAAGTCAGCATGAGATAAGACAGAAGACATATTCCAAATCAATTTATACAATTTTTTAAGAAGTAGGATTACAAAAATTCGAGTCAGCAAGAGGGAAAACAGAAAGTATGTAACATTATACCCTGCAAAACCAAAAAGCAAGTCTAAAAAGTAAATTAAATTGATTTATGTATCTGAAGACTAAGCAAGGAAGTATGAAACTGGGAGGAAAGTTTCACTGGTTACCCATTTTAACTATGAGCTAAATTCAAAAAGTAATTCAAGAAACATCCATAAAACTATCCATAGAACTGCTTTAACCTTAAGCTTATTTTTCTCCTATATATGACCTAGTTTGATTTCAATATATAAACCAAGATATAGTTTGTTAAAAGAAATAAAAATCGCAATACTGGAGAGATGAGACACTAATAGAAAAAAATTCAAGAACACTAGACTAAAATTTTAAAAGTTAACAGAACTAAAATGCATTTTATTTTACTTGGGACAGCCCAAAATGAAATGGAAGAAATCAGAAAGCTACTAATGTAGTACCTAAATTTGGGAAAAAATAAAAAAAAAAAATAAATTGAGTAGTGAGCTGCACCTAAAATGAAGGTAATACTCCTTCTCAGTGTCTTTAGCTGGTTGTATGTTAATCCTCAAATTCTTCCTGGCAAGTAAATACACATTCACAACAGGGCACAAAGTGTTTTATGCAGCTGGATTGATCGATTCATATGAAAATTAAGGTTTGAACATGCACTGTTGGAACAATGAAGTAAACATGGAAACAGGTTAAGAGAAACAAGCTGAAAATCTAGATGGCACACCAATCTTACAAGTGAGTCTACAGAATAATTTATCCTTCACATATCACCCAAAGCAACCAATTACCTTTGATTGCTATTTTAAAACACTTTCTAAAAATACATAAAGTTACAACTAGAAAGAATAGCAGAAAATTGAAAGAAAAACAAATTGTTTCACTAGCAGTGAAACTAATGAAGTTTGGTTTCCAACGGTTTATTTTTTGTCCAGTAATTCCTAACCTTTAACCCAGCTGCCCCAACGCCCCCAGGCTAAAAAGAAGCAAAATTGTTGTATTAGGAGAAAGTTCACCGGCAGTAAGACTCAGTAAATTACTCTTATTATGATCTTCCATAAGTAAGCTGTGAGATCTAGTAAGCTCAAAGACAGTGCTAGGAGTCCCACTATAGGTCTCACTAGACCAGACTTTACAGAAATTAACAGTTCCATGGCAGGAAACAACCCTCTGCCCGTAAAGATGGGCTTGACTTCAAAGGCAATGTCTAACTTAAGACTTTCTTTTGTGTCTGAAGACTCCTCTCCCCAGCTAGCTGTTTGGAGGAAGGGTTCACTACTGCCTTGGTTGCATAAACTGCTGAGCACCTCTGGCCCCAATCCAACAATGCACTTAAGTATGTGCTTAACTGTTTTGCTGGATCAGAGCCAGTACATTCAGTAACTTACGCAGACTGAGTTCTGCATCCCAAGTAGTAAGCTGTTAAAGCCCAAGGACAACATTTATGAAGATGATTTGTCTGATAAATAAATGAAATGTCCTCTAACCATAGGAGATTAAAACCCTAGCCATAGCAAGATCAGTGGTGGCACTGTAATACACACCTTTTTATATTCTCTTTGGAGATGATGCAACACGGTTTATTCATTTGGGCTTTCTGTTTCAGTTTGCGTGTTTTTTTCTTTTTCCCCTGTTACAACACACCCCCCACTTCTAAAGGGATGAGACAGCCTTAGGAAAGCAAACTTCACAGAAAACATCTACTCCTACAGTATTTCATTCTTAAGACTGCTTTGTCCACACAACTAAGTCTCTGGAGAAGCCAAGATTATTCCAAAGCTTTTTAAGTTTACTGCCGAAATGAAGAACTACAAATACCAGGTTCTGGAATCTTAAACCTCTGATTAAGGTTTTATAGCTTGACTTGTACATTGAATTGCTATTACACGACCATTCACAAGAAAAGAACCTATGTCTTAGAGAAGATTAGAAAAAACAGCAGAGTAGCTTAGCCCACAGCAGAAAAATTTCATTGGCTATTTAGGAAACAGTGGCTGTAAACCAAGTATTTCACATTTTAAGAGTCATCTAAGCAGTCCAGTGCTCCTCAATGACAATTCCAATACCCCAGTTCCACCAATAAGCAAGCTGCCCTGTTTAGTATTTCCCAACGGAGATCTCCCATGACAGATCACAGTGGTTTCGTGGAGCTAAAATGATTCACATTTGGTTTATGGAAGAAAAGCATTAAAACCAAAAAGCAGAGCACAGCACAGGAAACTTAAGTCTTGCCTAAGAAAAAGAATGCAAAACGGAGCAAATAAATTAATCTCCTCTAACCTCTAATTACTTACTACTGTAGCCTGAAGTATCTAAATTTTCAAGCACTTGCATTTTGCACAAAAACTTTCAAGTTCTCAACAGAAAGGGCATTCTAAACAAAGTATGTTTGGCCAAAAGCTCCTTTAAAAAAAACAAACAAACCCCAAAAAAACAACCACCACCCTAAAACACTGAAATAAAATTTTCAAACAAACAGATCTTTGAAGAAAACCATTTGTAATTTCAGCCACAAGGAAGGTTTGTCACAAGGTTTCCCAAGTGTTTATAGATTACGAAGAAAAAACAACCATAAACACATTAATATAAGCTTACCTTGGATACTTCTTCTTTTCCACTGTTTTCCTTAATGAATACTTTTTCCAGTTCAGGGCTTATTCCTTCTACATTACACGGCACACGTGAAACAGTTGATTTTGGCACTGAAATGTTTGACAGTGGCATAGGGACTGATCTGGAAATAGAAGCCTAGAAGGTAGAGAGCAACATGATTTGAAGTTGGAAAATGGAATAAAGACAGAAGTTGGAAACCAGTACTAGAAAAACTAAAACGTAAGAAGCTGTGTATTAGTTTTGCCATCTAGAAGACCATCTTTACTTGGCAAATTTAAATAAAAAGAAATGCTTGCATAAATCAAAAGCCCCTAAAATCACCTCTACTTAACTCAAAGAAGTGTTCTATAATAAAAACATTCTATTACTTCACTTATCAGTAAGTAGGCAGGTATCTGTACTTTCCAGATGTATAGATTACAGAATACGCAGCAGGGGGGTGGGGAGCACGCAGGGTGCTAATGCTGATGGTTTAACTGGGATCCAAAAGGCATTTCCCAACATTCCTAAAGCTTAACCACAACTGAAATATTCGTTTAATGCATTTTTATTGTCTTTTAGTTGGCTTTATTGACTGAAAAATAAAGCATTCATTCTGAACCTTTAATTTCATTAGCTTATAGCTTTTCAGAACTTTATGTCAAAGGTCTTAAAAGAAATCATTTGGAGTTTAAGAATCAAGTATGTAAATAAATACAAGTATTGTTTTCAGAAAAATCTGTTGGGAGTGGAGCTCTGTTACCAACAGGAACCATCCACAAGAATGCCCATGCATCTTGTGCAGTCAACCTCAAAAGCTTTACCCTGGCAGTGGCTACACAGCATAAATGCACCTACGCTGACAGCCATGAACAGAGTTTACTTCCCAGTATACGTTCTCCTCTTCTTAACAGAATCACAGGATGCTTAAGACAGAATGTAAACTTTTTTTTTTTGAGTTCTTGCCAAATGAACTTTGCACAAGGTGCAGCTCCAAAGAGGCATGTCACTTGCTTGGAGGCATTCTCTGACTCTGACAAAACACACTGCCTGCAGGATGGCTTCCCACAATGGTGCCAGAACTGAAAACTCATCAGAGAACACCTTCTTGAGAAATTAAAATGTTGCACGAGCCATGACAAAGTGAGCTCCGAGTACCAAAGAATGGTCCTTCAAAGCATATGTCCTAGGTGGATTACAGCCTGTGTCAAAGACTTTTTACTGTGTCTATAAAGAGTGGCACAGGTGCCTGCAACAGCTTACTTTGAAATGGAAAGCAAAACCCTTTTCTATAACAAAATGCAGTAGGATCCTTTGTTACAGAAGCATAAAAGTTTCAGGAAAAATGTGTCTTCATCACAAGATTAGGTTTTAACCACGAGTTTTTATCCAAACAGAAGGAGGAACACAAAGGATCAGCCATCACAGCTCAACTTCTTCTTTCCAGAACACTAGCTGTTTAAAAAGGCAGTCAGGAAATACAATGACAGAAGCAACATTTCAGGAGTTCAAATAGTGGCCTGCTAGTAACATGCGGTCTAAGTTAAGGATCCACTGTAGGTGAAATTTAATCAGGACTGAAATGTCTGCACTGTCAAATGAGACAAGATTAACTGCTTTCTACAAGTGGCTTAAGGTTCACAAAGTCATTGACTGAACCTTGCCTGGGCTTTGGAACTCCTAATTGGGATTCAATTTCTCTGTCAGTTTGTAATGGCTAGAACAGACACTGCATGGGGCATCCTCCATTGCACCCTGCTGAGAATGGTTTGTGGTCAGGTAATTTGGCCAGCTAATTGTCCAAAGCTATTTTTCATGTGTGTCAGCAGCTTTATAATAGGAGAAATATAGGTATACTCAGAGCACAGGCAAATTTTTATAACTTTGTGAAACATGAAAATGACGTGAAAACAAAAATTGTCTTAGCCAGGCTAGTGTTAAAATGATGAGCTATATTAAAATTTGCCTAAACTCACACATCACTTTGAAAAACAGGTAAGCAATAAGATAACAGAAAACAGAAGATGTCAGACTAGAAGCCTGAGCTTAACCACTCAGACATCAGATGGATATCAAATCCATAGACTGGTGGGTGGAGAGAAGTACTGTCATCACAATGCCCATTGATATAGAACATAAGAATAGTCATCAACACAACCTAGACATATGATTTTGCATCCTAAAGATTACGTTTGACTGAGGTTTTACAATAAGTCATAGTGTCTGGACCAAGAACAGGCTGGTGGTGAGAGCAATTTTTCCATTTAATAGAATGGAAACACTCAAAATATAAGGTAACAACTGTCCTGTAACATAGCCACTGCAACCACAAACTCATGCTATAAAACAGAATCCTGTATTGACAATGGTTCTGGACTAGCGTAACAACCATGAAGAAAAAGACTTTTAACCCGTAGTGCGACAGGTCCTCTAGTCACCAGGGATGGGGTACTGAGGCAAGCACCATCTTGATTTCAGTTGAGTTTAAATCCAAGGTAAATTATCATTTTCTTTTTAGAAAGTAAACACCACAATACTGTTTCCGTTGATGTCATGTGGAAATTGCCCCTCTGGCCAGGAACTGACCAATAAGTGAAGTATCAGAAAGATTCCTAAAATGGAACAAGGAAATCAGATTTTCATCGACTCTCTGCTGATACAATGTTGCTGTCTTTTACTGATGAATAGATGGTAAGGTGAATTACAAGTCTGTTTGTAACAAGTCAGTTAGTGTTCTGCTTGCTGCTCAAAAACTGATCAATTGTTGGGATGCCTATCCAGACTCCTTACCCTTGGTACTTTCTTTTTCTTTATTTTCTACTTTTATTTTTTTTAACCAGCTCAGATGAAATTGGGTTGTGAAACTGGTAAGCAAATACCTTCCAGAGAAGCAGAGACTTTTGAAAGTGCACCATAAAAATTAGTCTTGGAAGCAAGTATGTATTCCTGGAAAAGCAGTCTTGCCTGGCCACGCTCAGAATTTTTCCAGCATCTTAATATATTTTAGTTGCTATCCTGATGCAACCCTTCTTTGTTTTATTATATGATTACTATCAAATTGCAGTGAAGATGCAACGGTATCAGGTTGTTAAGCATTTCAGCGTACCACATAAGAAAACAAACAGAAGAAACATGGGAAGAAACAGCAGGCTATTCACCCAACCCTGATAAGGTAGGAGGCTGTTAATACAAGTAACTATCTGCTTACCTGAGTCTGACTGATTGCTATATGGTTGCCATGGAGAGGTGACTGACGTTCTTTCTCTTTATTGTGACGACTACTCTGCTTACTGCGCTGAAGCTGCTGCCTCAGTTTGGCAATCTGCTGGAGAGAAGTTCAGGTGAAGTGATAATGAGTTATCCAAAGGCAAACTGCTCAAATCTTCCCGTATAAACTGAATCACATACATCTGGAATCCTTTTTCAAGGATTTTACAAGCATATGGGACTGCCTTCCCTTGACGCATGAGCATTAAGGCTTCTTTCTGCTTATTAGCTTCTTTCTCCAAAGTATCTGCCCTATTTGCCAACCTGAATATGACAGCAGGCTTAGTTTAATTACTAAACTTTCTCATTTACAAACAAGCAGCTGCAATAACTGATGCAAACAAAAGTAGTTATAATGACAATTTGTAGCCATTTCTGGCCTATAACTGGTTTAAACTGGAGACTATGAAGCCTACAGTTTAATTTGTTTGATCTTAAACTGAACCAAAGTTTTCCAATGATAATTCATCACAATAGCAAAGAGCCTTCACAAACAACTGGCAATCAATATGCATTGCTCATCTTGGAGAACTTATTTAATATATTTAATAGCATTTCCCTGCAGGCTAAATTATCACAGATCCCTTCAGGCAGACAGAATTATCTTTTCTGCTGTCTGCGGAAAAGATGTCTAATCAAAAGTTACATATTTTAAAGGTCAAATGCAACTAAAGCCATTATCCATTTGACTAGCTCCTTAACAGAAACCAAAGAATTTCATTTGGGGATTCCTCCACTTATTTATTCCTCCTGGATAATTTCTACATGAAAGAGAGTATTTATCTCTATAAGCATTGTCTCAGAAGTTTAGACTATGTGCAAATTCACGTAACAGGTACAGACACTTCCTTAAGACCGGATAATTTTTTCCTTTGGGCTCAAGTCCCACTGTTCCTCACGCTCAGCACACTGGCATCTAAGGCAAAGCATTCACGGCCCCATTTAATTTTTAACTCAGCTAGAGATACAATTTTTAAAAACCTGAAGGGCAAGTAAGGAGAATTGAATGCACATGGAATTCATATTTCAAAGAACTTCATCAGCTGGAAAGCAACCTCTCTTTCTGAGTGACAGCTTACAAGTACACGCACTCTGTGGTTAACTCCAAGTAGTTAAATATATCACTAGTGCTCTTGCAAAGCAACTCTGTGGTAGAGAATCACTTCACATCACTCTTCATAGTCTCAGAGACAACAGTGCTTGGTGAAGAGGCTTGGATGGAGTTTTGCTCCAGGCTGTGGACTTTTCTTTGTAATGTTTCTGGTATCACTCACAAAAGAAGGATCAACCTTTAAGGCTTCGTATCAAGTCTTACCACAGCTCGTTACCCATATTCAGAGCACTGCTGCTCAGAAATGGCTGAATACTTTGATCTTTCAACAACAAGACAAACAGTTCAGATTTCCAAAAGGGTCTGTGTGCAGAATACATCAAGGAAGACAGAGCCCTAATACGACTGAGTTTCTAACACAGACAAGCTAGATTTAGAGAACTGTAAGACTAATCTCTTGATGAAAGGAGCAACTCAGGCACCATGTTGGAAGAAACTCTGAAAGAGTCTGAAGAGATACTTCATCTCGAAAATAAAAAATAATTGTCCAGAACTTCCCCATTTCCTCCCTTTAGGAGCAGTGGCAATTAGGAAACCTAGCTCCATAGAGAGATGAAAAAGCAAGAAGGTAACCAGTCTGCTAAGTATAAACACATTTAACAAAGATTTATGTCTTACATCAGAATGCTGGAAAATGGGGAGAACAAGGAAATAACCTTCACCTTTCCCTTTAACAACGTAAAAACAGAAGATAAAAACAATGCCCAGATCAGAAGATAGCTGTGGACTGAGATGGCTGGCTACAAGAATAATCAGAAAGCAGGGAGAGCGAAGTACTCTCATGTGACTATATGGGAGGGGAACACAAAGCATGTTATCTGTGCACATTTCAAAAAAATTAAGAAATTTTTCAGCCTTTCCTCTTCCACTGACTGTTCTGTACAATATTGTTGATGTATCTTGACATACTTCTTCTCTTGACATACTTTAAGATTATTTATTAAAAAAAAAGGACAACAAAAAACACCAAGAAAACACAAAGATCAGTGCATCATAACAGTAATAAACCTGTATCAGGTTATTCAGGACACAAACTTGCAGTTCAGCCTTGATGGTTTATTGTCATACCGCCAACTATAAGATGCCCATCAAAGATTATTAAACGAATAAGAAATTAGGAAAAAAAACTATAAATGTATTTTTTGCTTGCTGAATATTTGTACAGCTAGAAGTGTACTTGAAATAAACACGAATCTTGTCTATAACACTTGTAATATGCATGCAGTAATATAACTAATGGCACAAACCTGAGAAATAAGCAAATTAGGTTGGTTCTTTACAACACCGGAATAATCTGAGTATCCTGATAATTTTTCATTTGAAGAGACCTAGATGCAGACTACTAATACAAAGGAACATGTCACGTCTCACCATTCCTGTCCAAATGCTCATTAATAATAACCAGCTAATAGGTTGTATTTCTACAAGTCAGGCTACACAACATAGTAACTTCTTATTGCTGAACAAGCCAAACTCCTTATTAAGGAGAGTGAGCTCTCTTTCATGAACCACTTGTTAATAAACAAGTTAACCAGTAGGTCAAAGAGTAAAATACGCATTAGAAATTCACCCTAAACCTTTGAATACAATCTTTCGATTGGTATATGAAAGCACATAAAAAGTGTAAGCTCTCACATTCAATTCTCTTTTATTCCAAAGTCCTTTTCAAGTACTCTGTTAGAGCAAAAGGGACGTTCCAGTGGAGGGTTGCTGGTGCCAGTGTAACAGATACAGCATACAGAGGTGCTTAAGGGAAGTGAAAAATTAGCTGTCCGAAATACGTCTTTAAAAACCTATACACACGGAAAACTATTTATTTTAAATCCAGGGGTTTTCCAGTTCTGGGTGAAATCCAGTTCAGGGTAAGCTGTAACTAAAACTGTCCCTATTCAACAGAATTCCAAACTAACTCTTCAGGTTAAAAAGGGAAAGAAATACCAGTGGTTCAAACCACTACTTGGTTTGTGTCCAGTACAAAGACTCTGATAGTAATCTCTATCTCCCAGTCAAGACGTGTATCTATTAAAATAACATTATAGCAGCCTGGCATTAACTTACAACAAGTATATTCAAGACCTCATAAAAAAAGCAGTAGCTACTTTCAGAATAAAACAAAATACAAAAAAAAGTAAATCTTGTTAAGTGACAAAAAAGGTACACTCTATCATTACAAAGTTCATATTGAGAACTGGGGAGTTGTAAATTTTAATAGGCCCACTACAAGAAAGCAAGCATTGCCCATTTCACTGCTAGACAGATTCAATTCTGACACCCACCTCTTTCAATTCAAGGGCAAAAGAATTTTCAACTACCGAAAGTGAAAATTTTTTTATGTGCTAATACAGAATTCATTTGCTTGCTTTGGATCTTAAGTCTACACACTGATTTTTAGGTATTTTATATGTAAATCTTTTTAAAAGAGCTCCCAGTTGTTTTAAATAAATGTATTTTATTGCAATAGCTCTCAAACTAACCGAGGAAAAAAAACATTTTTTTTAAACTTAAAAGCACATTCAATCTTATTTTATCAAAACCAATTAAAACTATGCATACAAGTATTTGGCTAGTTTACAGTATCAACATGATGAAAAATACACGCTAGAAATCATTCCATTAATTGTTAGAACAAGAGAACATGAATCCAGACTGCTAAGACAAGCCTAGGAAACTGTAAACAGCTACCTACTAGTTTACTGTCAAATGCTATGGGAAGCAATTCAAACTGCTGAGCACAACTACTGTTGCCTATGTTACTCATAACAAATGCAGTTGTCCAGGAGAGGTGATACTTTTATTTCCATTACTTAAGCCCTTGCTTTCAGCTGCCTATAGCTTTGTCAAATTTTCTCTGACGCAACATTCAGCTCTCCTACCCCCTTCCCATCAGCGATTTCAGTACCAGTATTGGAGTTGTTTTAAGAATGAGATTAAAATCAAAGGGGGATGCAAATCATTTTACCATTTTATATGTTAAAAGATATGATTGCAGCTTTTTACCTAGGAAGCTCTGTTGTCCAATGCTTTGGAAGAAAAAGCCAAACATTTGTCTGGGGGTCCTTTATACTGGGAATGTGCCCCTCCATTCCCTTGGAAAAATCTTTACATTTGGCAAACCTTTAGCAAAAATTTAAGTTTGCACGTGTTCCAGAAAGATGTTTGGAACTGACAGCCACATTTGCGAGTAGTTCTGTCTCTAGTGAGCTTTACAGTTTGAAGAGAACTGCCCCAGGTAACTGCAGCTTACTGTGGCACAAAGAACCCGAGTGCACAGATACTGTTGGTATTCAACAAACTCTTAACACCCACCACACAGGCATAAGTAGCCAGGCAGAGAAGCTGGAACCAGGACTTACAGGTGAGGGAAAGGAAAAAGAAAGCAATAAAATAGAAGCCGAACAATGGAGAGACAGAACAGACAAGGAACTAGAAGGTAACTGAGGAACAGCTCAAGTAAGGGAAAACAGATGAGAACTGGCTGGCTAACACACAGAGAATGACACTGGGACCATCAACCCGGGGAACTAGAAAAGGCAAGAAAACTGGTTTGAGAAGCTGGAGAAAGGAAAACAGAGGAAGGGAAAGAACTATAAGCTGGAGAAGACAAAGGCAGGTTTTACGGTGAACAACCATTGCAAAATTTGGATAGAAATAATTCCCTTCCACACATCCCATTTTTTCCATTACTGTGGTCTATCATAAAGGAACCATGAAACCCACTGGCCACACATTTCTTATCTTTCTCTTGTGGTCAGTCCATGAAGAGGATGGCATCCTAGCACAATGGATCACTGTTATCAAATGGCAGAGACTTGCTTACGTGCTGAAGGCTTCGCTATCACTGACACTCACAGCCCCGTGGTGAAGAAAAGCTGCTTGTTGCAGAACTTGATAGGGAACCACCAGAAGATGAAGGATGGTCTCTCAGTAAAAGCAAGCAAGCGTTATCCTGGAAATACAGATGCTATTCCTGCCCTGCTATAATTCCTTTGTGCTTGCAGGTAATGCCTAAGCCGAAAGTTTTCAGACACAAAACTCCTTTTGCACTGATTTCCAGGCACTTATCTGTGATTCTGAGTGCTTCCTCACAGCTGCAGATGAAGTCGCCCAGGCAGCTGAAGGCCCATGTAGTAATAAATCAGCTATGATGAGCTTCATAACAGGTACTCAATGAGATGGGAACAGACAACCCTCTTTGGATTGACCTCTCTTTGGCCCAGGTCCTCATCTTTAAAAATGATGCTATTGCCACCACTGGAATACAACATTATTCCATATTTGTCAAATCGGATTTTAAAATTCAAGTAATTAAACTTACATCACTCCTTTTGACAACTATTTTTGCTATCAATGGCTGTCCGGAAGAGGACCATATATTGCCAGCAACATAATCTCCTCAGACAACCTATACATTCCTTCTCATTTTTGCATGTCCTATTAAAGAGGGAGTCAGGAGAGAGGATGCAGAAGGCCCACAGTATCAGGGAAAAGTCCAACCCCGTAAGAATACGCTGCAAGATTAATTTCGTAAAAAGAAAGGCGCTGCTCTTGAAGAGAGGCTGCACCCTTCCTGACAGGGGCACAGGCTGAGTGCAGGTCAGCTATTAGGTACTGGACAGAAGATGGAGACTCCCTTTTTAGGAGAGATGAGGGGCAATGGGTACAAGTCACTCCTGGGGAGATTCTGATTGGACACAAGAGGAAATTTTTTCACAATGAGATCAATCAGCCATTGAAATAATCTCCCCAGAGAAGTGGTGGATTCCCCATCATTGGACACTTTTAAGATTCAGATGGACAGGGTGCTGGGCCATCTAGTCTAGACTGTGCTTTTGCCAAGAAAGGTCAGACCAGATGATCCTTGAGGTCCTTTCCAACCTGCTATTTTATGATTCTATGAACTCTGGACAGAATGGAGTTTACTGGGACAAATGCTGAAATACTGTAATTTCAGCTGAGCTGGAGGCAATTTTACTGTATCTATTTCTCATGATGCAAATTCACTTCGCTTTTGGTGGGTTCTTTCTAGTTGCAACTGTAGTCGTCAGCAAAATACACATGATTAGAGAGCATTTCAAGCAATCGTATCATACTGTATCAACACTTACCCTCCTTTTTCATTTGAGAAAGTAATGTCTTCTCTACCTCCACCCTTAAACTTGAATGAAATTTCTAAACAAGAATACACTAACATACAAACTTTCACTTTGCCTCTTTCAGGAGAGCAGCGTTAAAGGACAGAAAGCTAACTAAGGTAACTCTGAACAGAAAAATTAGTAAACAGCAACAAGCTGGTTCCTCAGCACTCGTTCTGACCAATCCTTCAGAACCAGCACTGTGGAGTAGGAAGGGAGGAAATCCAACAGTCATAAAATAACAACCACTCTTGAAATAACTCCTACATTGGAGGTAAAACCTGTTTCAAAAGCAACAGAAGGGAGGGAAAGGGTGCAGTTTCCTAGACTCCAGATAGGGATTAAAAAAATGTCTTGGGCACATCAAAACTTGAAAGGCTCCACTGTGTAAAACTTCTCACCTCTTTTAGTTGATCAGCACTTCCCCATGATGCTGAGCGCTGATGGGATCTCTTTTCTGCCCCTTCGTCAGCCCAACAGCTAGGTGTCTAGAGGGAAAAAAAACAGAAAATATATTCCTGAATTCTCCAGGTAAGAAAAACTCGTGGCACAAATTATTGCTTTACTCCTGCAGTGTCAGAGTTCTGGCATTATACGTGAAGAACAAATGTCAAAATCTGATATGCAGCAGTAATAGTCTCAATACATTTAAAATAAAAAAATCTAGAAAACTAAAGCTTTGTAAACTTGCGTTTACAAAGGATGAGGACAATGCACGTTACTGAAGAAGGAATCAGAGACCTGACAATCACAAAAAAAACCCTTACCTGGCTACTCCCATCTGCGCTTTGGCATCCAATTCTGGTTTTCACTCAGTGGACAGTTTAGAAAACCACAGTTTAGAAGAGATTTAAAAAAATATAACAACAAACTCAGAGACCAAAAGCCAGGATTCCCTTCTCCCACCTGTCTTTCTTAATCACTGGGCCATATAATCAATTCCTTCTTGCTAACTCTGACTTTATACACCTTTTATTATTTTTGGCACCAACCTACATGAGCAGAACAGTGAAAAGCAGGCCTTTTCCAGCCTTCTCGGCAAGCCCAGTGGTCTGTGGACTGTCCTTGGATGTAGGAGTTATAAAGTTAAACCCCAAAGATTGAGAAGGGTCTGGAAGCCAGATCTCCCAAGTCCTGTGCTTAATCACCACAAGACTATTATGAAAATCGAGGGTATCCACCAGCATTTCTGAACAAGACAGCCACCAGCAGTCAGAGGAGCAATGGGGACATCTAAAATCCAGGGAGAGTTTGGGGTATGAACCATATAAAAGTCAGAGGTATAGGCAGATACATAAATTTGTGAGAAGAAAAAAAAAAAAGGTGGTTTGTTTTTTTTTTTCAACAATTCCTACTAGTATTCGCTGAATCCTTCACAATAAGGCTGCAAGAAATAAAACTATGGCACTGAAAACAATGAGAATTTGGCAGCGAGGTTTTTCAGGGAGGGGACCACTGCTGATACTTCTCCAAGGGAGACGGGACCCCAGCCCTGCAGGACAGGTAGGATCTGGGATCCACCTTCTGAGGGACTTCCTTCTCGTGAACAGGAACCCTGTTCCTCCACAGCTCTCCTTACTCTTCCTTCCTCTCTCGGGTCTAGAAACTTCTGTAGAGCCCACACACGTAGCGGGCACTGTTCTGCTCAGGATGGAAGCCAGGCATCGCCTTGGAGAACCCACAAAACCAACGTCTGCAGCTCCTCACCCTCCCTGCCCTGCGAAGGGAGGTGGAAGCGCCTCCGGGGCCAGGCCACTCCAGCCGAGCAGCCAAGCCAGGCCTGGTACTATTAAGCCCTGAACTGTAGTTTCAGACCATAAAATATACCTTTCTAGCTACAGTATTATATGGCCTCCATCCCAGCACCTAACTCCCAAACGCTAATATTTAATGTGCCAAGTCACTTTGTGTGCATAAGCCTACGTATCCTGCTTCCGTATTCTGCCAGCCCCGCACTTTCCGTGTTTTTGGTGGGTTTTTATCTCCGTTATTTTTACGCCACCAGGAATACTTCCACCAAAGGCCCAGCAAGCTGTGTGGGCGATGAGAAAGCAAAATGGAAAAAAATCAGTAACAAAGTTTTTGCCGCATGTTCCCAGGAAAGAAAAAACAACTCTTTAAAAAAGTTAGGGTTCTGTGTATTTATTATACAACATTCTGCGTGTGGGTCTGGGGAAGAAGCCAGAAGATAATACGGTTATGGGGAAAAAAAAAAGTTATCAAGAGTGAAGATTTAAACCAGCTATTTAAAACTATGAGGGCAACATGGGAGTCCCTCAGCCAGGCAACCCACGACTCCCGTTGCCCAAAGCAGAGCCTCTGCCACAGGCTACTCGTGTGTGCATCCCTTCGCTCTGCATTTTAGTGGAGCCATGTTCTAAATAATTACCTATTTTTTTAGACTGGGTACTCACCACCTTCCTGAAATTTGTGTGAAAGACATTGTATTGCTTTTAAGTACTGAAGTGGCTTGCAGATTTCCAGAGAACTAGAGAAAAAGGGGGGAAAATTTGCTCCTTTTTCAAAATCATAGGCTTTCACAACTCTATTACAATTTGCTTTCCAATTTAAATTACTCTTAAAGTATTTTACTATATCCCAAGTACAGCTGGAACCATAGCCTCATACAAAACCAGAAAACATCAATGCAAAGGGAATTCTTTGAAAATTTATCTTCCAAAGAGCATATTCTGGATACAACATTGCTCTAGTTTGGGGAACACGACCAGGATGAAGTAGAAAAAGGTGTTTCAGGTGCTTAAAGATTTTCCTGTAGTGCAGGTGGGTGTACCAGGGATCACTACAAGCTCACAGCCTTTCAACTATACAGCTTAACAAAAAAAACCAATAAGACATCTGGTTAAAAAAAAACAAAAAAAACCCTCACCCATTATGTAGAAAGCAAGACCTTGCCTGAACTTTTTAATAAGCACAGATATTGATCCAGATAGCAAGAACAAAACCAAACCAATAGCAACACCCTAAAGAACTTCATCAACAACACTGGTAACTATTAGTAAAGAGGTGGGAATCCTTATATTGCAGTTGACTTAATCAGAAATCAAAAATAACAAATATAAAACATCCATTCACTTAATACTAAATTATGTACTTTCTCAAACATGCTTTGACACTCTTTTCCACACAAACACCATCTCCCTTGAGACAAGAATTATACAGTTGCTTTCAATCTATGAGTCAAGTCACAACCTTTCAAAATATACAAACACGCATCAATATACAGGGGGTAGACTATTTGTGTCCCTCAATTTTATTTGCAGTATTAAATTACAAATACTATATGATGTTTCTAGCACAGTACTGAAATCAGGCAATGTTATATTAATGTGCTATTTATATTCGTATGGAAAAAAACAAAAAAGGTTAAAAAATAACACAACATAAGCAGTTACTAGAATATTATCGGAAGCCAGTCTTCTTTAAACCCTAGAAATTGCTGCTTATAACATATTGTAACCCACATTATATGAAGAAGAGCTTTGGGTTTGTAACCCAAAATTCAAGCAAATTCAAGCAAAAGCCTTTTTTAAAAGAACAAAACAAAACACCAAACGACCCCACATTTGTTATATTCAAACAAAAATTCTGCTTTTGTTTAGCTCGTGTATGAGCAAGTCATATCTCATTTGAATGTTGTAAATTACATCACAAGATGGGGGCGTACAGCACCCTTGATACGCCACATTTCATGAAAATTGTTTTCCCATCTTTATTTACAACTTTTACAAAACAGGCTTATTCGTGGAAGCCTTCATTTGAAGCTGCAAGTGTACTGCAATGTGTTAAACATATTAAAAAAATAATGACAGTAAAAAAGTAACTCAAAACTGTATTTGAAGAAAAATTTCTGAATCATAATAAATAAAACCAAAGTCGCTGCTCCTCAAGTCAGAAACACAGTAAGAGAGGTCATAGGCACTATCTGTATAACTGGTAATATTTCAGAGCTGAAACAAATTTACAGCATCATTTAAGTACAAACTCAGCTTCATGAAACTGAAGGATTATTCCTTCAAGTCTATATTCAGAAACTAAGATTTAAAACATTTTAGCAGGAGAACCTTGAAAACATTAAGTAACACATGCTGCAGCTTCAAGAGGAGGATTGCTGGTATTTCGAAATGTGAAGGTTCCCGGTCCCAGTTTCAGCTGACACAATGCTTCAAGCATGTGCATGGGATAGGACATGCTGAGAACACCACATCTGGATGCTCTCTTCAGTCTTAATGTAAATCACAATTACCATTGTTCTAACTCACCCAACCTTGTAGAGATGAGCATTTCTTCCAACGTGTTTGGTAATTCTGCCCTGCTCTTCCACCCATGTCAGGGACATACACCTACATTCTTTCCACTTCATTTAGATCAGAATGACTGCATGGAGTACCAACCTACCTAAACCTAAAATAAGACTGAATTACTCTAAATATCTCACAGTTTATTGCCAACACTCTGCTCTAATTACTATATCTAGCCTGCATTCCAGATTAACTACTTTGGGGGATGGGTGTAAAGATTAAGAGCACAAGTCTAGGTTTTACAGGGGAAGCAATAATGGTTTTGAAGAACTTCCACATTCAAAAGAAACACAACAGCAGCCCTAGAAGATAAAGTCTGATGAGTCTTCTGATGTTTCTAAAGCATTCAAAGGCCCTCTAGAAATTTTACAGAAAGAAATGGCCTAAAGAGTTAGAAGTTAATTTGACTATAGGTGCCAACTCCTCTTAAACATCAGACAGGTTAAGAAAAGTTAGAATGATAAATTCACAGTTATATGACACATATCCCTTCCTCCTTGTCCCTTCCCCCCAAAGTACGTCATTAAAATACCCCATGAATGCAATAACTAATGTACCAATAAAAAAGCTTCATGCAATTGAGCCTCCTGGTTTATGATGTTAATTTTTAAGCAACAAAATTTCAACTCAAAAGAAAACAAAACATTACTCAGGTGACTAATGAGAAGTAACTACATTAAAGCCTTGACCCACACACAAGAAGAACAAAAACATATTTTAGCCAAGCATTCCAGTTTAATAACTGCATTATTCTTTAGATTAGAGAGAAGTAAAAATTCCGAAAGGCATTTTGCAAACTTTCTTCATTTCTGTTTGTGTAATATATAATTGTCATATACACTGAAGGCGGCATATCGGAATCCAGTTTAAGGAGTCAGTTGGGGGGTGGTGGTACAGGAATTCAATGACTCATATTCCACTTAGTCATTTGTTCTTTTCTTTGTATTATTTAGATGGAGAAGTATTACATAGATGGACTTTAACTGGCAATATCTTTGGTATGACATCAACATCGTATGTTTATCCCTAATTTCTCCTTTCTCAGTTTTATAAAACTCTTTTAAATTATTTAGCTACTGCCAAATAATTATAATAATAAACTATAACGATTATCCAAATGTTTCTGAAGATTCTGAGGTTAGGCATAACCATTTAAACATTGAATTACTCCTTACACTAGGAAGGGGGGAAATACTTGCATGTACAGCATGACAGAGAAGTATACAAAATTGCTTCATCAGTGCTCCCAACAGAGATGGAAAAAATGGGGAAGGAAGCTATACTGAGTTTTAAATGGTCTTAACGAAAAGTTCAAATTTTAATGAAAAGGAGAGGGAAGCAGAACACTGGAGGAACTTGGGAAGGGGATAACAAAGTATATCTACACATATAATAACTTCCTATAATGGCAAGTTTCCCTGCATGTCTGAATACTTTAAACACTACTCAATAAAATGGCACACGTCTAATTATCCCAAACTTGCTGCTCCTTAAATATCTGCTAGTTGTGTGCATATGCACACATACATACACGAGCATAAACACATGGAGAATTCTTAGAAATCTGGAATTGTGTAAATGTCACAATGCATAGTGTCATAGTATATTTTTCCAAAAGCAAACACAACAACCTCACTTCTCTGCAGCGTTTTCAGTCAAAACACTTGAGGTGGGTAAGAGAGACACAGAAATATGAACTACAGTTACTATTCTCCTAGCTGCAACAGAAACTAAAACAAAGAAAATTCTGTTTCTTCTACTTAAGTAATAAAATATTATTGCATTCTTTTTTAAAAACCCTGGTTTAATTTTAGAGAAAGAAGAAACATTTATGAGGACTATACAGGTTCAAAGAACACGTGGGAAATAAGGACTTGGAATAAAACTCATTAAAGATTCATCTGATCACAGTAAATCCCAGAATCTGACTCTTTTTTTTTTTTTTCTTATACAAGAATTCTAAGAAACCTGGAACAGCCATAATCACTACCTTCACAAAATTGCACAAAATTTGGATTTTAAATTAATGTTTAATTAGGGACAAAAAGTACCCTTGAAAGAGAAATAATTATTCCACCTACAATGTAAGTTATACTGACAGCATTGTTCATGAGCTCAGAAGTAAAACAAGACATAATTTATTCTCCAATGAAACTTGCTCACACCAAAAAAAATGGTTTATTGATTTTCATCATCTTGTTTTTGTTTATTTTGTTTGCTACCATCTCTCACCCTGCTAAACTACCAAGTGTTATTATTTTTAGCTACTGTAAACTATATGAACTCCCATGAGCTAAACTGTTACTCAGCCAACAAACAAGAAGTAGTGGAAATACTTGTGGAAGTACTTCTGCTGGTACTAAGGCAAAGAGCAAGGTTTTAATTTAATTCAACTTAATTTGCCACGCATGCATCCTATCAACGACTTGGAACCCATCCTTAGTTCTTGAAATTAGATATACTTCAAGCTACACAGAGCTCAAAAAACAAAAAAAAACCCACACAACCAAAACATAAATGAAGTAAGTATTTTATGATCAAATTCATCTACAAGTCTCCCTAGTGAACATTGTATTTAAAAGAAGTGGAATTTGCTGTGCCAATCGCTATGCTTGTTACATTTTACATATTCATGTAGTCCTGAGCAGTCAAGACATGTTTTTCAGCTCAACTTAAATATTGCTAAATGCTTGACCTTTGCAAAATTTGAATAAAAAGACAGTTAATGTAATTCCTCGTTAGAAGATATCCGCACAGATCCAAACCATGAAACTTCCCTGCCCTTATCCCTTCAAAATAATACTTCACTTTGTAATGACAACAGTACTGCCTTTACTCTCTGTTACATTTGATTATGATGAAAAGGTAAAACTTTTTAATTTCCCCCTCCCCCCCAGCTTTGTTTCTGAATGAAGCAAAGGGTGGCAGCCAACAGGTCAAATAACCTAAACACTTACTTGAGCTCACAAGGAAAGCAATTTTACTGCCAAATCCTTGGAGCTCAAATATTTATAGAAGTAGTTTGTTTCTCTTTTCTGTAACTAGTGAAAAGGTTTGTTTGTGAATGTTTAAATATTCTAAATTTTCTATCCATAAGGGTATTTGCGCAGTTTGATATGGATACATATTTTGTGAGAGAGGGGTTAAGAAATACAGTAACTACAAAGCATGCTACCAAAAATCTCCTGAATGGAAATTATGGTTTCAAAACAGAAAGACTTACAAGGCACAGTCTTGTGAAAGGAAGGCACCTTGGAAGTAAGTCCATGATTAAGGGCATTTTAGGTAGATCTTTTGCGACAGTAAAGATGACTGCTTCTTCTTCTTTTTTGCTAAAACAGGCTGGCTGGTTTCAAAATGAATGAGTACAGCGTGAAGACAGCATTTTCTTAAAGGGTCCCACCACCATTTCTAAAAGTTTCCTTGAACAATTTTAATCATCGGATTCCCAAATTCATTAAATAGGATTTCTGGATTGTAGAGACAAATCATTTTTCTTTTCTAAGCATTCTACACTTATCCTTCCCCCATCAGAGAACTTCCTGCGCTGCATTAGAGTAGGTTTTAAAGAGATATGGAAAATTACTTATACATTCTAACTTGTCCTGAGAAATTCAGTATTACACAAAAGACAAAACCCTAGAATCAATTTAAAGAGCTGCTGCATTTGCTATAAGCAATGGTGGCAGAACAGGCGACAAGTATGTTGCAAGTCTGTGGAAACTAACCAAAACCTACACACCTTCAAGTGAAGTTATGACAGAAAAATCCTTGATATTTTAAAGGTATCATATGCATTGTGACAGCATAAACTTCCATTAAAAACAATTCTTAATAGCATAAGAGAGTTATAAGCAAAAAGTAGGATGACAGAATTATCATTTTCCTTTGCAGACGCCCATGATAAGAATGGGCCAGAATCACGGCATAAGAGATAGAAAACTGATTTAGCAACCATACCTACGTGGCTTGTAGACTGAAAATATAACCAAGGCTAGTCAGTTTTTTCTAGTTTTCAATTTAGTCTAGAACACAAACTCAGATGAATTACTCCATACCCTAATACTACTACTGAAAACCCAAGAATGTAGCTCCTTTGCTAATAATTTGCGTTTTTTAGAATTACATATTTTTTACCTGTTTCATAGTGATCATCTTTGTGGGCAACAAGCTCCAGCATGAGGAGGAATCAGGCAAGAAACAATGTTCAGCTTTCTAGCCAAAGAGCAACGGAGCACTATGAATACCACAGCAGCCTACCTGCCAGAGGTCCCTGCTAAGGACAGAGCCCTGAGGAGGATCCAAGGGTATTGCAAGGGTATCAGGCCATAAATAATCTCATACCCTTCCCTTTGTAGCTGGTGGTAAAACACTCATTCTGATGTCTGGCTTCAAAAGGCAACTCTTCACAGAGCATTTTTGTTTGTCTTTCTTGCTAGCAAGCAGCAGAGGAAACATTTCAAGACCACACTACGTGCTCACTCCCAGCTTCCTCTTCTTGATTTTCCCTCTACTGACGAGCTGATCAATCCTTCTAAAGAGTAACCTCTCTCCTCCTCCCCCCCCGCACACACACAAATACACTTTTTGAGACCCACAGATTGAGTAAAATCTTTAGCTTGTCAGCCACTACTATTATGGAATCTTCTTTTTTTAAACAGCACTCAGCACAATTTTGCATATAGCAGCTTCAAAATAAACCAGATACAAGGCTGAGATTGAAACCTGCTCATTTAGCCTCAACAGATCTGCCCACATACAGAAAATTATTTTTAACAACTGTTTTCTAAAAAGCATAAAAATATCTGTTGCATACCATGTTACTGAATTGACACCGACTAAAAAATGCTACCATACCCTATTTTTAGGGCTTTATATTTATAATAAAATTAAGTGAACTCGCATTTCTTCAGATGTAAGTTGAGCTACGATTCCAGATCAGGTGATAAAAGTATTATCAGGAAGACATCCATTATATGAAACATCTCTGTTGTCTTTGTTTTACAGCTTTTTACCTGAGTAGATTTATCTTTCATACATGAAGGGTAGTGTACGTGGGGATCACGTGGCCACTGTCCTGTGAGGTAAGGTCCTGTTATTGTGTCCAAAGAAGAAGTTCGCCTTATGGTACCAGAAGTTCTGATTTGCTGGGATTTTGGCCTGTCCACTGTAGAAAACCAGAACAAAATCAACAAAAAAGTCAGGCTAAATTTGACATGAAATGTTAAAAGCTAGCTACGACACACAATGGCAAGAACACATGAGAAACCTTTGTCTAAATGTCAAGCTGAAAAGAATGCCATCACATCAAAGCAAGTAACATCAGACAAAGGAGAAAAAATACAAAAGGGAAAACTTAACAGTTACAAAAAACAACAACGCTTTAAGTGCTCATAGCTGCAAAGAACCAGGCTACTTATGCGATATATTTTCATCAACAAAAAGCATCAAGCAAATTTAAATACAGTGATGATGCAACTCAGGAAAGCCAGACATACAGAAACAGAAAACAGAACGCAGTATCAGGATTGGGTTACTTTTTCTTTTTTTTTTTTTTTTAAAGTCATCTTGCTCAGCTGTCTAAATACTAAAACACAAATCATGACAAAAAATGTGATTCTTAAGAAGATGCACATCTGATTTCTTGCTCTTGTGTACGTCATTCCGTATTATTTACAAGATACCAATACAGGCCTTAGCAAGCTGAAAGTGTGTGTCTGTATTTCCCTCTGACACAGCTCAGGTCAAGGCAGCTGCCGTGTTTGCCCTCACTCATCACAGCGCCTGCAATCTTTGACTCCTCCCTGTACTTCTCTCCCCGCACACCTAGATCACGGAACACTTTTTTTCCTGCGTTTCATTTGGAAAGCAGAGAGTAGGGTGATTCATGAGATTGTTCCTTCCCACATCAGAGTTCTACAGCATGCTCTCTGGATCATCTCACTTTGTCCTTTAGGCAAAATTACTTCATATACTCATTTTCTAGACTTTACACAAGCCAACCTAAACCCTACATTACAGCTACTGTCTCTCTCGCTCACCCCTACTAAAAGTAGTATGCAATTGAAATTACTTTCTAGTCACATGTTATGCACTGATCCGACCTACCAAAACCCTGCTCAGCACTTGAGAGCAGACCTGCTCGCACACTGCTGAGAGCAAACATGGGCACTGACCTCCACACGCATTTTCTCTTTGTATATCAACCCGAATTGCTGGGTCTCCAAAGGCAGACTCCATCATCAGTGTCTTATATACCATTCAGCACAATGATTGAGGTACAGCCTGCACTAACGCAGCATGCTTATAGCATGATATACAAACATGATAATGTTAAAACAGACCATTCTAGAGAAATGCAGAGCTGCTGAAACACTTCATTAACAACTAATTTTAGGTGAAGAGTTCTAAATGATGCTGTGAATTGGAAGCATGATAGTATATCATACTGCCTTTGTGTAACAGAATTGTGTTGATTGCAATGTTATCTATAAATCAAATCCCTACAACTTTCAAAAATGATCTATCCTCACAGGATTCCAATTGTGACAAATTTGCATTTTGAGAAATATTTTTGAACTATAAGAAAGCCCAAAATCCAAAATAAAGGTGACAAATTTTAAACACAAAACCACTAATTACATTTGCACTGAAACACAAAAGTACCTAAAGGGTGCACACCTACAAAGCATTCTTCCAAACTTCACTGTCATGCTATGGCACTATGCTACCTCCCCAGGTAGCCTGAGGTTTGAAAATTCCTCCAAAAACTCTATCCAGTAGAAATACATTACATGCGAAAATCTATCAGGAATTTGTTAAATACGTAAGTACGTTCAAAAAAAAACCTTTCAGAACAAGTTAGAGACCATGCAGAGACAAACTAGCAAAACAATGTCTGAAGATGGGGAAATAAGGACTAAACAAAGTTTACCTTTGCAAACTACATTTAAAAAGTCTTGCTGGAAAACAAACAAAACAAAACACACGAATACACAAGTCCGAAACACAGAAATAAAATATATACAACCAGAGAACGACCTAAGGTCTATGTCTTGTTCTACACCCTAGGGAAAGGCAACAGCAATCCCAGCATTAACAACTCGCATAATTGCACTACAACAGCAACGGACACGAACACCACCAGACGTTGCATTTGTATTTTTCCATGGTAATCTTGGAAGCGGACTGCAGGACACTGTCAAACCCCAAAGCCAGAAGAAGGAAAGTTCAAGACACAGTCTCTTAAGTCCCTACTACTCTTCGCTATATTTTGAATCACAGGAAGCAAACCAAGGACACCACTTCTCAACTACATAAGCCAATCCAAGTTAGCACTACTGTAATGCCTACCCTGTTCCATTGCTATCTGCGCTCCTTCCATCTACTTTGAGATGGCATGTGCAGGTGTATGAACCCACCTAGTAAGGTGATTCACTGAGTTAAACGTAAAGAAGACTAAAATCTACCTGAAAAAAGTCCTAAACACATGTTCTTCCCCATTAGAGGCAGGCTGGCATAACATAAGGGGCAGAAACAACCACAAGAGAGCCAGGAGGAACAACAGGGCTGCAGCAGCACTGAGGTCCGTTCAATAACAGTTTCAGCTCTCACCCTTTTATGATATATATCCTTAGAACATAAAAAATAAAGGAGAAGGGATCTGCAAGCATGAAATCTGAAGGAATTTCTGCAAATTAGCATTTGACAAACTGTCTTGTACAGTAATGAACTTAAAGATGATTCGATGCCACAGAGAGCAGAGTTGAACTGGACCACAATAGTGGTGGCTCAGATCAGCTTAAATAGTTTTCTAAGTAACAAAACTGCTCTCGGGATTTATTTCTTAATTTTGCTTTTCTCACCTCATTATAAGTCTGGCTTCTTGCTACTTCTTGCTACTCTAGGAGCTACTGCAGAACTTTGACTTCTCCCCAAGCTTTCATTACCAATGGGATTTTGATGCCCCTATCCTGCATATCCTTCTCCAGTCCCAGTCACTCTGTCAAGATGGAAACCTCGTGCTCTGGTTTTCTCACAGAAACAAAAGTGCAGCAAGCGTCATCCGATATCCGAAGCACTTCAACAGCTCACGAGGTTAGCCAACAGACTTCAGTGTTCAGAAAGGCTTCATCAATACTCAGAAATTTCTGAAATTACAGAAAGGTTTTACCATATCTGACAGTATTTGAGTGTATGAGTGGATTTTACCACAGTGGTAAGTCAGAACTATTCTGTTCTCTTTCTCAGCGATGTGTGACGTATCGCACAAGGAGCTCAGATCTACCTCCAGAGCAACTAAACTTCGGAAGTACTTAAGCAGCATAATGTTACCTCAAAAGATTAGCTAGAAATTACAAAAGCAAGATGTATGCTCATAGGAAAGCAAAATACCCCATGTGTGATTTAAAATATGCCACAGGTTTTAATGGTATGTATTTAGGAGCTATTGCTACACATTTCTAGTTATAAATGATTTTACATAAAATGGCATGAGGGTCCACCTGAATACTACAGCTGCTGAAATTTGGTGTGATCCTAGCTCTCAGCAGGAATCAACTAAAATAAACTGCATGAAAACATGAAATTATGGTTCTGCAGGCTGCATTGAGCACCAAAAGAATTCTAGTTATACCACCTAGACTGACTGAAAAAAGGTTTCCATTTCTCTGCCAGCAAAATGTAATTTAGTAAGCGACCAACACATGACAGCTCTTTTGAAAAGGACACAGGGCTCAAATAAAACCATCTGCCACAGCTCTAAAATGAAGATTGCCTTCCCACCCAACATAGAGGCAGCTAACCTGCACACATCTCAAAACCACGCTCACAGTCCATTTTAGCTTAAATAATGCTTTCTGCCATGCATGCAACGAGGAAAATCACCTGCAGCAAAAGAACAAGACTGGCAGCTAGCACTGGTACCATTATAAAAACTGCTTCAGCTAAATCCACCAGAGCTCATCTGTCAGCATCTTTTCTTCCCATCGTTCTTTCAGCAGTTAGCAGATGCAGTTCAAATTTGGCCAAAACTTTTCCACTCACATCCTTGCATGGATATATTCAGCTTAAAAAGACTAAAATTACCCTAAGAACTTCTCAGATGACACAGATTCCTCTCGAGTGAAAAACATGAAATAAAAATAAAATTAATTCTTCCCTAAAAGTAGGAGTATTAATATTGTCATCTCATCATCAATGTCACCTAACTGTGACACTCTCCTGCCAAAAGGCTAGACAACATACCTGCAGTAATATCTTGATTTTTTTTTCTTGAAAGTTCATCTATAACTTAATATATGCAAGGCAGCCATGAAATATCAGTACTAAATAGTACTAAATTCCACAGCAAAGTTTCATGAGATGTTGTTTCTCTTCAGTTCAGCTGCTAACACTCTGCAGAACCTCCTGGTTCACCTTCAGAGATACTAGTGAAATGAGTCTCGAGCTTAGATCTCATCCGTTCCTAAAGAATTTCCGATTTTACCTAAGAAACAAATACTAACTTCAAAAGAATTTTCTCCAAAAATACTAAAGACTCTTGGAAGGACTCACTTTGATGGATATCCTAGTCTGCTTAAGACTCTTTTCAAGAGCCCCAACGTCAGAGTTCAAGTAGTCTGGCTTGAAGGAGATGCAGAGACTAGGTATCATGTTATGAAGGAGTATCAGATATTTCTAGGGCATTCCTACTAGAGATTACAACAAATTTACAACAATCTACAAAGCCAATGATTCAGAAGTGTGTGTGTGAATGCCTCTTAAATAACAAAGTATGTGGGAACGCAGCACGGGAAATCATAGACTAGAAATGGAAAGCTGAGTATTAAGGAACAGTGACCCACAGCGACTACTAAGAACGATGGCCCAACACTTAGGTCATGGTTACCACAGCAGTGGCTGCTGACAGCTGCCCCACGCATGTCTAGCCAAAAGTCCTCTCTTTAGTAACACCTTTTACAGGTATGAAAAGGGATACCTCTGCTCTTGCTTCAGGCAATGATTCCTTGAGTGCTACAAAAGTAGACTTTCAGATACAAGAGGAAGAACATTCTCTGAAGAGTCTGGTCAAAGCTTTCTTTTGCCTTTTTGTCTCCTTTTTAAGTAAGCATATAGTGATACTGTACTGGTTCCTGAATGTATATCTGATTGGTCTTTCCTGCTCCGATTATGCAGGTAGATGGACAAACCGGTGCACATTTATTTGCAGAACTTGTCTCTAGGACATTGCAACGAAAAAGACTGAATAATGGGGATTTAGAGGCCGCTCAAAAAAAAAATATTTCAATCTTCATTCTCAAGAAGGCTTTTCTCTTGTAACTAGAGCCAAAATCTCTCAAGAAAAGGATTAACAAGGGATTTGGGGTCCCTAGAAGTTTTACTCCACAGGATAGATCTACTGGCTCAAAAGACATTTCCCAGTTGCCGGTGACTGACAGACTTGTTTCTGACCCAGTCTGCAAACTGGCTGAATGACTGCATTAATGGTTCAGAGCGGTGCAGAACAACAAAGAGCATACTGTTTGCCATGTACTGTTCATGCAAAAAAAAAAAAAAATAGGATTTTAAATAGCAACTTAAAAAATACAACACCCTAATACATAATCGTACGGAAAAAATATGAAGTTACTGCAGTCCTCCTTGTATAATTTCAAATTCAACAGCTTAATCTCTTTAATAGCTTAAAACAAAACATAATACCAGCTTTTTCAAACATTTAAAATACAGTAAAGTGTTTTGCTACCAAAAGGATATTTCTAAGAGGACGTAACATGAGATGGTCATTTTAAATTACTGATACATCTCTAAAAATGCTGTACAATCAACTCTGTAAAACATCTGTCTTCATTATGTGCACCACATTGGTTTTGATTCAGTTATATCAACTTCAGAAATTATTCCCAAGTTTCTATTTCAGAAACTGAGACAGAGAATGACTAAAAATAAAGAGGGATGGCATTCTGAAGTAACTACTCTGAACGGACTGACATAATCAACTCCAATTTCTTCTCATTATCCATAACATTGAACAGACCAAAAAAAAAAAGGCGCAGAACAGCACCATAATCCAACCAAGACTCCAACGACCAAACTGAGTAAGCAGAAAGCAGTCCACTTCATGAGACCTGAGATCTTTTCAGAGATTCAGCTCCATGAAAGATTCTTCAGGGGAGGAAGAAAGAAGAGAAAAAAAAAAAAAAAAAGAAAAGAAAAGGAAAAAAAAAAGGGGGGGAGGGGAACCAGTCTGGTAGTCTGGGCAAATTCAGTTTTGTACTTGACGAGGTTTACGAGAATTCAAACTGAACTGCATGAAACAGCACAAGTCTATCGATACAAGAGGTAGATTATTCTGGGAAAACAAAACAAAACCAGTTTGCTCTTTCAAAAGAAAACTGCAAAGACCTACAGCAAGGGGCTTGGGAATCAACCACATTTAGTTATCTTTTATAGCCACAAGTAAGCCACCTCGAGAGGGAAGAGGTCTTCTGATTAGTCACTGAATGCAACAGGTAGATCAAGGCATTTCCTTCCATCAAGGAGGTTTTATACTTGACTCTTCAAGGACTACAGCTCTACTCACCTAACTGCACAGGAAGGCACAGTGCTCAGAACTAGGCTACAGACACCAGGAGGCAGAGGGACAGATGGATGAATCTACAGGTATATGAATTTCATTGGACCTATAGTTGAATCTCAAAATCTTGGTTGCCTACGCATATATGTTGAAACATGGTCTCTGCCTCATGTTCCTATTCCACCCAAGTACAGGTCAAGTAAAACGTGACTACGCTGATCTTTCAGAAGTCAGATTTTGTTCACAGCAAAGCTCCCCTGTTTAAAATCAACGTTATCCTTACAGATCACGCATAGAAAGAACGCTCTAATCTCAGTAAGAAAGGTAAACAAACTATAAGGAAAAAAGTTTCAACTCTCTAAAACTAAGTTATTCTTCTAACAAAGATTACTGCTGGCACGTATAGGACCTGTATACAAAAGACTAAGCATTTAATATCACAAAAGCCTCCTTTGTTCAACAGATGTAACCTACACATTTGCACTCTAACAGGACACCTAGTAGGTAAAACACTAATTCCAAACCTTTCAGATTTTTTATGTATTTCGTATTTTTAGAGTGTCTTTTTGTCAGGTTATCATTTCAGACTTAAACACTACGCAAATACCTAAACTTAGTACCATTTAATAAAGTATCTCAAAAATGTTCCTACTTTAGAAAGTTAAAACCAAACTAATGGGAGATCAGCAGCTAAGTACACACGAAAAAGAGCACATTGAAGCACACAACCATTAACTGTTGTGCACTTCTGCAGGTACAGAGAATTTTCTTAATTTTAGTTCATTAATGCAGATCTGTTGAATGATAAAATTTATCCAATATTGAGAAATTAATTGGGAACAAAAGAGTTCTAAAGCTGGTTGGTTGTTTTTTTTACAGTGCATTAATAATTAAAATCTTGAAGGAAATTATAAACACATGCAATTAATTCGGTAACTAAAGATAATACCACCTTTGTTGAATAAACCTGATGACAGAAGGGATTGGTTTTTGTTATAATGATAATACTGACAATTTAACAAAATGTTGTAGTAAAGTGAGGGTTTTGTACACCTTTAATGTAATTCCACTTTCCATCAAAATGCAGGTGGACATAATTGTGAATTAAAAAAACTTAAAAAATCGGAAGGCATGATGCACCATTTTCACAATCAGAACACAAAAAGAACTGTAATCAATGCATGGCAGGCTATAACAATGCCATCGTAATGATCACCAACAATCAGAGATAGAAAGCTTTCTCCTAGCTAAAGCTAATTATACTAAACAAGAATACTGTTTTTTTCTGAAAAAAATACTGAAAAATAGAAACGTAAAACCAGATTAAAACTGATTGCTTAAATCAGGCTGCCCAACTTTGCTGATTAAATACATTATCTTTTCATTATCAGTTATGTCATAGGAACTAAGGACTAGAAACAACATCCTAAATCAGGAGCCCAGTTCTCACCTATCACTGACAAAGCACATATAATCACTTAAAAACAGATTACAAATTCAATCTTACAGCACCTGGTATTTTGTCCCCACAATTCCTACTGGAAAAATGTTCCAGGAAGATTTTTTTTTTTTTTGGTGATGGTTTCAGGCCTTCTTATAGTTTTCCACATAAGCACTTACACTGTCAAATCAATCCACGTCAAACCAATTCATGCCCTAGCACTAACTTCCAGTTCTTCCTTCCCACCTCTCCATCCCCTTCCCAACTCACTTGGATTCAGAAAAAGTAACAGTATTTTTATTCAGAATAGATTTTTTTTTTTTTTGATGATGGTTTCAGGCCTTCTTATAGTTTTCCACATAAGCACTTACACTGTCAAATCAATCCACGTCAAACCAATTCATGCCCTAGCACTAACTTCCAGTTCTTCCTTCCCACCTCTCCATCCCCTTCCCAACTCACTTGGATTCAGAAAAAGTAACAGTATTTTTATTCAGAATAGATTTTTTTTTTTTCTAATGGCATGGTTAAGCTCCTAACCTAGTAGTCCTTCTCTGAGTCTACTCCAGTTTGATTTTACCATTCTTAAATTACAGAGCACCAAAACCACGTGCAGCACCAAAACCATGTGCAGCATCCCAGACGATGTCTCAGCAGGCCCCTACGCAGCAGGTCACTCATTTCTGCAAGACCTGACTTATGTCCAGTACTTTTTCAGTCACTCCATGTTGGCAGTTTAGAGATCCCACCATCACCCAACTCCACCCTTCAGCATTTTCAGCATGTTCCCACTTAGAGGAAAAGATATGTTGCTCAAGTACAACCTCACATACATAAACCTCCATTTTTTACTTTTAAATCTCACTTTCAGAAATTATTATTTCAATTCCTAAGGTCCTTCAACTCTTATTGCATAATCTTCCTGTGTACTAATTAAACCTCTCAAAATTCATCAACAGATTCATCACCCTCATTTTAAAATTTGCCTAAGCAGATAAGATCTACTTCCCATCTAGAAAATCAGTTTTCTTATCAAAACCACCAGGTTAGCATGACACAACTTGGAAAGCTCACTCTGCACTTTAACGTTTCTTGCTGCTTTCCACCACCCCTTAGAATTTCTTCCAAAGTTTCACCTATAGCTGAAGTTAGACTGACAGATCTCTACGAACTGGGCTCAAAATTTTTCACATTTTAAGAACACCAACATCGTCCCTGCTATACTTAGGTATCTATTCTCAAATGGTGTCACCTCCAATTCAGAATATTGCCTTAGTTGAAGGCAAGTGTGAACTTCTGAGTGAGCTTTTCTAGAATTCTGCAATAGAGATTGCTGAACTGAATTTATTAAAATCTGTATTCTATATTTATAATAGTCTTGGCAATTCCTAATTCCAAATTACCCTCTCCCTTAAAAATTCATATTTTTTTTATCTTCCTGTGCTAAAAATCACTGTCCTTATTGAAAGTTGATTACTTAGACTTCGTCCTGCTAAGCACAATGCATTGAATAAATATCTGCGCCATTTCCTCTGAGATTTTTCTACTATTCCTTGGAGTTGATTTTGAAACCTTTAATTCCAGAACATCAATCTCAAATCATCCTTAATCTCTTTTTTCTTGGTTCCAAATGGCTGCAACTACATTTTCCTTATTTTTCTATTTGCATGTTTCTATTGTCTGTCTTAAAGCATGCAAAGTCCAAATCTGTTCACGTTTTAACAATTCTCTGCTAAGATTCACTTTTTGATTGATAATGTGATGTTCTTGTCTCAGTTCTTCCTGCTGTTTCTTGCAGGCTCTCTGCTTATTCCTAGAGGCCTTTTTGAGCTAAGTGTCTTTACAATTAGATCATATCCTTGAGTTTTTCTGATGTTTGAAAGATTCCAATAGTGTTAATATTTTTCATTAAAACAGATTCTCTCCATATTCAAGTCAGAGAAACCCTGTTTAGCCAGATTTTCAAACTATTTCCTTCTGAAATCTGAATCCTTACTCCAGATTTAAGAATTTTAGAACATACCTCTATGTAGGATTTTTTGTTTTGCTGCATATGCATGTAAATTTGCGTGATTAAAAAAGGCCTAACTGTAGAAAACATCTAACATCTATTTTATATACAGTGCCAGTACACCCATTTCCTCTGCTTCTCCCAGATTTTGAGTTGTCAGACTTGGTAATTCCTATCTTCAATGCAGCCAAACTGAGTTTCTACTATTATTCTTTCAGTTAAAACATCTCCCTGCGTACTCCAACTTTGTATTAAAGGCTACACGCGCACCATTAAAAATCGTGAGACGCCAATAATCTTAATAGGCTAGTTCCTTCTTTGGACGAAATTAAGGTAGAGGTATACAACGGTTTCACAAAATTTATATTTTAAACAAGATATGGACTGCACACTTCAATACACAACTTGGCCTGAATTTTTCTCTCTGGTCATTTCCTTGCAGGGACATTTCTGAAATACACGTTACTTTTGAACATGCATGAGTTAATTACATTTTAGCCCATGAGAAATTTTTCTTGTTCCCCTTGAAAAGAACATCAAGTATTTCAAAGGTATTTTATGGTTTCTTTGTGGGGAAAGAAAACACTGCAAAGATGATTATTCAGGGCAGGGTATCAGGTACAACAAAGGAGCCACTGAAGGTGAAATACCAGAGAAATCAGAGTATGAGAGAAAGGATGTGTAAGGGTATTCCACTATCAACTGCCACAATTAAGCAAACACAGCTATCAGTTAAGAATAAAAATTTGAAGACTTTAACTGAAACTTACTTATGCGTAGACAGATTCTCCTTTAACCTGGCAGCTTCCCAACTACTGTGTAAACCTAAGTCTTATTCTGCATTCTTCAGCAGTTAGCTGATATTTTTAGAGTCACACTGTTCAAAGTCTGTTCCAGGACACTTGGCATAATTCTTGGTTTAATTTTTAGTGAGCAAGTCAACTCTCCGTTCCTTTGAATAACAGGAAGTTAAGATATCATGTATAACACAGATTTTGAATTATACATGACATAGTGGATATGGAGGTATAACACCTAACTGCACAGAGTCAACACTGCAAAGCCACTTGGGTTTTGCAATGTGCTTTCCAGCGCTCCACATCCCAGTCAGACTGATTAGCCAACATGCAGGGATGAACTGAAGCTGACTCCGTGTGCGAGAACTGCACTCACCAAACCCTTCCAGAGCACAGGCCGCACCACACCAATACCTGCTATAATCATCAGCATCTTCTAGTCCTACTGGGCTAACGAGCTCTGCTGTGATGAGCAGAGGGAGCAGCAGTGAGACCACGTTAAATACCTACAGAGACCCACAGGTCTTGTAGAGCTGCTCACTGGCTCCTCCATGCTGTGTGTCAGTGGCCTGAGTTCTGGGAACACGGTGAAAAATTTTCCAAGGTTTACCCAGCAACATTTCTGATCCGGCCTGGGTACAGCACTTTATCTGATGAAAGCAACTGTACTGTTATCCTTGGAAGCCATATGTTCACAAGCCTAGGCATTTATATCTGCTCTTAGGTAATCTGCTCCCAAATAGCCAATGGCTGACTGCATGTCATACTTTGAAGATGCGGGCTTTGTATTTAGGGGCTAATTTCTGCAGACTGGGATTAACAGAATTAGCTGGTAATCAAGTACTGAATAACCAGAATTTGTTTTCTGGGAAGAACACATATTATTTCCAAATCACAGTTTGGCTTCCAAATGCTGACACATGTCAACAAATTATTACAGCTTTGAATTTTTTTAGTACTGCAGCCTAAACACCTATATTAAAATGTTCAGTTTTTTCTAACCATGAAGCCTTTTAAAAAAAAAAATGTAGATATACAGGTAATCCAGCTAGCCAACCTTCACAAAGTATTTTTATCAGAATTCCAGAATAGGCACTGTACACCAAAACACCAGAGATTATGAGGCACATGAGATAACAATACCCATTTTGCCATACATTTAATCAGTTCACAACCGAGTGGTTACTGTTACAGAAACATTTCCAAAAGACAAGATTTACTAAAACAATATTACAGAAATGAGTTTCAAGTTTGTAGCACGAGTGCCAGTGATCTTGCAATGACCAGTCAAGCCAGTTAGATGTGAGTGTGAGTTCCTGAAACTCAGAAGTGTGTCTACAACTAATCTCCTTGTTTAATGGCTGGTGGTGAGAGGGTAGGAAAGGAGGATGAAGCTAACCTTGTTCAAACACATGACTTTCACTGTTCAAGGAATGGGACGCTTAAATTACTATTCCAGTTTAGACTGTATTTTAAAACAGAGCGAGAAGAAAATAGTCTACGGTGGATTTTAGATTATTCAAAAACCGTGACAGAATTGCTACCGTACTGTTCTTAGTCACCACTCTTATGAGCAAAATATGAGACACATTCTTCCTAAAGAGGAAACAAAATGTGTAGTTTGGGTAAAACTAGTTTCAGGTTGTGCAAAACAAGTGACATATAAGAACCAGTGTTGTTAATCACTCATTTGTATTTGATTTGGAGAATAATATTCACTGCAAACAGCTAGTCCTCAATTTAACAGTAACAGCAGTGAATGTTGAATCCTTATAGACACTAACATCTGTGTCGTCATTTGTTGTTAGGGCATATGCAACACTCAATAAGGTCTAACCAATACAGCATATTGCATTAAGGATTCAAAACCCAAGCTCGTAACATTTTATGACCTACTGGGAAGCATATATTGTCTCCAAAGCAGCAATATCTAATATGGAAAGCTAATTAAGAGATCTACTACTAGGAAAAATGAAAACTTTCCATCAAAACCATCTTCCATTGACCCAACACCAACTGGTTAGTTTAATCCCTATTTACAAATTGTTTGTGCAGAAAACAATTATGGCTTGAGTGAAGACACCCACACCTACTGGGTTGTTGTTTTGTTTTGTTGTTTTTTTTCCCTCATTGGAGAAAGCTGATCTGTTTTTAACAGGGTGACAGTCAATAGTCTGGAAGGATACAGCGGCAGCAGCTAACAAGAAGTAGTGCAGATATCAAAGGAGCAGAGAAGGTGCAGAAGAGAAATGAACAGAACTGGGGCAGAGGCAGCAAGCTGAGGGCACTCCCCAGCATGGCCCCACTTGGCCTGGCTGGGTTTCCTTCCCCAAGGTAAGCTTCCAGTAGCTACATGGCCTCTTCTGTCTTAACTAGCAGCAGAAGACATAGTCTGAGCAGAGTCATCACCAGGCAGTCCAAGGGGACCACGTAAGGGAAGAGCTCTGGTGCTAAGCCCATATTTACCCATCTGGGAGAGCAGGAAAGGGTTCTCGAGAGAGCGTGTATTTTAGTTTCAACCATGGGTGAGTATTTCCATGGATGAGATCCTAGCTTTGGAAAAATAAAGAGTTGGAGAGACTGACTCGCCCTTCAAAATGATTGATGTTACACACTGTATCATGATACTTTGTGTGGTATCCATACTGCAGAAGTCTCAAACTGTGAACCCTTTCAGTACCCATCAGCTATTTTCAAGCTTTAGGATTTAATTTCTGATTCAAAAATAGTCAATACAAATTAGTGGTAGTGAACTTCAGAGTCAAATCAGGAAGGGGAAAAATTAAAGCATAACTGAAGAACAGCCTAATTTGGAAGAAGAAAATACACACTCAAAATGTAAGAATTAGATTATTAAGTACAAACACCCTCTTTCCTTTAATCTCTGATTCTCTTCATTTTGCAATTGCCCTTAAAAATGGTGACATGAAGAAAAAGGGGATAATCTCAGGCTGTCAAGTTGCTGTGGATGTATCCCTTCTAACGAAGAGATGTAAATATTATTTTACTTGCCTGAAAATGCCTTAAACCATTGTTTAGGCACTACAAGTTTGTAAGGGAGGCAGCGTTGAAAGAGAGAACTCAATGCACTTAAGTATTAACACTAAAGCAAGATGATGATCATTAACACAGTTAACTATCCCAAGTCTTCAGCAAAATTTTCCAGTTATGTATCTTTACTACAGGGTCCTTTTTTTATCAGTGAAAGGTATTTTTTTAAAAAAAAGAACGCTACTCAACGTTTAAATCCTACTACATTAACAAATTTTCTTGACGCAATAGTTTGTTCTCCATGGATTTCACATATGTTCAAGTGTTGGCAATGCTTTTCTCTACTGAAGATATTGCCAACCAATTTAAACAGGAACTTTCATTTTTCATTGTGGAAAAAAAACCCAAACACCTATAACCTTCTTCAGATGAAGATAAATACGCAAGTGATGAAGTCCCATTAAAAAAAAAAGGTATTTCAAAGTTTCACTTAAACTGAAACACAGAGGAGCATATACTTCATTTCCAATACGTTTTGCATTGCTACATTGCTTTCAAGTCCAGGCTGAACTGAAATTTCAGAATTACTGCACCCGTTGTCTTTTTTTTTTTCATGATGGTATCTAGAGTAGTAGCATAAACCTGATTTTAAAAATAACCAGCTTTCCACTGTGCATTTTACCAATATAGCAAAGCTCAACAACTCATTATGTGTAAGTCTGTACTTGGCAAACACTGACTTTTTTGTAAGATTCTAAGATACATTCCCTTGACCTACCCTCCCTCCCTGCATTTTAAGACACAGTTTAAGAACCTCCATTCACCCCACCACTATGGGAAGGAAAAGGACAAAAAAAAAGGAACCATGAATTTCAGAAAACAAATTGCAGTATTAGCCACTGTTTCCCTATGCATGAATGTTGGCAAGTAACTTCAGTTTGGCCATATGTAACACGCTAATACTTGCTTTTGTCCAATGAATAAGAATTAAAGACCAGGTAGTGCCTTATAATAGATATATATGTATGCTTTATAAGTTATTTTTTCCATGGGGCAGGGGGGTGCTTTCTTTATAGCTAATGCCTTGCTACAATATTTATGTTCAATGGAGAAAATACCTTTCTATTTTTCTGTCCTGCAGTTGTTTTAATACCTGAAAGGATCTCAATTTCTCTTATGAAACATATTTATTAAGGACATCTAATATACTATTCTCATTTAAAGTGATGTTAAAACATGTAACTAAAAAACCTTTGAGTTTAAGACAACTGGTTCAAATTTACCCAGTGTCTTTTATTTCACCGTATTATATTCCAATGAAAGCTATTTTGGGAAGAGAGAGGGATGAAGCTGGAGCAAAACTGTTCGGGCCATACAATTATGGGAATACCGCTATTATTCAGGCATCAGGAAATAGGAAGTGTCACAAAAATTACTTCCTTACCTACATTTGTTAGAAATAAAGGAAAGATCTTCTTGATCTCCGGTATAAATACTTCTGATGCCAAAATATTGGATGGCTTGAATCCAGGATATTAAAATAGTTCTGCCTTTTGAAGTCTGAATTTTGGGTTTTTAAATACTGATATCCCTTACAAGTCTAAAGATCAGCAATGTTGTCTGTCTTACTCCACTGGCCTTTCATCTACTAGCGTAACAGATATACATACTTATTACTCAGAACTGGGTTATGCAGTTGTTTTGCATCTTTTTTAACTCCTTTCTCTTACTAACACTGGCAATGCTTCAGGAGGTATTTTGGGAAGTAAGAGACACTGGGAACCCTTAACAGACAAATCCATTACAGTATTTTTCAGATGTCCTTAAAACTAACCTTTGCCTCCAAAACTTAATATGGAAAAAAGGTTATAATATAAGCTATGTAAGTGAAAGTTAGAAAAATATGAAGCACAATGTTATCGTACCACCAGAGTTAACACTAAACAAATCAAAGCATTTGATGAAAGCAATATTGAGCTTGAATCACACAGAAGTCATTTACACCCTCCTTGTATACAAAACACCACATACCATTGGAAAAAAAAAAACAAACAAACTGAACAGGAAACCCACTCTCTTGTATTTATACAAGCTACTTTACATAATAACAGAAACTACTGATTTTATTCGGGTAAGGCAAGAAAGAAAACAACTTGTTTTTCTTTTTCTGCAAAACAGAAGTGTTCATAAGCAAGTAATCTGTTTTGTTTGACTAGTTGAAAGGATTTTTTTTCATTATTATTGAAATGTCCTTTGTCATAAACCACGCTGCTTCACATTCCGTTGACATTACATTTATGCAATCAGAGATGTATCAGATACATTCCCTCTAAGAAAATCATATGTTGTTACATTCAGCCAGGCACTTTTTACATTGCCAACTCTCTAAAACATGAATACAGGCTATAAAAACATATCTACTAGCAAGGAATAAACATGTTTAAGAAAAGAGGAAAGGAGCAGACTCACACAGTGCAGGTTTATCCTACAATATCACAAGTTTTTTCCCCCTCTTACTTCCTTTTTCAGCAACTTGAAATTAGTACATAGCATTCATGATTTCTCATCTATTCAGTATCAATACTACCCAAACACAAACACTGGCACCAATGGTTTCCGAAGAACTACAAATCCCCAAATTTGCTTAAAGAAAACATCACCAAATTCTGAAAGATTCAGTTCTAAACACACAGGGGTTTTGCTGCAGAACAAAAATATTTACAGCATCCTAGAAAGAAGGGTGAGAAAAAATGATGATGGGCGAAGAAACAGAGCATGCTGCTTCCATTCATGTAGTAGTGATGTCAATGCCTGCAATGGTAGTTGCACTGACCTGTAGAGGCTCAAAGCTGGAGTGTTTTCACAGAAATCTCCTTTATAAAAAGAACCTCTGGCAAATCACTAAAATACCCACAAACAAAATGGCTTAGTAGGATAGCCAATTCAAGGAATCCGTAACTGGAAAAGGCTGAAAGGAGGTGGGGACGGGGCAGGTGTCTTAAGAAGAAAAAACATCTATCCATCAGAATCATAAGCAGCCTCCAGCATGAGCGGATTCGTGAAACAATCTAAGTCAGACTGCAGAGCCAAAGACAAACAGATCTCCTGCACTGGTGAGAAAAACAACAGGATTATATCTAGAGCCTAAGCTCACATTTTACAGCAGTGGGAAACGGTTTTGAAAAACCTGAGAAAATAAAATAATAAAAAAAAAAAACTTAATCAAGTCGCTTCCCCAAGACTTGCATACTGACAACTATAAATAGCTGGAGTAGCACATTGTTTAACAAGCCGCAGCAAGACGGTCCATGTTTGAAAACAGAACATTTTTTTTTTTTTTTACAAGTCCTCCATTATTACTGCAGCAGTGCTCCAGTTCAGCAATCAATTTTCTATATACTACTACCACTGTATATAGACTACAAACAGCATTTCTAATATCCATATGTAATATACTAAAATGCTGAGAACAAGCAGGCAAACAAAGACAAAATCCTGCCCCGTGGCATGCAACTATATTCCAAATTGTTTAAAAACAGCTCTAGGTTGGGGGCAGGGGGGGGGTGGTAACCTTTTTTCCTTTGCGAAACCAAAGAAATAGGGTATCTTATTACCCTCGCCTGCTAGAAAATGGTGCCTGTATTTCGGTAAAATAAAGCTGTTGACGTGTGCAATTGTGGTCATTATTAGGGCGATCACGTTGTTTTCATTCATTCATTCAGGATTTGCTAGAGGATGTCAGCTTCTGCAGCAGCAGCTGGCTTGACCTGGAGGAGGGGGAACAAATTCCTCGCAGCGCATACAGATTACAGGGTGCATTTCTTGACGGACCATTTATGATCTTATACATTGCGCTCGTTAAACCGAATCAAGCCGTGTATGCTGCTAACGTGGTTCACCGTGAGGCAAGCTCCAACAAGTTTAATGACGGAAAAGTCATTCAGTACTAATTTATAGTCTGATTTATTAAGGTTAAAATAGCCCACAGATGAAGACGACTGAAACCGCTTTCTAAAATTAAAATTTCCCCTCCAACAAAAAATTCGTATGTAATAATGAAATATTTCACAGTTTTGCAGTATTTTTCCTTGCTTGCAGGTAGCTGCCCACATTCCTCCCTCTTCAATGTACCTTAAGCGTAGACCTTTATACACTGCACCACTACAATGTTTTGCTCCGGGTTCCCATAATTAAGTAATTTACAGTATTCATCATCAGTACCATAACTATTCATATGCACCGATTGTTTTTGTTTTGCCTAGTTTCCCATTAGCATTTCCCAAAGGTTAAAGAAGAAGGAAAAAAGGAAATCTACATTTAGTATTTCATATAGTGGGAAAAATACAATCTTTAAAATTTTAAAGTAGAGCTTGGATGAAGCAAAATCACTGCAGCTCAGTTCTATTTTCAAATGCAAAAACTTCTGCATAAATAGATGATCTTTTTGAGAAATAAGTTACGAAGTATCTCTGTTCGGATTATAACACAACCAATTTAGTCATCCGCATAAGCACAAATACTGTATAGAGTAAATTAACTCCATGCGTAACTGGCAGTGACATTTTGCTCATTTGCAAAATGCTGCCCATGTCCTAGCACTGTTCTTGATGACAGAGACGTGCCGAAGTTACAAATACTACAGATTGTAAGGTTTTACTACACATTAAAACTGAAAGGGGGGCAGGGAGAAGGTAACAGATTCCGCTGCTACAAAACACATTGGCAACCAACACGGACCACAATTTGCCACAGAAATGAAACACAGTAAGACTGAAGGAAGGGACGGAACAAGTGAGGGGTACTGAACCACATAAAACGTTCCCAGGAAGAGATGATGTGCGATACCTGATAGCTACAGCAGGGTAACATAAAAAGTGCATTTAGACTGATTCATTCAACTGCTGAAGTGACGGGAGAAGGGGGGAGGGAGGGGGGAGGTAAGATGGCCACTGCCACTTTAACACATTCAATAATACAACAGACAACCTGACACAGGTTAAGTTGGACTTGCTGGGAATCAATTTTACATTTTAAACTTTACAGGCCTATTCTGGCTACGTTGGGTTGTTTTTTCATTTTACAGTCTCAAGGATTCAGTATTAAATATCACAAGGAGGCAGACGGTGTTATTTCTTTTTAAGCATCTCAATATGGGAATTCCCTTTTTGTTTTGGAGTCTGTGCCTGAAAACATTACATATTTTAACCTAAGATGTTACAAAAACGCAAGTCTTTAAGAAACAGAGCCCTGCAGAAAGGAAGAGCTTTTGTGGCTTGGGTTTAACACACACTTAAGAACGGGGCTGTGACACCCCAAATATACATCTAACCCATTAACAACCCCTACTGAATAATTACACCTGTACACAGGGAAGCGCGTTCATTTCAGACTCGTCCCCCTGTGGCACACCTCCCCTTATGGGCAGGAGGGAGCAGAACCGTCGGGGGAGCCCCAGCCCGCTCCTCTCCGCAGCGGGGGGAGCCCGGAGGGCGGCGAGGGGGCGGCGGGTCTGGCCCCGGCTCCGCTCCGCCGGGGAGGCGCTCCCTCCCGCGGCCGGCGCTGTCAGGCGGCGCGGGGGGAGGACGGGGGTGTTTTTCCCAAGCCCGAGGAAGAGGAGGAGGATGACATTTAAGGTCTCGCCTCCCTCCCGGGGGAAGGGACGAGGTGCTTCCCCCCCCCGCTGGCAAGGCAAACCCGGGCACGGCACCTGCCCCGCTCCCGGGGCGGAGGGGGTGCCCCTAAAGGGCTCACCCTCACACACGCCCCCCGCCCGCTCTCCGAGACTCCCGCCGGACCGTGCCGGCGGTCTCCCGGGCTCCCAACCCCCGCTGGCCCGGGGGTCGGGCAGGGCGCACCCCCCACACCGGGGAGTGGGGAGGAGGGGTCACCGGGGGTGCTCGGAGGCCGAGCCAGCACCCCCCGGGGGAAGGTGGGGTAAGAGGGGGCAGGGAAGCAGGACGCCGGCTTTGTCCCGGTGCTTTACCTCTGTACACCGGGGAGCTGGGGCTCCGTCTCTCAGGTGAGCTGCTCCTCCTGCTCTCCGGCGAGCGCCGCTGCCGGCCCTTCACCCTGCCCG
>VYZM01024139.1:90103-130909 GCA_013398915.1 Dromas ardeola
TTTGCTGCTGGGCAGCTTTCTAGCCACTCTTCCCCAAGCCTGTAGTGTTGCTTGGGGTTGTTGTGACCGAAATGCAGGACGCGGCACTTGGCCTTATTAGATCTCATACAATTGGCCTTGGCCCATTGATCCAGCCTGTCCAGGTCCCTCTGTAGAGCCTTCCTACCTTCAAGCAGATCTACGCTCCCACTTAGTTTGGTGTCGTCTGCAAACTTACTGAGGGTACATTCAATCCCCTCATCCAGATCATTGATAAAGATATTAAAAAAAACTGGCCCCAAAACTGATCCCTGAGGGACACTGCTGGTGACCAGCTGCCAAGAAGATTTCACCCCATTAATCACAACTCTCCGGGCACAGCCAGCCAGCCAGTTTTTTACCCAGTGAAGAGTACACTTGTCTATGCCATGATTCACCAGCTTCTCCAGGAGAATGCTGTGGGGAACGGTGTCAAAGGCCTTACCAAAGTCCAGATAGACAACGTCCACAGCCTTCCCCGCGATCAGAAAGGTAAGTTGAGCCGCGTCCATCCAGAGAGGAGTGTTTATGTTGGATCTGACGCAAATAGGATGCTAATGGAAGTGAAGGAAAGATGCGGCGAGTATTGCTTCGTGGAGAAAGCCGGCTCAGCGTGATGGCCTCTCAGACTCAAAGTGCAGGTGTTAAGAGAACAAAAAGGACGTAGAATATGGATAGAAGTAGAGTGGTTGGTGTTTAACAAGCTATATTCTGCTATATAAGACACTGCCTTCCAGTCAATCAGTAATCAAGCAAAAGTGTCACAAAATTAACTATATCCCTTGTACTCTTTTTAATCACTTGTAATTGTCTGGTAGCACACTTCAGGTTACTATGCTTATTCTATACTTCCAAAGCTGCTCATACCTATCCTTATCCCCTGGTAGCCCAGGAACCAGTCGATAGTCCCGATGAGAAACTGTATTCTAGGAAAATGCATCTATTCATGGGCTGTTAACGAGACTTTGTTTGCACTAGCACCATGTGATGCAGTCACCGCGGTTATGTTACAGAAAGGGTTGGAATAATACACCTCACATCCACATGAACATGTGCTCGAGCTACAAAGCCACTCGTATAAATTAATATTAAGAAAAATCAGCAATGACGTATTTTTCCATTAGTCCAGTCTTTTTTCTTTTTTTTTTTTCCTGCTAGCATGAGCCAAATTTGTTTGCGTAACTGTGGTGTTGAGACTTTTTCCCCAAGGATTTTGTCCTGTGCTTAATCACAGCTTATGAAGTCTATCTGGTTTATTTTTAATGCTTCACTGCACTGGGATCAAAATGGCTGGAAAGTATTTACCTGTAGAAGTAGTCTGCCCACACTGGTATCGGTAGTGTTTTAAACAGTAAGTACATTTTCCTCTATCTGTAACTTTGTCAGATAACATTGCTGATACAGTAATGTTTCACAGACCAAAAATCATTTGGTGTCAGCTGAGAGAGAAGGTGCATCTTTGACCAGGGCAATAGCTGATGTGCTGCAGGTCTTGCCAGTGCTCAGTTACATCAAATTAAGTCAAGAAGAACTAGTAGAACTCTTGAATTTAGCTGTTTAGACACTATTCTACAATCCCTGCAAGTAATTCCATCATGTTCTTCCCCATCAAAACAAGTGAGATATTCAAATAGGAAGAATAGATGCATAAAGGCAAGGTAAACGTGTGACACAAAAAAAATCCCACAAGCCCCAGTACAAAAAGAACCCGTCAAACCATAGCAGTGTAAAATATCAGTAACAAGTCTTCCTTTCCAAACAAATCAAGGACCGTGCTGTGACCTTACAGTCCGAACTGAACGGAGACATCACCTGCAAAGCCTTCAAAGCAAGCGAAGAAGAAAAGATTCACTAGGGCCGCTTCCAGTCAAACTGTCGCCAGACACATCAACAGCTGTACAGGGGAGATGTTGCTCCCCAAAACTTATTTCATCCCTTTCTTAACTAGAATTAGCATACATAGTATAACAACACCGTGCCACGTGCCCAGGAAACAGTGATGTTCAGAAGAGATGAAGTATTCTTCCTTATTTTAAAGTGCTTTGCCAACTGCTGAATTTTTCATTATGTTTTTGGTCTAGGTTTCAGAGTTCTTCCCTCGGGGAATACCATTGCTCTGTAACATTCAGGGGAAGATATAGCAGGGAAAGTGAAGCAAACACTGAGCTCCTATCAGAAGCTTCCTATGTTTGCCTTAAATACCTTGAGACAACTTTTCAAAAGCCACATAAGAGGCATTTCTTACTTCTCATTTCCATTTTAAGAAGCTACCTTGTCAGACAGCATGTGCTTGAGAGAGTTTACACTGGAGGTAAGGGTTGTTTCTGAAATTGAAATCCTTTTGGGAGACACGGGCATCCTTCGCACGGCTTCTGGGAGAGGCATCCTGAGAGTGGTGGAAATTATACATCACAGCAAGAGCATGGGAACAAGGGAGGGAACTCAAGGAGGGGGGCAACGACAGGCAAGCGTGGAGCAAAACTACACACATCTCTCCTGTGATTATCAATTACTAATGAGTTCATCTCTCGAGGGCAGAAACAGATTTATTTGAGTGCCATGAGCCATGGAAACCGAGAAGGTTTGGGTAGTCACTAGACATGGTGCAATCCTAATCCTTAGTTTGTTCCTACTCGAAGGTTTTAGAGAGGAAAAACTCTTCAAATCTGGACATATCTTTTGTTTCTAGGCACTTACCTGGGTGTTAGGCCATCAATCCGCTGCTCACAGTGTATCTACCTGCTTGTTTCATTATTTTTATTTCTGTCTTATCTCCCTCTGTGTTTTCTTTGCTGCCTTTTGCCCATTCCACTTACAAACGAGTCCTTTGTGACTGTCTCTGAGGTTTTCACATGGCACCTAACACAAAATAGTAACGAGAAAGGATGCGTTTATCTTCACACATCTTCACATCCATTCCCTGTATTTCACTTATTTGTAATGAGTATACAATCGTGAATATTACATTTGGGAAGAGAGGAAGAACAAGATGAAGTACTTGCATCCCAGTTATATTCTGGAAGAGATGACCAGAAAGCATTAGCTGCAGCCCTAGACTAGAACAACCCCAAACAACCCAAGGTGCAGCTCTCAAATGATAAAACGGGGTCTAAAATACGGTTGCCGCTGTGCGCTTGCAGCATCCCTAGGCAGGAACGGGAGCGCCACCTGTAGTTAGGGCCCCCTGGAAAATGCTGCATTCTGCCGCTGAGTAGCTCTGCTGAAGCAGGAATGGCAAAATTTCCTAGAAAATGTCTATGTCAAGCTGTGACGGTGCCTTTAAAAAGAGTTCTAGCTAGAACAAACCAGTCAAGGGAAAAACAAAATATATGGAATTATTTTTACTGCAAGTGTTTTTGACAGCTGGACACTGCCATCATCAACCGTGCTCCATCTTCTCACAGCTCCCAAATGTTCGATGGCACAGATATGATCTCCTCAGATCAGCTGAGGACTCTCTGTCCACAAACTTCTTGGGACTTGCCTTGCAATCGTGCCCTTGATTCTCCAGGGCTGCTGGTACAAAGTCATTATCCCCACTGCTGGCTTTGTTGAAGCTCACGAGGGAAGAGGTTGGAATTGAAAACTCTAGGTGAAATGCAGAGGAGTGAGAAATGAATCAAACATAAAAAAAAAAAATATAAAAAAGAAGGAAAGTATTTGGGAATGGGGTAGGAGGGCCAGGATTCAGGCACGAAGAATAAAGGAGAGCGGGATCCAAAACGGGGCAGGTAGAGGCAGGCAAAGCTTCTGTCTCCCTGTTCAGTGCCACTTACAGCACTTCCGACTCATGATGACTTTCAAGTCTCTACATGCTCACCTTATCTTCCAACAACAAAAGGAAACCCACTACTGAGGACTTACGTTCACATTGCTGATCACCCAGTCTAGGGCCAAACGTGGTAAAGTGTTAGGTTTCCTTTCCTCCTGCCTTAGTTTCCCTGGAGATGGGGAAAAGGTATTAAGTAAAGGAATGTTAGACCTATGGAGTCAAACACTATCTATACTAGGTCAAATTAGTATTTATGAATACTCACAAACTGGAAAATTTCAGAATTAAGTTTAGCATTAAATTTCAGCAAAAAGGTATTATAGTGCTGTCTTTTTCAGTCAAATGCTGCTCGTTACTGTATTTCATTCAGTGCACAGGATTGTCGCTCTGAGTAAGAACTGCATAATGAACAAGCCAGAAAACTACAGAATAATTTTCCCTTAAGAAAATCGAATACCATTTTGGATAATTGTCTTTTTTTTTCCTGTCTGCCAGAAGCTTTTTTGTGATACTGAATAACTTACTTAAACCAGAACCTGCCCATTAACCATTACTTTTGTTATAACAAAATCTTATCTCATCTGGAATCAGACCTGCTGCTACATCCTCTTCTCTTCTTCAGGAAAATAGGCCAACCACTTGGGGCTTTTGAATTATGTATTCCTTAGGCATTTGGTTTAACATGAAGGCAAACATTCAACTCACAGCTAAAATCACCAATCCTTCTTCTTTCCAGGCTTCAGCCTGAAGTTTTTATTTCTCTCCATTGGTACAGGTAATTCCATTCAACACTTTCCTTTAGCTGACAAGTCAACCGTGTCAGACCATACCCTGTGAGAAGGTGAGTTTTCTCCAGCCTGCAGCCCTGCCCTACATGGCTTTTTCGAGTTAAGTCACTTGACTCAATCACCATCTCCATCACTTTGCCCCAGTTCATCACCTGGGGAAAAAAAAAACACAATTGGTACAGCTGGAACTAAGCCCAAGTCCTTTCACAGGAGCAGGTGAGGGCCTTTGCAGGTTTGTTTTCCATTTATTCCACTTCTAGGCAATCAGTATGACAACACTCGAGACCAAATTTGTGGGGTTGCTGAACAGCAAAGTGAAGCTGATGGATACAGTGCATTAAATTAATGAAACGGTGTAAAATGCTAAGTATTCTGATAACCTGAGTTGTCAAAAAGTAATGGACACTTACAGCGTTTTTTACCTTAATTTCTCTTGCCAGTGTCTTATCTGTAAAATATCAATAATAATAGCTAAATAATGCAACACTTCATTTTGCGAAGACATCATAAAAATTCTTCTTCATATTTATAAAACATTCTCATGCTACATCATAAAACCATTTGTGAGGAAACATATTATGTTTTCAGGGTAGCTTAGGTACTCTTATGTTAAGTACGTCCAGCAACAGTACCTTGAATGGAAAAGATAGAAACAGTAAGCAAATACCAGTAGCAATTTGAATATATTTATATTGTTATATTTATTGCTAATCATACCAAATACAATAAATGAAAGGAAAGGCACCATTTCATGTGAGCAGTTACCTTGCTCAGGATATTAGGAAAGCACAAATGTGCTGTATAGTACTTTGATTTGTATGGCATTTTACTTTTTAAATGAGCAGCGTCCCCTTAACAAGGTAGATTTGAAGACATTATCATCCATTAAAACAGTTATAAGTGTCTGATAGTAGAGTCCCTGACATTTTTCCATTAAGATTTCTTGATTCAGTCTATATCTGGGTTTTTTGTTGTTCTTTTTGAACTGCATTGGCCATGAATACCCCTACTGGTGCCCTAGCTGTTGGGTTTGTGCTGGTGTTAAAATGGGTACATTTTGACAATACTGATTTAAAAGGCAAATGTGGGGGTTTGGGAACTCCAATCTCTATTTCAGAGAGTCCTCCTCTGGATTTCTTCTACCTGTTTATCTTACTTTACTTTTTCTCACAAATAAAGCCTTGTTCACCACCATCTTTCTTCCGTGGCACAAGAAACAGCAGTGAACTTTATTTGGAGCTTGTCACCACTATTCCTTTACCAGCCAACTGGGATGCTGTTGAGTGATACAGTGGACTCCACAGCCGCCACAGGGAAGTAAACGTGCTGTCTCTACATCTTCAAAGCGGGAGAATATTCTCTTGTTAAATAGATTTTGCAGCCTGGTAAGAAGAATAAAATGTATGAGTGTGCCACATTGTTTAAAGAATTTTAGGGTTTGCTACTCCGTAAGGGACATACTCTTAATAAGGATGTTCCATTTTGAGAGCTTCTGTGCATACAACAGGTTCTGGGGCCAGAGCAGAGTCACAGCACTGAGGCAAAATGCTGGAAATAATTATTATTTCCAGGCAGGTAAGATATTCGCCTGTAGAACAAATATTTACTTGTAAATGTGGTTTGTTGGTGTGACAGCTATAAAACAGGCTTTAACAGTTTGCCTAATGCTAATTTACATACAATAAATGTGCATTTACATAACACTAAGGAACAAACCTGTAAAAACAAGGAAGCATGCAGTTGGCTTAAAAGTGTACCGTTGAGGCGGCGTGGTATTTAAGTGACATATATGATGCATTTCTGTTTTAACTGCATGCTTTCTCGAGCCTGTGGGTTCAAGTCACAGCCTTAATTGCATTTAAAAGCAGGTTTGGGGATATGAATTTCCTTTGTAGCTTTTACATCCCAAACTAAAATGGAATGCAAAACTTAGGCATCATTAAAAGAGAGACAAAGGAAAGGGAACTGCGAGTAGGTCTCAGCAGCTGGGATAATCTCCCAGGGGGAGAGGTGGAAACCTTATTCCATGTGTCATTTAATACCAAATAAACAAAGCACTGGAGTATAAATTGTAAAGCATGATTTTTTTGTTGTTGTTGTTCCTTGACAGAGGGAAGGCTACTGGACTTAATGGAGCTTTTCTTTTTTTCAAGTTCTGTAGTAGTAGAAAGCATGGACAATGTTGTAAATATAGTTTTTCTATATTTCTCATTGTCATTTTGGTTCTTGCTGTAATGGTAATGTAGTAAAGACATGGGCAACTTTAGCCCCTGCACTGTGAAGTAAAACTTTTCTTCCAAGATGGAGCCCTCAAGAAATGCTGAAACTAAGCATCCTCTTAGAAAGTGGCCACCACTGACATAGAATCATAGAACGTGTTGGGTTGGAAGGGACCTTTAAAGGTCATCTAGTCCAAACCCCCTGCAGTAAGCAGGGACATCTTCAACTAGATCAGGTTGCTCAGAGCTTCATCAAGCCTGGCCTTGAATGTCTCCAGGCATGGGGCCTCCACCACCTCTCTGGGCAACCTGTTCCAGTGTTTCACCACCCTCATTGTAAAGAACTTCTTCCTAATATCTAATCTAAACCTACCCTGCTCTAGTTTAGAACCATTGCCCCTTGTCCTATTGCTACATAGTTACATAGTGTTTTAATTACAGTTCTATAAAAGGTTTTACACGCCTGACTATCACAGGTCCTGCTATTAAATGCTATGCTTTAGTGACAAAGCTCTGAGGAAGGCAGGTGAGTAAGCTGTGTATGCTGCACATGCTCTTGGTCTCCAGTGGAATCCATGGGACTGATAGAAGGCAACAAATAATCCCTTTGCATCAGTACCATAGGAGCAAGTCTGTAATCAAACATAATTATGGAATCACTACCAGTCAGAGCTGTTATAGTCTTGCCTGTAATTAAGAACAACATTATTGCAACATTTAGTACTCTCAAGAGTAATCTGAGATTTATGGATCCTTGGAAAGAAAAGCGTTATTTGGCAAATCTATTTATATGTGTTATTTGCCCAGAAAGAGACTTCTTTCTTTGAGACATCAGGACAGTTCCAGTGAAATACGTCTTCTGGATAATTTCTTCAGATTCTTCATAGTCTTAAATGACAAAAAGCCCACACATTACTTGAAGAAATTCTTTACAAGCTTGTCATGTGCAAACTTGGACTGGCCAGCCAGGTAGACCTGAGCACACATAATTTCACTGATGCTTGAGATAAAATGTAACCACTACTGCCGGAGGTATAACTGCTACATTCAAATAAACAGCTGAAATCAGTGTTGTCATACAGAAATTGAACTCTTTGATGTAGTTGTTCTGTTATTACAAGCCCAGGATGAAATGTCTCAAGGGGAAGGCTTTCCCCTATAGTACTGGGTTACAGCTTTGACTCTTCCAGCAGACAGTGTCTCTCTGTTATGTGAAAGGGAATGTTAAACAGAAAATGTATTTGGAAAAAGGACGATATGTGAGATAACTCATCATAAGAAGTGTAGAGAAAGGGAGGAAGAAGTGTAGTTGGTCATGCAAGGGTAGAAGAAGCTGTATCTCTTAATTTTGGAAAGAAGATGGGAGAAAAAGAAATTTTTTGCAACTTCTTAGCTCACAATGGGACAGAAGACAGCTCTGAATTCAGAAGTGGAGGTGGGTGAGAAAGCAATGGAAGAAGAAAAAGCTTGTTACCTTAAAAATGTTACCTCAGAAGGTTTGGCTGCCAACTAATAAAACCACCTCAAAGCTCCCCAAGGAACTTGGGTGTTTTGTTCTACAAGTTACATAGGTGATCTGTAGAGTTGATCTGGAGGGCACAAAAGCCGATACAGCCTACTCTCCATACCAAGCCTCTGAGGTTGGGAGAGTCAGCTCCTCTGTTTGTGTATATGGCGACAGTTCTGCCAAATACCTCAGATACAGCAGCTTTATCAGAGAGAAGAATCTAGGCTGCCACGCAAAGGGAATCCTCCCAGTGGTGTGTCAGGCTTGAGGAAGGGCGTGATTATCATTCCAGAGGAGTGTAATGTGAACCTGTGCCTCCCGTTCAGCCGAGTGGTGTCGAGATCAAGGACGCTTCTGCTCTTTGCTTACTCTTCCGCTCTTTTCTTCTCTTCCTTTCTTTCTTTTTATTTCCTTTCTTTCGTCAAGCGACTTATCTTCATATTAACTTATTTTGTCACGTAGATTTAAGATGTGCAAAGCATGAACCAACACCTCAAGGCACAGTGGTCCTTGGAAATGGATCTCCAACTAGACCGTCAACAGATGGTCAAACCGGAACAACTAGGTAGATGGGAGTTTCCCATCTTGGGGTGCTTGGATGGCTGCTGGCTCTGATTAGCATCTTACAATGGCAGTTTTTCTCTGAAAACAGTCTAGTGGATTCTCTCACTGGACCAAATCAGCTCTGCTAAGCCTGGTGTTTCAAGACTTTTCTACCAGCCACAGCCTGGGACTCACAAAGCTCCGGTCCCCACATAATGGTGACATGGCATTTCCACACCTTTGCTTGAGTTGGTCTTAGAGACGGATATTGCTTGTTCTGTCACTTCAAAGATGCAGGTCCTCATCTAATGAAATTAGGTATCTGATTCCCCAGGCCTCCAGAACTCCTGCCTGTCCTTTTTTTTTTTTTTCACAGGAAGGACAAGCATTTCAAACACCAGACAGGAGAATGGTGATCCTCCAGCCACATTGGGCTGTGCTTATTTATGGGTCATAACCCAGAAACAAAATATTCGTGCATGTTTGGGGCTTTATTCTGGTCTCACAGACCCAGTAGCAATAATGGAGTTGAGCCTAGAATTAAATACATATGAAAATACAGAAAAGTGAGGCTGAAAACACTCAGGATTAAACAAATAACCACTGCATGACTACAGCAAGTGAGCTTGATTTTTTTAAAACCAGACAGATTTCTGTACAGAAGGCCTTTTCCTCACTGCTGGCTGCAGAAAGGAAGGAGCAGAGGCAGCTGCAACCACCTCAGCTTCGGAGACGGGGCTCCCAGTAGTCAGTCCTGCAAGAAAACACCTGGCCAACCTTAACGAATATTATTTTCTAGAATGTTCCCCAAGCTCTGCTGGCAGGGAAATATTCCTACTGTATAAGCGAGAACATAAAGAAGCAGTTCTCAAACAGCACACGGTTTGACTTAGAAAAGCTTTCCTTAAGGGCAGAATTAATTATATATCATACAGATCTATTATATATTCTGTTTATACAATTATAAAGCATTATGGTTAATTAGTTGTGGTACAGACTCCTGAAGCAGAATCTGTTTAGAGAATAAACAAAACGCTCAGTCAGCTGCGACGGTGGTTAACGACTTGCACTTTCATATCACCTTTCACACTGAACTCTCTTGAAGTGATTTGTAAGTTATGCAATCCAGTGGGCTTGAGTTTTATATTTTTTTGAGTTTTATATAAAATAAGATAAAATATAAAATTATGCTGATGTGAAATGGCCTGGTATTCTCACACCTTTAAGAAATTAAATTCAAAATATTCCCTAACCGTCTTCAATTAAACTGTTTTTCCTGTTTATTGTCATTGCACCTGAGTGACCTAGTCGTTAATTGTATTATGGCTGGCATTGTATATATACAGAACATAAGTACTTCTCCATCCCCTTTTCCTCCTCTGATATATACAGCTCTGACTGGCAGCAGCAGGAATCTCTGTCTGCCTCACTGTCCTAAAAATAGGGGTGAAATCCTGATTGTGAAAAGATTTTGGTTGGACTGAAGTGTGCAGTACTGCATAGGTTTGGTTTTCCAACTATATTTTTACATTATTTTAATGCAGTGAAATGGGCTGACATGCCACAATGTTAATGCCTCAAACCATCTGACATCTTTGAACTTAATTACTTTTTTGCCATCACGTTATTTAGCGCTGAGTCTTTTTGTTGTGTATGTGCTGCTACAGGTGTCCGGGGAGAATAAGTGGTTTTGGAAATCTCATCAGTGTCATGTTAGTAAAGCTACAAAAAAAAAAATAAATTAGTATTATTTGTGGTGTCATGGGATATTGTACTGGTTGCTGTGCACGCTCAAAAATGCAGTTCTTAAAGTAAAAGATCTTGTAATATTTACAGGAGAAATTGAAGTAAAAGAAACCAAGAAAGAGTGAAGTTAGAGTATGTATTTAGTATATACTAGATACCTATATTGCGAAATGTAGCACACAACATATTTAGAGATCCACAAATAAGTTAAAAAGAGCACTGCCCACTGAAAATGCCGCAGACTGATACCAATTCTCAGTTTCCTGACTGCATTGTGATAGTGTAATTTGGGATAACTTTGAAGGAAGGCTGCGTAGGTTTTTTTACAGTTTATTTTGGGCATAGTTCTCTGGAAGAACGTCTGAAAGATGTGTATGAAAGAACTTCTGAGAGAAAGAGATATATGGGCAACTGAAAATGGCATCGTCAGCTCGGGACAATGAACTGCACAGTAAGATACAAGATAAGATTATAGATAAGTGCCCAATGGATGCCCCTAACTTGTATTCCAAATGGCAGTAAAGGGGAATGCCAGGAAAAGATACAAAAAAAGGCTGATAAAATCCTAGCAAGAATTCAGGAAGGTCATCTTGACTTCAATGTTCTAGTCTCAAGGGGAAACATTGAATAGTGGAGAACTTGCATTGTAGAGATGGCAGTTGCATTGATGCAATCACAAGAAATCACCTTAGAAAACACACGAGTAGAAGAATAAAAGGTAAAAATAGAGCTTGGTGAGAGATCTGTTGAAAGAGAAAGCTAGGAAGGAGATCTCCCACGGCTGAAAGAAAAGTCAAGAAATTGGCAATAAAAAGAAAAAAAGAAAAGGCGGAGAGTCGAGAGAGGACAAGATTTCAGAGTCACAGTATGATCAATAATGTCACAGGCTGTGGAGAGGGAAGGAGTCCTGAGATTCGGTCACATCATTAATAGTGACCTCAGAAGAGCTGAGCGGAGTCTACACAGCCGAAATTAAAGACGACTTGGGAAAAGGTGAAGTTGGCAGAAAGCCATCCGAGGTGATTGTTTCAGGCAATGCATTATTTTATGTTAGAAATTATGGACAGGAGTAAAACTCATCAGAAGTGTGAGAGCAAAATGAGGCCAAATGTAGTATTTTAAAAAATATGGATGAGACAGACATCCTTCTATGTGTGCTGGGGTGGCCATGAAGAGTTAAGAGACGCAAAGGACAAGGAAAAAAAAACAACCAAAAATAGCGAATTACAGGATTACTGGTAAAGGAGGAGGGGTAAAATGAAAATCTGATAAGAACTGGCAGGATAAGGGATTGGGAGAGAGAGGAAAAAGTGGGAGAGTGGATGGAACGAGAAATAATGTGGATTTGTTGATTAGATCTTCTCTTGAAACAGAAAGAACTGATAACATGGATAAGAAGATGGCAGAGGTGTGTGAAATTGGTTTCAGGAGAGCGATATTTAAATTAAATGTTTGTATTTTACAAAGCAAATATATTTTTAGCTTATATGTATGGAGAAGTCATTACTTAATTTGAATCAATGTGACAAATATGTGAAAAGTATAACACTTTTTCTAATCACGGAATCACGGAATCTTCAGAGTTGGAAGGGACCTCTAGAGATCATCTAGTCCAACTCCCCTGCTAAAGCAGGATTGCCTGGAGCACATCACTCAGGACTGCATCCAGACGGGTCTTGAAAGTCTCCAGAGAAGGGGACTCCACAACCTCCCTGGGCAGCCTGTTCCAGTGCTCTGTCACCCTCACCGTAAAGAAGTTTTTCCTCATATTTGATCAGAACTTCCTATGTTCTAACTTGTGCCCAATCTCATGTCTGAAGTATAAAAAATACTGGGATCCTCAGACGGTGATAAAACGTTTAAATATTATCATGAATTTGTGTGGGAACTGATTATTTTTCAAGCAACTATCAGAGAGCAAATTTGCATCTTCTGCCACTCAGGAAATATGTATCTGTGTAGATGGAAACAAGATGACATTTTCAAAAATGTTACTCCCAAGTATATATTAACATTTGGTTAACACAAAGAGATTTAAAAAAAAAATAAAATAAAGTCCTATTCCTGTAGTTTATGCACGTGAAAGTCCACTTTTGCTATTAGTATTTTACCACCTCCCAGGCATTTCCCTGCTTCCTCCGTAGCCCTGTGAGAAATAGCCCCTAACTGCTGTGTAAATATCATGTCGTATTTCTGCTTATTATTCTTACATACTTATAAATTAAGTTTCTTGCTGCTTAATTTTAGCAGTGACAGTGATCAGACACATGGGGGTAGAAAAGATTTAGAAGCCCGGGTTGTCCATCCTACAATAGTCAAAAAAGCTGGAATATTCCATCCAGTGGAGGCTTAAGTTCCCAAGTAAAACAGCTTTTCTTCTTCCAAGTGGCAAACTTTCCAAAGAATTATCATCTACAAATTCCCATTGAACAGTTTATTAAATTTAAATTCCAGCGTTTTATTGCTATTTTCCACTTTGTTAAATGTAAGTGAAGAATTTTAATTGGTATTAGTTTCATAGAAACACTCAAGAACTTGAAAGCTGTAGAAGAGTCTTACGTACACGCCACTATGTAAAGAATAACTATAAAGTTTATGAGAACAGAGATCCCATGGGTTCAGCTTTTGCAATAGCATTTTAAGTAATATATTTGGACAGGCTGTAGAGTTGGGTGGAGAGAAACCTTATGAAATTCAATAAGGGCAAGTGTAGGGTGCTGCACCTGGGGAGGAATAACCCCCTGCACCAGTACAGGTTGGGGGCCGACCTGCTGGGGAGCAGCTCGGTGGAAAGAGACCTGGGAGTCCTGGTGGACAACAGGATGACCATGAGCCAGCAATGTGCCCTTGTGGCCAAGAAGGCCAATGGCATCCTGGGGTGCATCAAGAAGAGTGTGGCCAGCAGGTCGAGGGAGGTCATCCTCCCCCTCTACTCTGCCTTGGTGAGGCCACACCTGGAGTACTGTGTCCAGTTCTGGGCTCCCCAGCTCAAGAAGGACAGGGAACTGCTGGAGAGGGTGCAGCAAAGGGCTACCAAGATGATTAGGGGACTGGAACACCTCTCTTATGAGGAAAGGCTGAGGGAATTGGGTCTGTTTAGTCTGGAAAAGAGACGGCTGAGGGGTGACCTTATTAATGCATACAAATACTTAAAGGGTGGGTGTCAGGAGGACGGGGCCAGGTTCTTTTCAGTGGTGCCCAGTGACAGGACAAGAGGTAATGGGCACAAACTTGAGTATAGGAAGTTCCATCTCAACATGAGGAGGAACTTCTTTACTTCGAGGGTGGCAGAGCACTGGAACAGGCTGCCCAGAGAGGTGGTTGAGTCTCCATCTCTGGAGACATTCAAAACCCGCCTGGACGCGTTCCTGTGCAACCTGCTCTAAGGTGACCCTGCTCTGGCAGGGGGGTTGGACTAGATGATCTCCAGAGGTCCCTTCCAACACTGTGATTCTGTGATTCTGTGATTTAGAAACTGTAATATGTACACTAGCGTGATCACTTTGATCCTTTGATCCAGGCATTGGGATGCATGGAATGGACATCGTTCTGACATCTGAGCGCTGGGTTAATGCACACCTCTCAATCTTAAAAGTTTATAATAGGCAGGTAGGCCTTTTGTATTCATGTATCGGCTTTGCTAAGTGTGCCTGTAGTCCAACACCATCTTTCCGAGGGTGTGTTAGTGTCTGGGGAATCCCTGCTTTGCCCAGAGCTAGCTCAGCCCTCGGCAGCCCCACTGCAGCCTTCGGCATGGGCTCTTGGAGCCCCTGGCAGCGAAAACAGCTCTACAGCCACGGAAATAAAAAATAACTTTGCTTCCCTCCCACCCACTGTCTACCCCGGTGCAAAGGGAATGAAAGAATATTTAGTGCTGAAAGGAGAGTGAGTTCAGGTAATAATAGCATTTTAGGAATAGCTTGTGAAGATCCGTGTATTTCAAGCAGTTCCTACCTGCCCCTAAATTATAGCCTGTAGTGCATCACTCCCCGCAGCAGCTTTACACGCTTGGAAGAAAAGTACTGGGCTGAACCTACGTATAAACTAAAATTTAACATGTTCAAGAAGGAGCATAAATTAAAAGTACAGAACAAGCTGTTGTAAGACATTTCGGTTTGTCTTGAAACCACCATTTTCTTTCAAGATGTGCAGCATACTCAGGAGCACACAGCAGCAGCTCCAAAAAACATGGTCCTCCAACATTCCAGCTTTTATGGGAGTGCTTTAATTAAAAGGATTCTGCACAACAAGGAAGCCTGAATCTTCAGGAGGAAAACATCGATTATAAAAGAACACCATTATGAATTTCTATAGACTCAGAGAAAAAGGAAGTGCATGTGGTAGTTATATGGCAGAATTTTAAGAAAACCAAGTTAGTTGGTGTGCCAAATTCTGTTATATATCAGCAGTTTGGAAACAGAAACCTTGATTTCAATCTACTGTTATCCTATCTCTAAACAATAACAGTACATCAATAGAATAACATAATAAGGATGATCTGATACAGTCCCTGGCTTATTTAAGGAAGAAACTTCTACAAGAAATTAATTGAGTGATGAGAGTCAGAATTACCATTTAAGTTTTATATCCACATATCTTATTGTCTTCCTGAGATACTGAGCATGTGATATACACAGAGAGAATGTGTAGCTATTTGCACCAATAAAACATGTCAATGGATTTCCTATGAGATGCTTTTTCGTGCTTTACTAAATCAATCCTAAATGCTTCTAACTTTATGTGATTTCTTAGGACACGTCTTTGGTACTGGTTATGCAACGTTTACTTTGGAAAGGCAAAGCACTGCTACCTGAGGTAATTCTGCCCTTTTGAAGTGTTTGTGAGTATCCTTATTGCTGGTATTACGTACTGCGTAGTAGTCCTGCTGTCGTTTATTTTGCAGAAGGGATATTTCCTGTCTCTCAGTCCATAGTGAGATCATCTTTGATTTCTTGTGTGAGACTAATAATGCTCTACACCCAGTGGACTTGCACGGATTATCAGTGGAAACGCACCTCGGGCTAAGTCGTCTCTCTCTTTATTGGTCTTTTCACAATCTCATGCAGAAGATCAGAGGGAGCTTTACCACGGTCCCTTTCTTGCCTAGGAAAAAATCCTTCAGAAAGGTCCGCCCTTCTGGCCTCACTCCTGTACTACCTGTCCTGAACGGTGTTCCAGTCTTTGCAACCACTTTTAATTGTCTTCATGTTTAATAGTTTGAAGAGGTCCATGATACACAAAAAAATTGCAAGAGGACAGTATGTGTTTGGGCAGCCTCTTCTGTTTTCATGTCAAGTGTTGACTGTTTTCATAGTAGCTTCCATGCTGAAAATTGTTTTATCAGCCCAGGGACTACATAATACCACAGAATTTTAATTTTTTAACTCTTCAGATTGACATGGAAGGTAAACGACATCATGCATGAAATTATTTGCTTAAAACATACATGGCATACGTGGGTTGACACACTTGGATCCACAGCTGCAAGCTGAGGTCAGCCCTCACTCCACAGAAGCTATCAAGGTTGATTTCAAAGGACTGTTGTAAGAGGGAAAAGCTTGCGTTTTAATGTAGGAAAGTCAGAAAAAAATTCATCTCTGCAATGGGGCATGCTCTGTAAATGCTCTGTAAATACTTTACCTAGCTTGATAAGATTGAGATGGCATTTTTCTAATCTCTTTCTTTTTGAAGCTCTATCTCCTTTTCACAACCAAATGTCTCTCAAACAGGTTGGATAGATCATAAATACAAAATATATAAAATGTAGATGAAAAAATAATCTATGGCACTTAACCAGAATAGCAGGGTGAAACTGAAAGACTAACCTGATCCGTGGTTTCTGGGAAGTAATGTCACTGGCATGAAATTCAAGCATAGCACGAGCCCTTTGCACGGCATGTAGGCACACACACAGCCGTGGTACTGCTTGGCTGCGGTGATGGATTCCCGGAGGACAAGCAAGGGGAGCAAGTGCTTGGGCCCCTCTCTTCCCACTGGAGGACACGGGGTCCCCCCTCACCAAGCAAGGAATTGCCTGAGCCAGCACAGAAGGGTACACCGCAACAGAAAGGGCCATTTCTGGGAAGAATAGGGAGCCAGAAAGGATTCCTCCCAGCAGCACGGCTCAGCCAGCCAACACAGCGCCGACCTGACACCTTTTGCAATGGGAAGGAACCCAAAAATTCTTTCCTTCCTCTCTGGCAGTAGCTTTTACCCCAGTAAGAGCAGCTGCACATCACCTGTTATCAAGAGGGTGGTTGCTGGCCAAGAGACCTGTGTTACTCACTGCTGGTTTTAAGTTTTAATTGTCACCTGCTGTGGAGAGATAAAATGCGTTCCAGTTTAGCTTGACGATCCTGCCTGCACAGGTGTGCTGTAAGAATGCCACTGTGGTGTTCAGCTGGGGGAATGTTTTCGATGACTACAGTAATTATCAGAAGTACTGGGTTTAGTTCTGCCTCCCCTCCCCAGCTTTAATCTGGATCAGATTTGTCAAATAGTTTCAGCTGACTTTTTTCCCCTAGATAAATAAAGCTGGAGGAGGAAGAGGAAAGGCCCGTTGTCTCCTTTGATGCAATACCTGGCACTTGAACAACGCAGAACACAGGAGCTGTGTATTCAAGGCCTTCCCCTTCATGAGGTTATTTGAATTCAAGTTTTTAATTTCCAACCTAAATTAGTCCTCTAATTATCATGCTATTAGCTTTTCCCTGGGTGAGGTCCCCAGTCCCTGCTCCTGATACTGGTGTATTTTGTGTATGTAATTAAACATCCAGGGTGGAGCAGCACCTCGGCAAGCAGGGCAGGGGGGAGGTCAGGAGGAGCTCCAGGTCATCACCCTGAAGGTTGGTGTCCAGCTACGGGCTCTTCTGCCCGCCTCGGCTGGGGAAGGGAGGCGAGAGCCGGTGCCTCTCCTTCTTTGCCATCCTTCTTTCTCTCCCTTTGCTCCTTTGACAGAGAACAAAAATGGGAGGGCCAGAAAGGAGTTGGTGTCTTAAAGGGTTGGTCACGCTCTCTGACAGACCTAATATTTATCATGCATTTTTTACAGAAGTAGGATGGAAGAGTTGCAGCAGGAGAGACTGAGGGAGAACCAGCTCTGAAGATCCTGTCTCCGGAGGCTGGAGGATCCCTCCAAATTTAACCCAGGTTCTCGCATCTCAGTGGGTGCAGCGGCATCGCCGCATAGCTCTTCAGCAGGGGGAACTCCCAACTCCTAATTTCTGTGAACTGAGCCCTTTGATTCCTCTTGTTCTACCTACCTCTAAATAAAATAGCTACTTTGCCATCAAAGGGAACAACTTACTCAAATTGGGAATTTTTCAGTTTTTCTTTTCACCCATGACCCAAAAATTATTTTGGGTCACTCTAAAGTCTAAATGTTATTTAATTTTTCAGTTTAGCAACTGATCCAAAGAAATAATTTGCACAGTTCTAGTTCTACTGTTATCACTCAACAGGTTCTATAAATATAGACATTAATTTGCACTCTAAAATGAGTTAGTGCAGCAAAAAAGCCCTAGGATACAAAAGTACACCTAGGTGATTTCTCTCTGTGTTAGTACCAGCTGTGTCAGTCAAATTAGGCCATCTGTAACATCCTTGTAATCTACAATTTTTAAATTCCCATCCAGCTATGCTTATGCCACTCCTTTGTTTTCAGTAGCATTAGACAGGATTAGATGAAGAAGGAATCGAGTCTTCAAAGTTAATTAAAATGTTGTTGATGATGACCAGGAAGGCATACTTAGAAGCTATAGGTAAAGAGATTTAGATGCTCAATGTGGGGTAGTTGTGCCCAGGCTTTCGAGCTCCCGATCTATGGAAGAAAAATGCCTCTGGTTTCTGTCAGCGGTGAACCTGCCAGCTAAACGCTGAGTGAAGTATAGCTGCTTCGGCTTCCCCCGGAGGCTCCCATCTTCTCCTTCCTCTGGAGGCCCCGTCTTCTCAGTCTGGTGCTGTTACATCTTTAATAAGATCAATAATCTGTCTCGGTTTTAGCAGCTTCGTGAATTCTGATTAAGCTCCATGACAGCGGCTGTGTATTAAGAATAATAGGCAAGAAGAAGACTTTAGTGTCTCAGTCCATGAGGCATGATAGTTTCTTCTAAAGGCAAACTGTTATTGATTTGATCTTGGGTTTTCTCAGCGTGGCCTCTGTAAATAAAGTGCTGGTACACAGTACGCTTACTGTATGGCTCCTCTTCCCTGCAGACCAATTCTTTCTGATGAAGGCTTACTTTAATTGTTCCACGACTACTAATGTGTTTAATTAAGGCTCACGTGGCTAAGTCTTCGGTGAGAAGATTTGACGTGCATACAAAATTAATATAGTAAGAAATCACAGAGGTACAACCAGGAGCAAAAAATCAGAATGGTCTCTAGCACTGCCTTTCAACCAAACACCAGTGAGAGTGCTTCTGCACAACATTAAAATTCAATTAAGTATTTTGGGGGAAAAAAACAGGCACTGACAGGATACGTCATCTGACCACAGGAAGCTGTGCTGACAAAAATTCATAAAGTGGAAATTGGAAACCCATACTCTGAAGCTTTCCTGTATTAACAGTTTAATGTCCAACTATGCAATATATAATTTATGAGAATTCTCTAATGTGGACCAGCATATTTTGGAATTTATTATTCTTATTTAAAAAGAAGCGAAGACCAAACTACTCTCTCTGATTTCTGAAGCCATCTTTTATAATTTTTAATATATACATCTCATGGTAGTTTTCCACAGACTCCACTTTGCAAACCCCTATTTTCAGTCCTCATTAGTGCGCTCATTTGGATTCACTTCTTGGCTGCTGTTTTCCTTTTGAAAACAGGGAAAAGTTTCAGGGAATTAGGCACTGGGGCAGGGGGAATGATGCAATTGTGTAGAAACGTAGATAGCACTATATTGCTGCTTCGCTGTTTTTTATGAAGGTGTCCTCTAAATGCAGTTCTGGAATGACTCCTGTGGTCAACTTTTAGGATTTGATCTAGCCAAAACCATCCACAAATCCTCTTTCCATACGCTCAATGTTTTGTTTTCTTTAGTCTTCTATATACTTTGTATTTTAAAAGTGGATTTCTTTGTTTCTTTTGGTCCTTCCCTGACTACAGTAGTACCTAAGCATCTTGGTTTAACGACTTTATAGGTTTTGTGTATTTAAACCCTTCATTTCTGCTACCTTTTCTGAAATGGATTATGTGGAAGAACGTTCTGTAAAACTTCTTTGTAAATCCCATTTTTGTTTTTTAATATCTGCTACTAGTTGTGAGTATCCACTTCATTGGGAGCCTCAAGAGATATGATAGATGCCAGAAGCACCGTATTTGGGAGCAAAACCTACAGTGGAACAAGAAAAAAAAAATCATCAACGTGCTTTATTTGGGAAGGAATCTGGGGCCTTAAAGAAATAGAAAGGGAAGAGAGAGGCTGCAGAGTATGAAAATATTGACAAGGCTAAAAGGCAGTACCTTCCAGTTTGAAAATACGCAGAAATGCCAGGAGGAGGAGGAGGCAGTGAGCCCTTTGGTAGCTGCCCTGGTAAAGGTGACCGTGCCCTTCAGAGCAGTTACCTCCGCAGGTGGATTGGAAAGCAGATACCCACAGCCTCGGGGAATAGCTTGCGGCAGGATAAATGTGCCACAAAGATGAAGGTAGGGGAAACTGAATCCAGAAATGGGGAAACTAGAATTAAATGGAAAACTGTCTGATAAGGAAAACTGAAAGAATAATCAGTGCATGGAGACTAAACGAGAGATTTTTTTCAAAGTTATTTCAAGATGGAAAAAATTCCTCCACTAGGTCTTCTTTACATTTTAAAATAGTTAGATATCTTGGACTGAAGGTATCTAGAAGAGGACTAACCTGCTTCGGGTCAGTTCAAAGGTGACATCGAAGAGTATTCAAAACATATTTGTTAAAAAAGTAAACTTCACTAAAGTTTACTTTAAACTTTCCCCACAGTGTTGCTCCAAGAACTGTGTGAGATTACTGTAACTGAAAAACAGAGGGAGGGAGAAAGCTCAGTTTTACAGTACTTAATATTATATGTGTAGGAATATTCATGTTGCTTGCTTTTTTTTAAATAAAAACACACCCATGGATTGTCTGAGTCTTTCACAACAGCAACAAGGAAGAAAACGAAATGTTTAAAAAATTAATTGTACAAGCCTGACTACTTAACGTTACTTTATAGTCACATTAGAACAGACCAACTCTCAACAGAGGGCATTCTTACAGATCCCAGTATGACAACAAGGCAGAAAGTGCCAAAAAAAGGTCTATAACAATACCATGAACAAAGATCAGGACCTAAATCTGACCAGCACACCACTAACTTCAGTTCACTGTTACTCCCAGGCACTCGGTTTCTGGTGTTTGAGCTTTTTCTTCACCAATTCCATATGTAGAGACACAAGAGCTTTGCCAGTTATTCCATGGTGTGAAATAAAGGAAATTTCCTTCTTTGTCTTTTGTAACGATTCCTGTGTTTCCAGCCTTATCTTGCTGGCACTGCTGTACGTGTGCAACAAGGTTTAATTATATAGAAGCCAAGATGAAACTGGAGGAGCCCAGTAACCATGGAGATCAGTGATCAATAATATAATACTATTTGTTTATAAATTATCCATAGCCCATATATCCCTTTGTAAAAGGCAAACAGGCAAGCGAGATCCAGGCAGCGCGTTCAATTCATTATTATTTTCTAAAATCAAATGTGATTATGCTTTCTGTGGGTGACTGCCTTCCCATTAATACTGCTATTTTTCAAATTGTTCGATACAGTATGGATTAGGGGAGATGGCTGTGTTTGGAGGAGAAATATAAAGCGCCTCAGTATAGAAGTCATATAAAGCTATATATATATATATATGAGAGTCATATAAAGCTACATCTGAAGGCTGTACAGTGAAAAGTGTCATCTTCTTTCAACCAAAGCTCTTAGTAGGCACTACGAGGCCATGTTACATCTCATGCTGTGATTAGGAAAAAGTTATGAAAGCGCGGGCGCCGTACACAAAACACAATTCACATCCCCATTTCTTTTTCCAGTTAAAAGATCCTCATCATGAAGCTCACTGATGGTGGCGATCATAATTTGAAGGCTGTCTTAGATAATGATGATGAAGAACCTGGAGGAGGTTTCAAAATCTTATGGTTGCTTTGGATAGCTTAAGACATTTTCTGACTAAGCGTTGGTTATCTTCCTCCTCACTTTTAAAGAAGCAACTGATCAGTTTTCCTGAGAATATTTTTCACTGGAAAGTCAATAGTCATCAAAATTTAAGCTCTTCACGTGCTTTACTATTCTGACAACTTTTTGCTTTGAAGGAAAAGAAGAGGTTTTCATATCTATTTCAGTATTTTTTTCTAGTTTGTTTTGAAAATTTCTTTCCCAAAAATTAATATTTAAAGTGGAAAAGATTTTTTACATTATTTAAAAGTTTTAATTAATGCAAATCCATAAGTGACCTCTTTTCTGTGTCACTGCATGATGAATTTATTTTTTTTGAATTGGGAATAATCTTCCAAAAAATATTGTCTCCCCAACAGTTACGTGTACAAAGGGCGAAGCATGGAGAATTAAGAGCCATTTCAGTATAATTTATTGCAGTATTTTAGTGTATCCAGAGCGTGAATGGGAATAGGAAATTGGATGATATTCTGGAATCAAAATATAGTTGCCTGATCTGCATCGAGAGGATAAGAGGATAACTGATTTTATGACAAATCCCACTTTTCTAGCAATTACATAATAATTATATAATTGCCGTAACAAATCCCTGTTCTGTGACTTCACAAGAACATTCAGCAGTTCTTCAGCTCGATGTCGTGCTCACAGAGCTCTTGCAGTGAAGTCTTATTTAAATACAACGGGTGCACAGATGTTGGCATTTCCGCTTGGGAGTCCCATCTCCGGATCATCCCAACTTACTGTGATCCCGTTTGAATCACGGAGCCATCTCGCAGCAAGCTGCTTTCCTTCTGAATGAAACTAAACTAGAAGATGTGCTTCGGAGTCCAGGGGACATTTGGCCCGTGGGACAAGAGCAACAGTAGTCTAAACTAGAAATGCTTGTAAGAGCGGGTGTTAGACCCTCAGTTGTTTTTTTTTTTACTTTACGGATCATGGAATCACAGAATGGTTCGGGTTAGAAGCGACCTTAAAGATCATCTAGTTCCAAACCCCCTGCCATGGGCAGGGACACCTCCCACCAAATCCACTCCTCTTGGGCTGCACTACTTGCTGTAGCATGGGCAAGGCTAACGAAAAGTCTTAATACTCTGGATATTAACAAAGCATAGTACCCAGAGTATCATCTTAAACCAATGTCCGTTTAAGAGGATGGATGGATTTTCTGAAAACCTCTCCTCCTGCACAGGTGCGACCATCCTGTACGCATTTCAAACCCAGCTATTCCATGACTCACTGCCCCCACTGCATCCTCGCTCAGCTGGTTAAGAAACTGTGATTACACCGTGTCCACCCTGAGACAGCCTGCAGGTTGCCCCAGTAAGCAGCAGATTGATTTTAAGTTGGCTCTGCCTGATGCAGACGGTCCTAGAGGGATGTGAATGTTTGCCCGAGCACCTCCGGCCAAGGAGCGATGCTTCCACAGTGTTCAGAGATGGCACTGGTCCACCTGAGGCACCAAGGGAACCCCGGTGTTGCTGTGGTGAACCCAAGCATGTAGAACTTCTTTGCCCATGACATCAGGCTTAGTTCATCCTTCATTTCGAGCAACGCCTGGAAACGTTTGTTTTCCAATGGTATTTTATTTCGACTATGAACAGACTGTACTCGAATGATCCTTCTCGGAGTGTTTTTCTTGAAACCTTCTGTTCGTTATAGCCAGCCTCTAAAGGTAGAACACACACCACTCTGCTTGACACAGAGGAGGAAGGCAAGGATTTAACCCCCGAGGGTCAAGAGCCCCTCGTGAAAGCCATCAGGCTGCTGCTGAATGTGAACTTTGGGAAGGGGTGCTCTGGGATGCGGTATTCTGTGTCCTGCAGCCCTGGATCTCTGATGGTCCGGATGGGGATCTGCTGAAATGCACCACAGCTCCTCCTCTACCCACACACATTCTTTCCAAATGAAGGCAACGTGGGGAAGAAATAGCAGACGCCACGGCCGTGTCTTGATGCGCACCCAGGATACAATCTGGGTGTGTATCTGAGGCAAGAAGCCTTTCTGACCCCTGAATTAGACGTATAATTACTAGCAACTGTGAAGTAGGAGTCCGTGTCCACGAGAAGCAGGGTTCAGATCCAGCAGGAGCTTGGAAATGGGAGCAACGATCAGTCACAGGAGCAAAAAAAGCTCCTGGCTCCCAATTGATCTCCTTGCTTCCCCTGAGATCAATGATCACTCTGTCTCCAGCAACAGCAGGTGAACCCAGCAAGGGGCTGCAGGCTCCAATCTGTGTCAGCGAGACAGGCAATTAGCCGACCATGCCGGCCTACAAAGCACAGCTCCCACGTTGGCCGCCTTTGAGGAACCCTGCGGTAACAGCCACTTTGCTGAGTTTGTGGGAACACTCCAGATGCAGACCGTTCCCCCCGAAGCAGCAGAATTCCCGTGCTTAGCCTTGCAATCCTAATGCTCTTTTGGATGACAAATAACGTGGCTGAAATTGTCTAGGTTTAAATAAGAAAAAACAACCCCAGGACAACTTGAAGCCCAGCTCTTGCCGCGAAACCCATCACTTTGGCTCAAACTGCCGCCCCACCTGGGCTATCAGCAGCACCGGGGTTCTGCTGTCTCACCAGACTGGGAGCTGAAACCATCATGAAAAAAGTAGAGAAGACGGTACCGGTGAATTTCTCAGATATTTGCTAAGAGCAGAGAAAAGGTGAGACAGAGTTGCCTAAAACTGGAGATGGGATGCAATTGCCGGGCGAGGGCTGTTGACTGGAACACACAAGATGCAGACGGGCTCCTTGGCAGGGATCGCACACACAAACAGCACAATTTTAAAAAAGTGTGGAAGGCAGCCACGTTTTAATAGACTTTCTCCTTATCCTTTTTTTAATCTGACTTCAAAGAAGAGGTCACCAGAATTCCTTTTCCCTGAGCCTCATTCTTGGAAATACCTAAGTGACTTAGATTTAAAAAAAAAAAAAAAAAAAAAAAAGAAACAAAAAAAACAAAGNAAAAAAAAAAAAAAAAAAAAAAGTAGGAAAATGTAGACTACAAAAAACGAGCTGGATTCCCTACCTAGAAGGATCACTGTTCTTGACCAGATTCTGCCAGCTCTTTCATTATGAGGATTTTCTCCACATTTGACACTTAAAAATCAGTCACTAGGAGAGGGATGGAGAAGGGGAGTGAAGGGAAGGGACCAATCAAAATCATAAACAATTTGGTTCCTGCTAGAGAACGGGTCCTTCTTTGAACGACAAGAAAAAGATAATAATGTATTTTCTTTTGTGTTCATGAAATCAAGTATTTTCACACTAAGTCAGTATTTAAACCATACAACCAGGCTTGTAGTTAAGATGGGAAAACATTTTAAATTGGAAATGTGAATTTAATCCCCTCAATTAAATGTAAAATATTTAAATACTTAACCTGATTGCTGCCAACTGCAATTTCCTATAATAAGGAATTACGAGGATAGAGAGTCGTTCTTAAAGGCACATGGTTCACATGAAACCAGCAAAGATTCAGGTCTAGAAATTGCAACCTCATATATGTATATAGACACTTTGCCCCTTCACACAAGTTACCATTGAGAAAATGTCAAGTACTATTTTTTATGGGGCATTAAAAAAAAAAACAAACACTTTTTTTTTTCTTCTTCACGTGGTAACTGCGTTATTAACAGCAGGTATGGCAAAACGACACAGGTTTCCAGCCAGTAGAGTCATATGAAGCAGCTGACATTTGAATTAAAGGACGTAAGAAAATTCTTCTGCAGAAACTGAAGACCAGCCTCACACAATGTATCTCTTTGTGAATAATCATCTTGTATACCTATCTATACCTACACATATACACACTTACGTAATATATATCTACATTTGCTCTCTATGTACCGGAGTTTATGACACATTTCTGTTGCCCAAACTTTTTACATTAATTTCCCTATAGCCTTTAGGGCAAATCCTGTTCTCAGTTATGATGGTGTAAATGATAACAACTTTGCTGAAACCCAAGTTTGTGCAAAAATCTCTTTTTCCTTTCAGAACTACTATTTCTGTGTGTGCGTAAAATGCCTCTGTGCTGAGGAGAAGATGTAGGCACCAACTGGCAAACGGCCTTCGTGAAAGTTACGTGAAGTCACAAGGCCATTTTCTCACACATTTGGAGAAAGCAGCAGCAGATTGAAAAATGCCGGTTGCTGGCCTACAACTACGCAATATATTCTGAATTCCACTTAAATCCACTTTAGGAAGTGGTCATTATAAATTGACTTCCTCTATATCCCTCTGCTTTGAACTGCTGTTCACTTCATAGCTAAAACTATCTACAGAATGAAGTTTTATTTTTATCTGACTTTTCCCTTAAATGCTGCATATTCTAATTTCCTCCTCCTCCCTCCACGGCTGGCAGCAGACCAGCTCTTTCATTGTATCCGGAGCAAAGAAACAGCCCACTGAACCTTTCCCAGACCACATTGTCAGGACTTAAACACTTTGAACAAATCAAAATAATTATTTAAAAGTAAATGAATTCCCATTTGTAATACAGCCTTCCACTGCTAACGACAGGTCTGATCTCTGCAGCAATAATTCATTGGGAAAGAAGCAGGACAAAAAAGGCCGAGATGGATAAACTGGTCCCATTTCCAGGCACTTTGCTGGAGCCGTCTCTGGCGGCAGCAGTCACGCTTGGCTCCTTGCGCAGGGAAGGGAGGACAACCCAGAGGGTGATTCTCATCTTAACGTTGGCCGAAGAGCTCCTCTTTCCCTCCTCTCCTGCGAGCAGATAGAAACGAGGATAACTGGGATTGTAATTAAGCACATCAGCATGGAGGAAGCAGAGAAGAGAGAAGATTTGTATCTGAGAAATTCCCCGCTTGGACCTTCTGGCCTGGCCTGAGCCAGCATAACCACCAGGCACTTACGAAAGGCACCTGCAGGTCCAGGTTGGATGTATCTGGGACAGAAGGTTCAAGGGAGGAAATTCTCAGATAAGAATCGTCCCTCTTCTCTGTTTACCCCAAATGTCATCATCTTAATAATGTAATAAACACTGTAGAAGCGGCTTTCTCTAGGTCAGGGGAGTTGAAGATCAATAGATATATACAGGAGGAAAAGGTAAACGGAGGAAGCCAAGTGTTGCTGAGTTACCGTGTTCTCAACATTTCTGACAGCTGTTACAAAGTAGACTCTCAGCATTTTTAAAAATATGAGCAAAGTGCCAAGCAGCCACCTCTTTCTCCACCCCCCCCCTTCCCCCCCTGCCATTGAAAAGTGTAGCGTATTCTAATTTCTAACCCCATTGAGGGGATGCCTTCTCTCGTCTTCTAATGCTCTGGCGATGCCTACGCTGATCCAGTTTGCTGAGATGGTTTTGCACAGATCACCTGTTCTGAGACCAGTTTTGGAGTAAATCCTAAAAGAGAGTGGGCTATTCCCTTGGAGACTGACAAATTACTGGGTCATGATTTCCAGACTAAAGTGATATATCAGAAGCGAACGGTGTCTCAAAGGAGAACTTTTTCAGCATTATCTTCACAGTTTGTTTCTTTGGGGAAGGAGAATATTACTCCGTGTACGAGCCAAAATAACTCTTTGAAGCAAGATGAGGCAGTAGGTGCCAGAAAGGCCTTGTTCAGTTAATTGCAATTTCTCTAAAAACACAATAATCTATTTGCTAATTTCCAAGAAAGATTTTATCCTTCATTTGAATTACCTCATCTGTGTAAGAAGGGTGTACTAGTTGGCTTTTATTCTTCCTAACTAACAATTATTTTTATTTTGGCGAAAATAATCTTTGTACAGCTAGGTTGCTGTTGCAGCGGGCACACTAGGAGCACTTTTCTTTCTCCGTGCCAGGAAGACAAGGATGTGCAAACCAATCTAATGCCAAAAAGCGATTTTTTAGTCACTGTGCACGTATTCTTATAAATAGGGAGAGACTTCCATTGCTACAGGAGATCCTCGCAGAGCAAGTCTTATCTGACTTCTTTTTGATGTCTATGGTGATCAGTCTTGGGATGACTTCCTCTTCTAGGAGACAGCCTTTAGCGTCTCAGCCTAAATCTCCCCTTTTGGTCTACGCGGGGTGAAAAACTGCCCAGGCAATCTGCTGAGATGGCTGGATCACCAGAAGATGATCTTGCTCAGTTCAAAGTTTTTAAAGGCAAGTTGTTTTCCAAGAAGACAGAGTAGGCCGTGAGCACCACCTTGCGCGCTTACCGCAATTGTGTCAGGTCTCTGTCACTGCGTGGCTAGTCATGTAGGAGGCAGGAATGGAAGCTGGTCAAGTCTGCATCCCTTTTAACCACAGGTATCGATGTGCAACGTCCTTTTCTTTAAGGACTATCACCCTTGAAATGCCCATCTACCAGGAGATGCCCCATCCCAGAAGCAAAGCATCTGTCAGGACCCAACTTGATGGAGCACAGCATCCCCCAGGACGCATCAGACTGATGTTTCTAAAATAGGGAGCAACTTTCTTCTGAAGGACAGACAGCCAGTGGGGGTGGTGGTGAAGAGGGTTAGTTTGAGAAGACTTAGAGGTCTTAAATATGAAGGGGAACAGTTTTGGACAAAGCCTAACACCCTCGAAAATGGCTTTATTTGTAGAAACTCTCTTAGATTTGTGCAAATCAATAGCTAGAACAATGATCTGCCATACAGAATTTTTTATGGAAATAACTGCAACATGAATAATTTCGTGAGCTAGCCTCTTGGTAAACAAAAAGACATCAGCGATCTTTCTTCATTTACTCTATTTTTTTACAGCTGTCCTAAGATTTGTCTTCAATTTAATCGATGATATTAAAATTCAAGATGAATCTTAGCACTGATTTCTACTGTAAAGCATCCTAGAGATCTGCAGCAAAGCACTACACTTCCAATCAACAGCCTCTTATTTGATGCCATTTAAAAACCTGATGGCAACTTCCAGCTTTGAAGCAGTTATTTTAACTGTACCATTGAGTGGATGCACATACTGCACACTACATGCAGTAAATGTATAAAAAGGAGGTAATTTTAAACCCCTGTATTAATCCAGTATCAATTGCCAACATGACACCTTCCCACTTTGCCTGCTCCCCAAACATGAGTTAAATTACAACATGAGTTGAACTACATCAAAAGATAGAGAATATTTTAACCCTGTATGTCCAATTTTAGCCATGATTATACAAAGATTGGTATGGAATATCTGAACGTACTGTAATAGTACTTGAAATAAAATTTGGCAATCCTTTCTGGGATAAATTTAATGCACGTGTTCTGTTCCACTCTATCAAGCAGAGGGAGATGTGTAAATGTTTTTTATTTGAGAGACAACTGAAGGAGAACTAACCAAACTGCAAAGGACATAAAAGTCAAATAACAACAAAAAGATCCTTTGAATCAATTGGTAAGATAAAGTCTTTGACAAAAGTCCCTTCTCAACATATAATGGACAAAATCAGAGTTACAAGAATCCAAAAATGTCTTTAAGAGCAGAATAAGCCAAGCAGATGCGCCAGTAGTTTCTAAAAACAGCTGAAAAAGGAAATTACAGTACAGTTTCCAAAAACATCACACACTGCTTAATTTTCTTAAGGAAAACAGACAAATAGCAGATCTCTTCATAAAGAGGGTGACGCGGCGGCCAGATTAAAGTCCCAAAGCCTTTTTCAGTTCTAACGAGTATCAGTTGCTTTAAGTATTTCCCTTCTCACCCTGATGGTCCATTTCACCTGAGTCTCTGATTTCTGAGCCCATCTGCTTCAGTCTTCTTTTGCAGTGGGATTCAGATGGATGCCCAAAGCTGACCTCTGGGAACAGTTACACGAACACTTGGACGTGAGTGGCTACTCTAACCATAATGCTGGTAGCCACAAACAGTTGGAGGAGGGATGTTTATAATTGAGGCTCATCTTTTTTTTGTTTGCTTGCGAGCAGTTTCTTTTATGTTCTGTTATTGAAGTGCATGTGTCGACTGACTTAAGAGGACAGCCTTGTAAATGAGATCTTTGATCTCAAGAGTTTATTTTATCTTTGCAGCAAGGAAAAGTGAATTGAATTGGCTGGCAGAACTAAGCCCTCTCTTGTCTCTGTTCTACAGCTGCGGCATCCTTCTGGGGTCATCGTAACTTCCACTTCCACCGCTAGATACTCTCTTTTGCCAGAGAATTAAAAAAAGGCTTCTCCAACATCTCACCAGAACCTGCAGTACAACGCTGAAAGCTTTACAGCTCCTGGTTTATTATATGAGCCCTGCAGCGTGCTCAGACTGGTTTGGTTCTGCAGAAGGGACGGATTTGAGGAATGACTGAGCTGTGATACAGCAAAGCTCTTCGAGCTACCCTGATACCTCATCAGAAAGTAAATTTTAATAGAATATTCACTGACTTTTTTTTTTTTTTTTGGAGTAAAACAGTCCAGAGAGACTTCTACATGGAAGGCTGCAGACTAAAACAGTATCTGCTCTGAGATGTGTAAAGGAGTATGTAGTCCGTCGTTACTCTCCCATTATTTATGTTAATGTACAGAGGCATTAGCAGAGGGACTGTTGTGCTGTCTACTACATCTACACACAAAAAAGACACTACGGGGCACAATACTGACTTACTTCCTGATTCAGATCACCAGTGTGATAGTGTCATCATATTCCTACCACCTGCACTTCATTTAGTTTCCATATTTTCATTACAGCCAATGTTAGCTACTACAGCAATAATGTTCAATGAAAACTGCTTTACATGTGTGTGTCTCCTCCCCTTCAGTTTGATGTAATTCCACTATGTATTTTTCCTTCTATACAATTAAAAGAAGTAACGAACACACGAGAACTCTGCCATTTCATAGTAGGTAGACAGCCGTAAAAAAATAATAATTTTGAATGGCCTCTAAGTAATTGCACGTAGAACAGCCAGGCTTAGTCAAGATCTGTAGCATTCACTGTAAAGGCAGAAAAGCTTTCCATTAATATGTTTCAGAAAATAAAGTTCAAAACGCTATTTTTTAGGAATTCTATTGAATGCTTAAATACATTTATACATGGAGGAAATGAAAGTTCTGCACCCAGAAAAGAATGCTCTGCACACAGAGTTTTCTTCCTAGGGACTGCACCCACAGAGGTCGAAGTGGTGCTTTGGATCTTACTGCTTTTTAGACCGTTCAGCCGGCCCAGCAGCACAGGCAGGAGAATTAAAACAGTCTTACTTATTACCATCAGATAGTGCAAAGAGAAACTTCGCATACCTGTACATAGAACTTAAAATTTGTGCTCCAGAACCAAACAGACAGTGAGATGCCATGCCCAGAGGATCAAGCTTACTTCTTACGCTCCTGGCATCTGAAAATGATGAAATTCTGAACTGACAAAAATCTCAGTTTCGTTCTATGGGCAGTAATGCTTCCAAGTTAGCTGACTGTCGATGCAACGGGAACAAGGTAGCGACTCTTATCCCCCTCCAGTAAGCAGGAATATTTACATTTCTTCTTTTGGATGGTTGTGATTCAGACAGAAGGAGGTTAAGAAAGTGACTACGGGAACAGATCCCTTTTGCAGAACGAAGCCCATCTCATCTCTGTGAATGATGTTGAAAAGAAAGAGGTAGTTCTCTAGGAGACTCACAGGAGATAAATATCTAACTGGTAAAGAAAGGACATGGTCTCAATGGAGTATACAGGGAGATCAGGAAATTTCCTTAGTTTAAGGAATTTGACATATTTATGGGAAGAAATCGGGCTGAATGTACCTATTTCTAACTTTGTGAGCTCGCTACGGAATGCCAAGCTTAATGCTGTTGAAGAGCTGCAGCACAGCAGATGGGCTGAACAAACCCAACTTGGCTTATTAAACCTTCTTCTTCCTATGGCACTTAACAGGAGCCTACCTTAGGAATTTAAGGAGGATTTTCTGCCTCTTTGTTGCCGTAACAGACACTCTCTGGCTTTGAAAGGAAATCTGGTTAATCTGGAATTGCCCTGTCATCAGTAGAAGAGCTGCAATTACTTAAGAAAGGAATGACTTACCCCTAGGAGTTGCACTTCTGGTTCCTCCCCATGCTCACTAGGCTGAGCGGAGAAAACCCAAAGCAAGATGATTTATCGTGTCATAACAAGAGGGTGGTGGTGGGGAGGAGAGGAGAGCGGTTTCCCACACGCAAGTTTTCTGCTATTGTTCAGAACAACCCACGCATCTTGCCCAGGAGGCTGCTCTAGTGCTTTTGTGAACATAACAGGTTCTCCAGCTAAAAATGCAAGAAACTGTGCGTTATTTTGAGATACTGTAATTACCGCAGTGAATATGCTCTTTGCCTTTTTCCTTTATTTGCTCTAGGGTCAAAACCTCTCAGCTGTGAGCACGCAAGTGCGTATTTGCCAGCTGCAGTACTGTAGTGTGAGGGTTTGGATCATACTATACGGAAAACATGGGAAACTGGATCTGTAACCACCTCCTCAACTGACCTGCTGGACACGGCATTGTCTGGTTCCACTTCTGACTTCGTCACCAGGGAGCTGTCTGTAGGGACCAGCTCCCGATCAGCCTTCTGTCGGGTTGCTCTGGATGCAATTATTCCTTGATTTACTTTTCAGCATGTGGGCTTCGCTCCCCTTTTCCTACCTTTAAAATTAGACTTTTCCAGAGCCTGTATTTACAATTTTTCCAGAGGAAATAAGAAGTGTCTTGTTATGTTTGATTTATTAGAAAGTTCCATAAGGAAGCTATCACACAACGCAGAGTACATCTCTTGCAAGGAAAATGTAGAGAACTGCAAAGGAAACTTAGAATCTCCCGTGAACCAAACTAACTCGAAATAAATTATTTAATCAAGGAGTGCAGGCCTACTGATATGGCCACTAATGGCAGTGACAAAGCTCCCATTTATAGCACTTGGCTGGCACAGGATCACAACTCAGCCTTTCATTATTAGTTCTGGAGTTGACAACCTGTCTTAATTCTGATGTTAATGGCATCAGCTGTGAAATACCTTTCAGTTCTGTCTAAACAATTTACATACCTATTCATAACACACAGCAAAGAATTCTGTTCAAGTTCTCATTTTTATATACAGAATACACAGGAAGGACAGCCAGGGATGTTTACTATTTTGATATCAATATTGATTATATTTTAATAGCTTTAAATTATTTAAAAATTAATTATATTCCTTCATCGGTGGTCAAATGTTTGAATGACAATATATAGAACCATCCAGTATCTGTTGACAGTGACAGATACACATATATTCTGTGCAACAATCACTTAGTATATGATGTTAAACATATCTTACACAAGCAATTCACATTTTTATATGCACCAAGACTCTTTGAAATCTTTAATTTTTCAAAGATTTTGTACCATCTTCATGTTATTAGTGGGCAAATAGTAATATACGTAAATCTTACTAATTTGTAACAGTTTAAGTGTATTTTTTTTCTTATCCCAGTGGGAAGAAATTCACTGTTGCTGTCTGGATACCATTAGGCTTCAATCCACTTTTTATGGATTATCTCAAACAAGGGAGAGGTTTGAGCCCCAGCCCTTGCTAAAGAGAGGGCAGTCAGGAGACACGTTCCCAGTACCCTTGCTCATTACTAGTACTCTTGCTAGGTGTAAATTTTACCCTTTAGGGAACATGACTAAGGATGAAGGCCAAATGTTTAACCTCCCGTCCACATTTCTCATCGTGGGTGAATACAACCTCCTCCCTACCCTCCTTTGCCTCTCCTTTTCTTTTGAAAGGATGCTTGTGAGCGTAACAGAGCACAATTTTGACAAGATGTATTTATTTTAGATAAATTATCTAACTTTAAACCAAAAATGAATGCAAAAAATTATATGCCAAGTCAGCTAGCAAGAAAAGACAAGTATTGCAAGTTTGTTTGGTCTTCAACAGTGTTTTGCAGTTCTGCTTCTAGACCGGCTGAGCTGCAGAAACATTTCAGACCTGAAATGGACAACTTGAATGGAAACACGCTATTTGCAGAATGGTTACTTTTTTCAAGATTAAATATAAAACCATCATGAAAACTAAATTTAGTGCTTTGGGCATGTGTTAACTAGAAAACTCAGCACACAAAACAGTTCTAGACAACTTGGTCAAATTAATTCTTCCTTTTAAGAGGTCTGAGAACTTCCCAGCTCCCAGCCATACTAACCTCAGAGCGTCATAGATGCCACCTAAACCACTGCAAGTCCCCCACATAGAATACATCAGATGAAAGTGTGATATATTTGATTAGAAGGACTTTGATTTTTAAATAACACTGAAAAGATTTCCAAATTGAATTTCCAAGTTCAAGCTCCCCTGAAGGCTGAATGGTCACAGCTATAGCAAACAGTACAGGTGAAGCCAAGCAATTACTCTCACACATAAAAAATTTCTCAGTGTTAATTAGCTTTTTTTTTTATTGGAGTGCAGCACAGATACTTTCCCTGAAACAATAACTTCAAAACATTTATGAACATAGCTTTCAAAAATATTAAATACATACATTTAAAAAAAAATCTAAACCATGAATATTTAACAACCTAAGACATATTCACAATGTAATTTCTCCATTTACAGTATTTATCTCAAATACTGTAAGAGGATGCAAGTCCAAAAATATATCTATTTTAAGCTATCACAGAGCATAGGAAATATATGAAAATATCCACTGACATTTGGCACAATATAAATATTCTACCCCAAGGGAGAAAACAAGTGTAGCCTTTTGTGTCACGCAGATCATTATTCATCACAAATCGTGGTGTTACATGAGAGCGCTGTTGCTCGTGCAACAGCAGCTCTGGTTTTAGTCGGGCAAAACATACTCTAAAGTTTGTGAGCAGGGGACGCAGTGGTCTGTGAGAATGCATGTTTAGGTACTTAGCCATTTAATTTAGCTGGATAAGAAACAATGTAATGTTTTCCTGTTGTTAAACATTGCCATCTGTATCTCTGGCACACAAATTAAAAAAAGAAGGGTGTGACCATTAAAAGTGCGTGTCCTGAGATTTCCTTCTTCAGGGGGCAAAGAGGTTAAAATGGAAAAGCTGATCCGTGTATAAATCAGGAACACATGTGGTACTGAGAACAAACAGCAGCCAACAGGCAGGCGGGGAGGACTCCTCCAGGCACAAAATGAGATGGACAAAAATACCATCTACTGGAAAGGGAGCAGAGCAACTGATTCTCACATTGAAATTGGTAAGTTTAACCAATTCCATTACATCTCCATAATTATTTAAGTACTCATAATTAACTCTGAGTTTTAAAACTTGGTTTAACTGGAAAGCTGTCTGTCCAGTAGTGCAAAGCAGCATTGCTTTAGCATTAATACTAGTTTCTATCTGTAGGAAATCAGAGGTGATCTTAAAGAAACATGTGTAACAGGATCTATGTGTTTAGTATCTGACTGAAATAACAAAATAGTGCAGATGTGCGTAGACTTCATCTTAAAGTTATGAAATGATTGTGTCTGCAGCCTACCTACTGGAGGTAGATACCAACAGCCAATCTCCTATTCAGGCTGAAACAGTTTTACTTGATTTCTTTGGAGAAAAACAGAATGTTTAATGTAGTAAGTTACAGTTCTCGTAAAGCTAAGAAATATAACGCGGTAATAATCCTTTTGATCCAATGCATCTGATATACCAGTGGCAGGCCCCCAAAATATCAAGTCAATTAAAATAAGTCTTTATCTTCACCTTAAGACTTCTTCCTTGACATAAACAGAAGAAATAAAAAAACCCAAAACATTAAGTATCACAAAGCACTGAATTTTCAAGCGTAAAGTCATACCAAAATCTTGATAAATTATCATTGATGTCGTAGGTGAGCAATCGGTCAGGAACATCGTTATGGGTGCCCTGTACTGCTAACACATGTGGTGCTAGGGCAAAGGGTACATCACTCAGAAGATCTGACATGAAAGGGCTGCTTTCCAAATTTTGACTCCTTTCATTTCCCACCTCTGCACTTGATACAGTCAACTGCGATCGGTGCCCTGTATTTACCTAAAGAGAACAGAAGAACAGAAATTTAGACACTACAAATCAGGCAGCTAAGGCTTTGTACTTAGAACCATCATGACCTATTAATAAATGAAAACAAAAAAATAAAAGAAAAAACAAAATCAGTTTCAGATTTTGGTTCAGGTAGATCTAAAATAGCAATTCTTACTGCAGCTTGATATAATTCTTTGGGTCAGGTTGACCTGAATTAAGGCTAAAGCAACAATAGATTTTTTTGAATGATTAGTGGGATTTCTCCACCTAATGTTACTCTGCGTTTATGAAATCCATAAGGCTGGTGGGACCTTTTAGTCATTATGTCCAGGCTTGTTTAGGGGAAATTACTTCATGTATTTCCTTTCATAAACTGATGAAGCTCCATCTTTTGTTCCCCCTGTGCCTTTTCAGAAGTTGTCCAACAAAGGCATGACTCTGATGATTAAAAAACACTCCTATCCCACTTATTTCATAGTGTTACTGATGTTACTTTCCAATTCGAAATGCAATTGTATGACTGGCTGGTGAGGTCTATTATATGGCAATATATACATTGCCAAATACGTGCTTTATAGGAAAAAAAAAACAGTTATCAAAACTTAAAAAAAAACAACCCTAAAAAAACCCCTGAACCAAAACCAACAATGAAATAAAAACCACTGCCATACAGAAGAAATCAATATAATTTACAGAAAATGCCAGGAAATAGGATGCTGGACCCAACAGACTTGCAAGCTTTGATTATTGTCCCAAGTGTCTATCCTAAAACTTCTATTGTTTTTTTAAAAAAAAGAAAAGACTATTTACTCTGCCTCTAGAAATCAAATCTAACTTGTTTTACTATTTATAGCAATAAAGTGCTATGCAAACTGATAGCTCTCATCATCTCTAGAAGCAAGATGTTCGTTATATGGATTTCCATTTTGTATAAGCACGCATACAGAAATATTCAGTAATTTGTTCAAAAGTGCTTAACAAGTCATGTCAGAGACAGGAACATTAGACATGACCTTCTGATTGCAGTCCTTACTTCTTCCTTTCAACCTCCACACTCAGCAGGCAGCTAGAAAAATCCAAAGCTTACACTGTTATTAGGAAAGGGAGAGCACTGAAAGCTTTAAATGCTGATTTGGTGTTCAACTAATCACGAGTTAAATGGATCTGGTTTTACGGAGGTCGCTTTCATCCTAAATTATTCCATTTTTAGGGCAGTTGTGCTGCTCAAGATCTGACCTGTGTTGGAGTTGAATGTTACAGATTGTTGTTGTTACAGAGAACCTGAGGTTGTGGCTGTTTGACAGAAGGACAGTTTGGGTGGTGGGGTGGCCGTGGGATTGTTTTCTAGCCTGGGAGTATGTAACACAGCCAAGCATTTATCCAGGTAAAAGGCCCTCCATCTCCTTCTCAAAGGAAGGACTGGATTTGACTTGAACACAACCTGAGCACTACTCATTCCTTACAGAGCCCAACATTTCATCTAGCAGGACAGATAAACAAATATTAAACCTTCTATTAAACTATGAACAACGAAACAGACAATCTTGCCAATTTAAGTCAGTTCAGAGTCAGTACTTGTCTTAGGTGATGGAGTAAGCTCGCTCCTCCAAAAGCTATTGGGACAGAAGGGGTTAGTGGCACTGCATGCTCTGAAATGGACCCTCTTTTGGAAGATTTTGTTTATACTCACGATGATTAGAAACCTAAAGCTTAAGATAAACTTCCCATGATCTGTTCTATTATGTCACAGGATAATAATGTAAAATTTCCTAAGGTTAAGAAGTTTTATTAAAAGGAACGACTGCTAGATACAACTACTAAACTTACTGGTTATGATCCAAAACAAGAGAGGAGCGAATGAGCTCCAAAGGAGGCAAGTGAGGAAAGCACCTTCCTACTGAGCTCCTGGGATTCACTTCCCAATGTAAATCCTGTTTAATTTTTTTCCCCTCCTCTTTCAGAACACCTTCTGGCTAATTGGTGTAAGACATTTTCTTTTACAGGTATCAAAAAGGAAAGAGTAATCTCATCTTTGTCTGTTCTTCTAGGCCACTTCAGAACCTTCTGGAGATAGAGAGGTTATATCACTGTGTTTCTCTCCTGCTGCAGCAATATTTTCTAAGCTATTGTAATATTGACATGTCTGTACTACAGAATTCCTACAGCTACAGTTTACTGATATTGCTTCTTGTTCTCCATTTCCCTTAGCTTTCCTCTTCTTAGTTCTCTATTCTTCTGAGTAGCTGACAGCTCTTCAGAAAGCTACATGCAACAGCAGAGGCAAAAGCTGATAAAGATTTCTTTTAGCTTTCCTTACTGATTCTGGTATCTTTAGAGGGCAGGGAAAATAGGAAAGCTAGCAGAGAAGTTAGGAATATAGCCTGCAGCTTTCCAAGCTCTGAGCCATAAACCACAGGCAACAGCACCGTAAATCTGTAAATTCAGGAAAAATCCTAAAACCTCGTCTGTCCTAACCAGCACAGTTATCTCCAAGTTGGAGGTCAGCAGCTCTCACTTTAGAAGGGATCTTAGTTTCTATAGCTGCTAATTGATAACGCTTACAGAAGTCTTCCTTCGTGTCATGCCCGAACAAGTTCAAGGTGTGCATCACAATAGAATTCATGAACATCTTCTGCTATAGACATGTTCTCCTGCTAAGAACACTGCCAAACACACAGAACATTTATGTTAATGATATTTACCTGAGGAAAAAAACCACACCCCACAATACTTCAAATAAGTACTTAAATTGGTAGCTGCTGTAAACTTAAAAACTTGTCTTAATTTCTACTCTGCACAAATTTGTTACATTCCCTCTTGAAAGAAATAACCTGTGGAGCATTTATTGAGGTGCTGGTATTTGCTTGTATTACATCAGTCCCGTATTCTGAAGGGGAGAGCGGAGCCAGAAAGCCCCAAATGAAAACCAGAAAAAGGTTACATTTAGGAATCAATTAAACAAAATCTTCAAAGACCCTTCTGCCTCCACCGACTCCCACGTTCCGGGGAAAAATGACCCCTCGCTCGCTGTCCTATTCCCATAGCTCAGATGATAATCAGAAATCCCTAGAATCTAATGTTTATTTTGTTTGGCAAATTATACCTTTATGAACACCTGTTTATATCTTAATTGTCCCACAAGCTGGATGAACTCTATTTACAATGAAAATTAGACTATCACGTGGCAAAACTAACTTCAAAGAGGAAAAAAAGAAAAATAATTGGAGAGCACAAAGTGTCTTGGATCTTCTTTTTTCCTCCAGAAACCTTACATTTCTTAGAAGGGTGCCAAATGGGCAGCCCCAGAAATTAAAACCCTTTCTGCACACAGCAGACACTATGTATTGACAATGACAGAGCAAGAACCAGCTTTCCTCACTCTCAAGTCCCGCTCCACGTTTCAAAGCAATACTGCAGTAAGGAAGGATGAATTACATTAGAATTATTTTACTGTTAAACATCATTTTACCATACTCAGTCTCTGCATACTGTCAGGGAGGCTCTTAATAGTCCATAGATGCTGATACTATTTGAATAGTCAAAACAGTATCATAAATAAAGCCCGAAATGGCTGGGAGCAACATAGTACAAATAAATCAGGAGCAAAGAAAAGTGTCAGGTCAGCATAACAAATGTCATAATCTGATCTCGGATCCAATGGTCTTTGGGTCCCAGTCTACCCAGCCCCTCATGAGGAAGTCTTGGGTCCAATATGACAAGACCAGTTTACAGCAGAAATGAGAAAAGTACTCGAGATTTCCTATTTGAGTTTCACACATAAACCACTACTGTCTCTTCCATGGAAACGGCTGTTTTTCACTATCTTAAAATGTTCACACTCACTTTTTCATTTATAGCAAGTCAACTATTATATTACTATTATTGGACTGATGTCCCAACAAATTATGCAATGGGAAAAATACAAAACCTGGGGAGGACGATTCTTTAATGAAGTATGCAAAACCCAAACATGGTAGAAAAACACCGGTCAAAGTTACCCTGGAGAGTTAACTGAAGATAGGCTGCTGGAAAACTCTGTCACATTTGCAGTTTAACTTCTTGAATACCGTGGAGTCCATCCTTTTATCTGGTACACAGTGTGTCATATGTATTATGGCATATATTGTATTATCTATATATCATATTGAGTACTAGGTATCTACATAAAAAGAAAAAAGTTCCTGTCCTCAACATTTCAGGTTGCAAGAAGTAATTTTTCAATTCTGGCTAGCGCAGTCATTATTGGCCATCATTGCCCTTTGCTATGCAGAATTGTTTCTGAGCACTCCTGCAGTGATACTTAGATAATGGCCTTATGTGCCAGATCTTATCAAGCTAGACATATTTTTGTGCTTCCAAATCATAAAGACATCCTTTAAATGGGCTAAGACATATTTCACTCGTATGCTGGAGGATCCACATCAGTGAAAAGACCTTGATGAAGCCAACTTGACCATCAGGCTTTTATAGCGACTGTGGTAATGTAATGAAGAACTGGACGCTCCGGTAAAGAACATCAATCACCCATCAATGCTGAGATCGCGCAAGCTGGTTCCAATGCAAACACCAGCACAAAGCTATGTGATGCAATCAAAGTCAAGGTTATGAAATGGCTTATGTTTTCATGTATGCATTCTTCAAGCATATATAGAACTGCAAGTCCTAGAGAATTTGATATCCCACATTAGTCACACTGGTTCCTACTTAAATGCCTAACTTACTTATCCAGAATACAATCTATTCGGAGCATATTCTCTAGACATTAGCTAAACAAAGCACTGCCAAATGCTATGACACACAATCCTGCTATGAGAAATATTAATTGAATGCACTGCGAAGATCACCAAACAATTTACATTTCACCAAACACCAGGGAGTCAAAAAATCAGTTAAAATTACGGAAGGTATGGTAATCAAATTTAATTCAAATAAGCAAGATGTTTTCTTCATTCTTGGTTTGCAATCCAAATGAACAGGGATAAAAGAAACAGTATGTAAATATATATGGTAGCTGGCCACCAGATACTTATTGCGCTCCGACAACAAGGGTGTTATATGTTATTTCAAAACTGACTAACTATAAAATTGTCCTCTA
>VYZM01024139.1:132308-160008 GCA_013398915.1 Dromas ardeola
CAATGGAAATCAGCTTTCCCATTTGCTTTGGGCTCTTGTTTCCCAGCTTCTTATGACTCTCATTCGGCAACACAGCAATGATTTGTCTTTCTTAAAGAGCTCCTGCTACCTGTACAGATTTTGTGTGATTAGTAGGCAGCATGTTTTTTCTCCATTTGTCACCATTGCTGTTCAGAGTAAAACAGAACCAGATTTTAACATAAGCATTTAAGTATATTTTTACTGATTTGTGACATACATTTTAGTTATTTTTCTTTTTCATTTTCCACTTTAAAGCATGCTTTTCAGCCATTCCTTAGCTAGAATGGAATCAAGGTCAGGTTAATGTTGCTGAAATCTTAAATAAAAAAAAATTCTAAAGAAACAGTGAAAAGTACCTGTGACATTCTACAGCTTTTCATTATTATAGCAAAGCTCCCCACAGAGTATCCTGGCTTGCAATGAACAGTAGGGGAATCGTTGCTAAACCACACTTTCAGTATCAATAACGATGCACACTTATACATCCTTATTGACATTAAAGCAATTAGAAAAGTGCAATTATTTAGAACTAGCTTTTTCTCTAATGTAGGAACAATTTGATATTTTAAATGCAGAATGAACTTTCTGTAATTAGTCCTTGCTCTCTCAAACAGATAAACCTGTTAATCTCTGCAGAGGGGAAGACTTGCAAGGTTGCCATTTGAACTCTGGATATTCCGAATGTTCCACCGTGAAAGTGTGTTAGTTTAATTATCCTAGTAAATACTAGAGATGCCTGAGAGTTTCATTTATGAAACACTTGTAAAACACAATTCCACTCTGAAAAGTATTCTTAAGTACCACAAAAGACTGCATAACTACTGTCTAAACCGACTATCTCATTTGTTCATCCTGGAAGAAAATAATTCTTTTTCTTTGCTAACAATTTTGCAAACTCAAACCAGAACAAGATTAAGGTTCTGATTTCAGTCAATCCCCTATAACAACAATTAGGCACAGAAAATATTTGGAGGGGGGATGGTGATAAATTCAGCAAATATATTGAACTTAATATAACTGAAATTGTATAATGATACTGTTATTCCTAATTCCTACTTCTATTTCTTTATTCCTAATTCCTATTATTTAATTATTTCATTCAATAATTGTTTAAAGACAGAGAACCATAACATCTCAAACGTGGGCATCTATAATGAGAAACTATAAAATTGTGAACAAACAGGGATGAGATGCAACATGAAGAAAGACTGTAGAATTAAGGGAAAGCAGAAATAAGAAGGAAGCAGAAAAGGATTCTAAATCTTTATTAAAAATTCTAAGTCTTAATTTCCCACCATAACGAAAATAATTATTCTCTTATCTTTCCTTCTATCCCAACCAATTTTAGCACTTTTGAATCTGATAACTGAAGAGGTGTATCAGCATTTATGCCCCCTCAGTAGCAGGGTTCCTGTTCTTGCTGCCTCCCTCTGCCTCTCTGGAGGGGGCCCCCCAGCTTAGGACACTGTCCTAACAGCTGAATTTTGGACAATATTCTCCTCTGCAACATGAATATTGTGATAAGAATTATCTTAGAAGAAAGGGAGGGGTGTGGGTTCAGTAACGAACGGTTTATCCAGCTCCCTGTTCCTTCGAAGTACTATGCAAGCTATTCATAGAAAAGATCTCATACATTATAATAAGCAACATGAACAATATTCAGCATGTTGTGCTTCTGCCAGTGCCAGGAAACGTTACTAACTAGGCCAGATTATTTTTTTTTTCCTGTAGCAAAGATTAAAAAAGTTCATGCAAATTACTATAGTAAGTAAACTGCAAGCCAGAAGAACTGTAATTGAAAATGCAGGCTGCTCTAGACATCCAGCAATGCATTCCACAGCCGCAAATCAGAGCTGAAGGACAAGTCGATATATTGTAAAATGAATAGAGAAGTCTGATAAATGCTGTTAATGGATTTGTTCTGTAACTTCAGTGTCTTCCAAAAGCACAAAGTACTCACATTTATTTTGCCGCTACCTTAACTCCTAATGTAATACAAAATTCAGATATTAACTGTTCAAATTCAGTTATCTATTGAAGCAACTTTGAACCATGAATGAATTCTTCATATGTGGGGCAATAACTTTTAAATAACTAGGATGCAAATGTTACACAACCCCCTAGAAAATACTCTTTTAGCAGACCTGGAATCATGAGGAAAGGCTATATTTTAACTTTTCAATATAGCCAGAGATTGTACTAAGAAATTAATCTTCTATAAAACTTTAATTGCGTATTGAAATAAACAGTATTTAAATAAGCCATTTTAATTTAGCAGCTACATTTGGTCAACGTAGTATAGTGACAACAAGATTTGTGTTTCTCTCTACTGCTCTGAGGAAAACGATATCCTGAAGACTTTTTGGGAAGCCAATGTCCTGAATAGGAGGACCTTAGACAAACTGGGTCTCTGCCTCCATGCCTCTACCTCTTGTTCCCAACCTCTATTGTAGAAGCTCCAACATGGTAACCTGCTATGGCATGAAAAAGATGACATTTGCTCTGAGATGGTAGATGTCCATGAAGCAGAACCTCTAAAAAAGTGGGATAATACTGCATTCTCTCATTATGCAACTAAGTGTATGAAAATCCAAGGACTTGAATGGGAAAGAAAGCTGTGTACTTAAGAAAATAACTTAGACAATTAAACATAAAAGAATAGTAAGAAAATATTTAGCAAACATGGTTTCACAAAAAAAAAAAAAGAGTTAATAAATTTTTCAGCAAATTGGAACAACTGGCAAAACCTGCGTAAATCAGAAGTTATTGTTTCGAGAAGAAAAGGAAATCTCTCCTTGAGTAATTGAGGTAGTCAGCAACATCCGTGAAATGTCTCACTAGAACGTTCATATCAGCGAGAGGAAAAAGACAGAGGGATAACAATTTCCACCTACAATAAGAGGAAAGGAAAAGGAAATGATCTTGGATTTGGTTTTCAGAAAAAAGCTAATTAAGTACAGTGAACAGAAAAGAATTACTAGTCTGAACCCAGGTGAAGATTCCTCCAGTGATACCTGTGAACAATGTCCTCAGGTAACTAAACCCCTGGATCTTCCTAATGGTCTCTCTCCTTTATCTTGAAGAACATAAAGGGATTCTCAGGGAGATGTGTGAATAAAAATTATTGTACCAAGTGCTTTATTCTGAAGGTTTTATCACGCTGCTTAAAATCCAGGCATGCGGCAAGACTAGCAATATGTCCTATTTACAAATTTTAAATATTCTAATGCCAAAAAAATGAATTAGGCAAGTATCTCCTAACCCAACTTTCCACTTGCTCTCTCCATCGAGATTCAAGTCAATAAGAGAAAGGAAGGATGGATATTTGACCGTAAGTTCCTCCATACACAGTGTGTAGCTGGAGCGCTTGTCAACAGCCCCTTCAGCAAACAGCTTGCCAGGAGCCAGAGTGTAAAGCTTCACTCTACAACCAGTAACAAGACTGAGTTGTCCTCAGCACCTACTGCTTAGGCTTTTGGGATGCAGGAATAAAAGTACAATGACTTTTAGAGCAGTAAAGGACCAGATAATTAATTAAATAAATAAAAGGAAACAAATATTGGTCATCTCGTTCATTCAAGGTGGCCCCTTTCAGCCTCCTGGTTCTCTATGGAAGGAAGATAATTGGACGATAATGAACAGGAAGAAGAGTACTTTATTGGCTTTTAAAATATTGGGGTTTTTATCAAGCAGGTCTATTAATTGCATTACAACACTAGAAAAGTATTTGTTATACTGTGGAAGGAAAGAAAAGAAATTTGCAAACAAATAATTTCGATTTTATCTTGTATTTTTAAAAAGTGCTTTAGAACAAAATTTGACTATGTGCTACCCAATGCACAGTCTTTCACAAGTCTGATACAACTAAGGAGTAGTGAAGTTTTGGGGATTTTTTTAAGGCAGAAATTACAGCAGCAGCACATTATGGTGAAAGGCTCAAACCACACTGACAGAAAGTACAGGAAAAACATATTACTGTGTTATCAATATTATCACTTTGGATTGAAATAAGACAGCTTTCATGTCATATTTCTTTCCATTAATATGGGCTGCCCACTGCTGTCTGCATTTTGGGGGGTTTTCTCCTGAAAGTGACAGTGAAACTAACCTATGGACATTGTTATCTTCCTTACTTGGTGTTTAGAGTAATTATTAATAAGCTGCCCTATAGTAATCTTTCAGACGCCATTTTACACTAATGCATCATGTTGTAAATATCACTGTACCATCAGGCTGTATTAGCACTCAGTCTCATCAAGTGATGTATGATCTACATTGCATTTTAGATCAATTTTAATATTTGGAAAGCCCAGAAGGGTTGCTCCCAGAGGCAGGATGAGTGACCAATCAATTTGTTGACAGCAGCAAAATGAACCAGCATTACTGGCTTTTAGTCCAACCTCATGGGTTTGGGCAAGAGATATAGGATAATCAGTAGTTTTATCTGGGGATTAAGCTAGTCAGAAGATCCCAAAATTAGAGAAAGGCTAAAAAATGTGTTGCAAACATCAGGGCACCCAGTCTGAGCATCTCCTGCTACAAATAACCATCCAATGTAAGTGAATAAGCATGCAATTAAGTCAAGCGTACAGTGAGTCTCTGCCCAAACTAAATAGGGAGGTATGCAAACTGTGCTTTTGGATACATGTGCCTTGGTCAGAAAACGAATTGCCAGTCAGGCCAATTTTACTATTTTATGGACTTTTTACATGCAGGTATGCACACTGCTATTTATAGGCACTGAACAATGAAAATACACTGTACTTGTGTGCTATTCTTTCCCTGCAGGAAGTGGTTTTGTCTTCTGTTGCGCAAACCTCACCAGTCCTGCAGCCCGGCCACAGCACTGACTCCAGACTCCACAGGCAGGGCTGTTGGAGGGAGAGATGCTCCAACCAATCCATTTGCTGCGTTTACATGTATTTGCTGGCCAGACAGAATATTCAACTCCCATTCTAAAAGACTGTAAGGCTTCCTCAATTCTTGTTATAATGAAATCTCAGCTGAAATTAAACAAAGGATTTAACAGTATTTCACACTTGCAAAGTGCTATAGAAAAACGCTTTGTAAGAGAGAGCTGCATTACTTTTTTTGAAAATGAACTGTTTTCTAAGTTCAGAGAGGAAGTTGGTGACAACCATGTTAATTCACATCTCTCAATTCCCACTCCAGTTCCCTATATCTAAAAATATAATACTTCCCTTTAAGAAAAAGACAACTGACATAGCATTCTTGACGTTACTGTGATTACTAAGTATCTGAAATAACCCCAGCTGTGTATCACGTTACACAGATAAAAGCCTAACTAGTCCCTTTTAGAATTGAGAAAAACCCTACAAGGTGATAGTCTTACAAGACATCCCGAGAACCCTACAAGGTGATAGTCTTACAAGACACACCCAAGTCTTAATGGTTGACCCTGGGTCAACAGATCGCACAAGTCAGAGTTTATAAAATGTTGTTTGTGAGGCCATAGCAACTTATCCATTGTGTCATGCAGAAACAGACTTTCTTATGAATGATCACGTTTGCTTAAATTTTACATGTGTGTGTACGTATACCTAATATATTTCTATATAATATGTACATCCACCGTCCCCTGCAAGTGGCCCAACTGTTGAAGGCAGACAGAAGTCCACTGGTTCATATGTTCTGGAGGTCTTCCGAATATGAAAAGACCTCTCAAATATTTTGGTCAGTTATCAAACGAAGAGCAATATGAACATTACAATATAATGAAGTTTTATAAAGTAAATATACTATTGCATAGTAATAGTTGTAATGCGTAACGTGTAATAGTTGTTCACTTTTTTTTAGCTGACTGGGCTATTTACCTTCGTTCTCAGTAAGTTCACAACCATATACTGTGCCCTTATATGGCAGCTCTACTTCATACACACTTTCAATCTGTGGCTGCACACGGATGCCCCACAGAACTGCCAGCTATTTACTATATGTGCAAAGGATGAAGGGAACTAAGAAAGATGATCTCCATTGCAGCTGTCAACACCAAAACCTAGTCATCCTTCTTTAAAGGTAATGTTAAAACTTCACTTCCTATAGGTTATGATCATACACAATAGTTGAGGAAAACATAAGATCTTTCTTCTGACAGTACCAGCATTCAGAGAAAAGAACGTGCTTGATGACCTGCTGCAGACTTATTCCAGTCCCTTCTAAGACTGGATAATTTCATTAAGTGATTATTGCTTACATACCCAATTAAGAAGAGAGAAAATATGGAACAACATGCTTTAAGGGCTTTATAGGTGAAAAAGAAGATCTTGGAGTTAATATGACATCTGACAAGCAATTAATCTAACCAGGCCAATGATTAGAATTCTAGCTTATGATAGCTTAAAAAAAAAAAAAAAAAAAAACAAAAACAAAAAGCCAATTTAAGCAGCAACATTTTCTATAGAAACTATATTTTGTCAAAATGAAGCAAACTAATCACAAACATTGGCCAATAATTCTGAAATATAAACCCCCTTCTCTAAAGTAAGTGCAGGGAATTTAAAATGGTGCAGTAAATCTAGCCCAGAACACCCTTCTCGAGATTTTAAATACGGGGCCTCTGAACCAAAAACTAAGAGCTGAGTGACTGAACAGAGACATGATCAGTAATAGCTCCTTTTCCAGTAATGTGTAAAAATAATCTAGTCAGTTAAGTTTTAGTAAAAACTGGGCAATAATAAGTCTGGAAGAACCAATTAATTTTAACGTTATCTTTTTTTTCTTAAAAAAAAAATTTAAAATTAGCATTATTCATACCCTGGGATTATATCAGGTGATCTGTTCTAAAGGATATCTTAATAGTCTTCAGCAATACTTGCTAATTTCTCTAGATGAGTAAAAAGAAAATGAATTTTTCCCCTACTCCATGCATTCACACCTACCATTATCTCTTCCTTGATATTTTGTATCTCATAGTGTTTCTGGCTTTCCAATTGACTAATATGACCCCTAACCAGATGCCTAGGAAACTGTTATTTACATCTATTCAGAATCCTTATATGGCAGCTTTACAAAGGATCAATTTAATGAGGATATTATCTTCCAATTCAGATATAAAAATATTTTTTCTAATTTATTTAGATACTTGCCCAGAACAGTGCACACCACTATCTATATGCAGAAAACCACAGATGATTTTAAATGTAGTTCAGGAAACATGGACTTTCTGTCTGCTATGTTCTCAGTTTATAGTAGCAAATTATGAAAAGAAAAGGCACAAGAACCATAACGGAACTATTGCAATTCATAAAGAAAACTATGTCCTATGATGATAAGTATCACAGCAAGGTATATAATTAAGAGTGGCTATAACAGCAACATATAAATTAGATAATTATGGATTAAGCAATCCCTTGGGGGATTCTCTCTTGCCCTAGAAAACGTGTAACAAGCTCCTTAGCTAGAAGGCAATAGCTATTAAGTGTTTGAGGGAGAAATAGGACTATAAAGAAAAATAAAACAAAAAAAAAGAACACACAGCAAGAGAAAAATCTTAATTTACAATCTAAAGACAGCTCTCATTTTTTGGTAGTTAATTTTAATACACTTACTGGCACAGTTTTCACCCATTAAATCTGCTGATATCTGTTGGCTAAAAAGCACATCAGATTATCAAAATGTGCAATATCAAATAAACACGAGCTGCTTCTTAAGGTGACAGTAGGGAGATACAAAACACTGCAGCTACTACCAGAAATGTAATTTTTGTTGTTGTTGTTTCTTACATCAATTTAATAATCCCAGGTGTCCTGGACACCAGACATACAATAATCTTCATAAATCCTAATTCACAGCCATACCATCTGTCAAAAATATTTTTTATGTCTCCTAATAGATATGCTACATAATTGCTCTCACAGTAGGACAAAAATACATGGTTGCACTAATTTGCTTTACCAATGGAATAGCTCATTATCAAAAATAACCCCACCACATTACTAGGGTTTCTAGCACTCTTCATATATCAAAACTAACCTTTCCATTCTGTTATTTTCTATAACCTTAAATTCCCAGTGAAAGCAGATGAAGATTGAATTATCTGAAAATTGTACCATAATAATAGAAAACTCGCAAGCATGAAAAAAATAAAACGTAATATCTCTTTCTGCTATGATGGTGTTGCAGTTAAAATTAGAAGCTTTGTATTTCAGTGCCACAGAGAGACTAATTTAAGTTCTTGGCCCTGCAGAGCACTAAGTATTCTGGCCCCAATCCAGAAAAGCACTTAAATGTGCGTAGGACTTAGTTCATGAGCCTGAAGCAACTTCAGCGGGATTGTACATGCCTGCTTAGGTCTAGAGCACTCATTACCATGCTGGACAATGCATCTCCCTAGGACTGACTCGGCATTGGGAGATGACCCTCCCAAACCTCCATCCATACCCGCCGACATGGAGAAGATACTCCACATGGGATTGGTCAAAGCAGAAGCTTCTGTTCCCACTCTCTGCAGCAGAAGATGAAATGTTTGGACTAAAGTCGGCCTTTGAGAAAATCCTTCCTCCAACAAGTTTCTAAATTTCTGCAGTTCCTCTAACATGCATGCAATATCAAAACCTCTTAAAATAACGCAGACTGCAGGTATGGCAGTTGTTACAAGAGGTTCTGTTACATGTTGCTAGTTGCAGCAAGATGATCTTGGTGTAAACTTTTATTTGTGCATTAGTTTAAATAATTTATGTGAGATTATACAAAAATATGTACTTGAGAATTCAGTAATTGTACAGCAAACAAATCCAACAGTACCTAAGTAAATGGGAAATTCCAAAGATGACGATAGTTACCAAAAAATACTCCAGAAGATACTTACTTCAAAAAATCAAACTCAACCTCATTTCCCTTTTGAATAGGGAAGTGACCCATAAACAAAGTATGACTTCATTCTTCTTTAAATCACATTTCTAAAAGCACTTTCCATGTTCCAAAAAGTCTACATCTAGTAAGATGTAAAATAGTTTATATTTAAAAATAAAAGCAAGTTCACAGCAACTGAAAGATGCAGTTGAAGAACTGAATCCTCTTCAGTTCAACTCTGCATGACAAATATCTGATACTACTTTGCAGTCTAACAAATATCTTTTAACATACAGTACTATGTTTATGAAGTATTCTTGTTTTAATGCTAACAAGTTTATTATTTCAATTAACGTTCTATGTCTCAATGACATATTGAACATGTAATACAATGCTTTTCCAGTTTTGCTAAGTTGGTAGAGTTCTTCCAAAAATATACTCACCACTGGAAATAGGAATATTGCTTTCCTAATGGCCAGAATTATCCATTTCATTTCCATGATCCTCAGCTACTCTATTTAATTTGAGAAACTGAGAATTCCTTCGAGTAAATGGGAAGTCAAAATACCAAAATCTAGACTGGAATTAATAACTTAGATACTACCAAATGCTGTATCTTAATTTAACTGTTGTTTTCGCAAGCCAGGTCATACAAGTATTTTTGTGTCAGATAAGTCTTTTAATAAAAAAGTTAAAATAAATCTTTGTTTTATTTTCACTGTAATGTCTGCTATTTTATTTTGAAAACTTTGCTTCTTCCCTCTAGCTCATAAACACTTAAAATCTACACAAGTTCCTATTTTCCTGAAATTCCACAGAATTGAACAAACCACTGACGCTACAATAACTGGCAGTTCAGAACACCTATCGAGAACATCACATTAAGGAAAACTATGTCTGTGCGGTAGGTAACCACAATATCAACGCATTATACTGCCTGAAAATTGCAGGACTTCAGTTGCAAAACACCCTGGCTCCAGAAGTCAGACTAAAATTTTGCAATTAATTGTAACTAATTCATATTCCCACATTATCAGAAGGCAAACCACTCACTACTTACGATTAAAGATTTATGTATAAGACACAGTTTTTAATTTGAAATTAAAAAAGGAGACTACTGATCACACGCACATGTTGACCACTCTTAAGGATGCAACAGTATCTGATATTCAACAACTCTGATATACCAAGGGACTTGGCAATAATAAATATTAAAATGGCATTGAGGAGAGAGAGAGAGGGAGAGACAGTTAGTTCCAAGGCTAGATATGAAAAAGAGAGAGAGGAAGTATAGGTTAAGCAAAAAGAAAACAACAAAAAAAAACCCACCACAAAAGCACAAAAAGTCCAGGCAAAATGTGTTACAGTTGTCTTGCAAATATCTAAAACTTATATGGCAATGGAAAACAGGCCCATACTCATTGCAAAAACATTTTCAGAGGAGGTGGAGAAGAAAATAAGTGTACATCATACACAGAAATATTCTGAAAAGCCCTCTTTGGTATACATGGATTAAATATTAAAACAGATGAAGAAAAAGAAGTCCAGATTTATAGCCACACAGTACTGAAACAGAAAGCAAACACACAGTAAAGACAGTCTATTATACTCACACATTTACAACATGTTACTTACAATGGTAGCTGTGGAAATAAATGACTTATGTAAATGTTTGACATTTTCCATTACTACTTACCACGCTAATGCTTCCACGCAATTCATTAACATTCTAGCTACAGTTTCATGCTTGCACGTCTCAAGTATAAAAATAAGATACTCAGCAACACCATACAGCCCAGCCTTCTTACTCCTCCTTTTGCAAATCAGTATCGGTGGCCTTGATAATACTGCCCTCTAATTACTAGCAATGCATCTTTTTTGACTGATGACAATGAAGGCTGAGTAGGGACTCAGTCTATGGAATATGTGAATGTGTTGAAACTGTCCCCTGCAGGACATTCATGCTTCTTAAATGAGCAGCTATGGAAGTTTCATCATGTGTGCATAAGGAAATAGTCTCCTACCTGTGGAGGTTGGTTGTACATTGGTCTGGTCTCTGGAAACGAAGTTTTATCCTTTGATTCTCTACTTTGATCATCAATTGTCTCTCCTAGCAAAGTAAAAAAATATCTATTAAACCACTGAAATCCTTCATATTTTATATGGAATAAGAAGAACTCTTGAGTCTTCCTAAAATCAAATTATACAATTCCCTGGGAATGGGGGAACTCTGTTGTCAAATTTATATTTTACAATTTTGAACACAAGGAAAGAGAAAAACATCGAGAAGTGGTCTGCAAAACCTGGGAATAAATCTGTGCCAATTAGTTAAAGGGAAAAACTCAGAGGAAAAAAATATCCCCTAACCTATTTTCTCCAGTCGTCTTTGTTGGTGGGAGGGTATAAAAGAAGTTATAAAGATTTTGTGGCTTATCTCCTTCTGCTGTTAGTGCTACTCAGCAAAAAGTTTGTAAGAGGAGACAACTTAGAAAGACGAAAGATTTAGTCACAAAATTACGACTTTATTTTTATTTGAACTGGTACTGCTTTCTGTAATGGAGTATTTTGAAAGTCTGTATCCTTAAAGAGTCCTGGAGCAACAATTCTAAATGAAAGGGTTCAAGTTACTGTAGTTTAACTCTTTTGCTAAGCCTGTATTTTTGGCTTTCCTGTTCCTTTTTCTCCAGAGGTTTAGTTAGAGCCGGTGCACCTGGCAGAAGCCGTCGGGAACAGCAGCCAGCTTCTGCCCATGCCCGTTTAGCCTGGAAGCCAATGACACCCAGGTCCACGCACACTGGCTCCATGCTGTCATCAGACCCCACGGACTGACTGGTCAGGTCCCCCAGGTACAATGCAGTATTTGGTAATGTATCTTATGAAAACAAGCAGTAATATTTAGTCATCAGGCATGCTTTTTAATCCCCAAATATTATTCCTAACAGTGTATTCTGAGAATCATCAATAAATTATCTTTGTTGTAGGCTATTAATCCCATTAGTGTCTAGACTTTTCAAGATCTTTTCTGTAGTTGAAAAATGCTTCTCAGTAAACTAGTAATTCTCAAAATAAAATACTCCAAAGCACTGTATTCACACCATCTCTAAAAAAAAAGGGGGGGGGGGAGGGGAGAGACCAAAGGAGATGAGGAGTAATTTCATCTTCAATTCCACTCCACAATACTGTGCAAAAACAAAATTTGTAAGCGGCGCCTATAAGATAATGAGGTAACAACCATGAAAATAAATTACGGTCTCTTCTTCCAAGTAACAGGTGATGGGACAAGAGCAAACGGCCTCAAGTTGCGCCAGGGGAGGTTTAGACTGGATATTCAGAAAAATTTTTACACTGAAAGGGTTATTAAGCATTGGAACAGGCTGCCCAGGGAAGTAGTTAAGGCACCATCCCTGGAGGTATTTAAGAGACAGGTAGACATAGCGCTTAGAGATATGGTTTAGTGATGGTTCTTGTCAGAGTTAGGTTGATGGTTGGACTAGATGATCTGAAAGGTCCCTTCCAACCTAGGCAATTCTATGATTCTATGTCAAAACATTAGTTTACATTTGTAATGAAGTAAAGAGGCCTGCAAAGAAAAATTATTAGAGGTCTTGTAAATGCACTCTGCAATGAAAGATTTTAAAAACTTGGAGAGGCATGAAAATGGTTAACAAATATATGAAGACAGTAAGTTAGACATATCTTCAGTACGTTTGCTGTGGATGAGAGTGCAAACAAGTTTAATCGTACCAAATTTAGCTAGATCAGTCTCTCCAGGAGTAAGGCTACTTAAGTGCTTGAAACAACCTAAAAAATGGTCTCTTTAAACAGTGGTCCATCGCCAAAAGATTTCAGAGGTAGGTTGAAGAAACATCTGTCATGAATGGTTTCAATCCTGCCAAGAGAAGGAAGATGAATAACCTTTTCTGTTCCCTTCTAGTCCTACTGAAGGATGCAGAAGGAAAGACTCCACAGGATACCCGTCCCTAAAATCAGGATTTCTTAAGGGAACTTATGCTGTCTGCGTGGAGGCTTGTGAAAATGCAAGTAGGCTGCAGTGAGCTGGACGAAGACTCATCAAGCGTGTAAGGGAAGAGCTGCAAAGCCAGTCAGTAGCAAAGGGACAGCTAGTTGAAGTCAGTGAGATGACTCATATTGGGTAAAGCTGGGTGTATGCATAAACATACTGAAAGAGAGTTACACTGGAGACCTAAGAAACACAGGAACCAACTTTTTATTCCTTGTCTTTACATACCGCTCCTGAGACAGTATTTGGAAGTTTTAATATGCAAAAAGCAAAAGACCAAATTCATGTGTGTTAATGCTACCCACAATATACTTTTTTCCTGTGATTAGTTTTCCTTAAGATGAAAAGAAATCTTTGTTTGAAATCAGGACCAAGAGGTTAAAAATGTAAAACCGTTCACCGTAAAGGAAGAATAAGAACAGCTCATTTGGAAAGAAATGAAATTTTTTGACTTAGAACTTTGACATCCAACTCCCAGAGGTCATAAGTTCTTAAGGAGGCCAAAATGTAGCAGTATCTATAGTGTTTCACAACTCAAATTGCCTTTGTAAACAGAGCTTCAATGAAGAGCTCTTCGTTGTTAAGAAAAAAAAAAAAAAAAAAAAGAGCAAATGAGAAAACCCCAACATCTTGCCAAATTTTCAGGCATATGGTCCTGCAAGGATAAGCCATGAATCTTTGTATGGACTGTTATTATTACAGTTAATGGAATTAGACCAGTTCTAGGCAGCTGCACACCAAGCTGCCCAAGACATCCGCTAGGATAGAACAGTTTTCCAGAGAAATCAGTATTTTCAGTGTACTAGTTTCACCAGTTCCTATCTCAAATATCCAAACAGATTAGTCACCCTTATTTCTAGTAGCCCAAATAAGGAAGTAACTCTGACACACTTCCCCAGCTCCACCAGTTCCCAATCTTATCAAGTTTGCCATAGCTGACCCATTTTGTTTAGCCACTCCCAAATTTTTTTTGTCCACCTTGCCTTGGTTTCCCATTGACCTAAAAAATTCTAATCTCTTCTCTTAACTGGAAGTCACAGTTTCTCTTCCCTCTTCAGGCTCAGCCTTTCAAATGCTTCCCTCTGATCTGGCTTTTCCTCTTCTCCACTACAACCCTGCAATCTCCTCTTCCCATCGACCTACATGTTAGGAAGGCGGATGCAAGTAAACACCGAATAGACAGACATCCCATGAGAGCACAGACCTTTGGCAGCAGGAACTAATGTGCATTCTTTTGACCAGTTTACACATTTTGGTTGATAGTTTTTTGACAGGGAAAAAAGCAACCAACAAAACCACTCTTCCCCCCCAAATACTCTGGAAAAAAACCCAAATGCAAACAATTCCCTTTACACAATCCTGATGTAAATAGCTATATAATTACAGTTTTGCCAAACTAAGCTACTGAAATCCGTCTCTGAAAAAATCACAAAGACGTTACCTTAGTAGGAAGGGCTACAAAATACCCACCACCACTCCCCAAAAAAGTCTTTCATCAGAACTGAACAGCAAATATGCTCAATAGATGAGACCAGAGGGACCACCGCAATCATATAGCCTAACCTCTGGTATAAATATAGGCCATAAGAATTCTTGAATTAATTTGTTTGAACTAGACCAAGTTTAAAGCTGTATTTTAACTAAGAGACAACAGACAAAATGATTAATTTTACAAAACAATTAGATTCTGGCTCATATATCCCTTGGTTTAAAAGCATTATGCAGTATTTTAGTCATAAAATTCCTATTAAAAAAAAAAATCTAACTCACATATCTAAAAATGTCATATACTACTTAGATACTATAAGAATTAGAAATGAAGAGTGCTCCATGCAGTGTAATATGGTTTAAACATCAGCAGCATAATCTGTAATACGCACAACATTACTGGGAAAATTTATCAGAAAAAATTAATCATGCTTATTGCTGTAAAATATTCCCTTACTTATCAACAGAAAAATATTTTCAAGTTTGGAAAGAGAGCAGTAGATCCTACTGTCCAGATAAGCCCATATTTCAAACCCTCAGTCCTGGGAGGCTGTTTTTAAGTTATAGTAAGCCTCTTCCAGGCCCAAAGGAATGGCATCGCACTCAAAGGTCAGACAAAAGTTTCTCCTTTCACTGAGCTAGTGCTGGATTTACACCAACATTCCCGAAGTTCCACTGGTATCTTCTTTTTCTGAGAGCTGCAGCCAGGTGTTGCACAGGAAAGAAATACACAGTCCAGTCTTCAGTATGTACTATGTCCGTCCTCCCTCAGACCCCAGAATTTTTCATTTTTTTCTTCCAGAAATTTGTATTCAGCTGCCTATTTGGACCTCAGCGAACTCTCATATAGAAAGGTTCAACCACAAGTTTGGCTTCTACTCAACAAGGAAGTGGGGTTTCTATTTATACTCTTTCCTCTTCCAGCATTTTGTTATCCTCAAGCTGTGTAGTCTCTTGATCAACAGACAACATTTAAAAGCCTATCCCACCCTCAGTTTAAAAAATTAAAACCAATTTTAAATGTATTTTAGAGTCTTCTATAACTTAGGTTGCCATTTGTCCTGGTCTGTGCAAGAGCCCTGTGAGACAGTGAAGCATATGCAACACAGCAAGTAGTAACCAGCTGTCAAATACATGGATTTTCAAATGTCACCTTCAGCTTCAAAAGGAAGACAGCTATTTTGCATTATATTTTAGTTAGTTGCTTAACTCCTTGTTGCCTGTCATTATCTTCTTTATCCTGCATAGAAATGGCAAGAACAAAGCGTATTCAGGCTTCTACTTGGAAGGAAAAAGACAAAAAGTTTTAAGAGAGGAAACCCAACGCAGTAGGATCTGAAAACAGGAGAGGCTGACTCTGTGGAAGTATCAAGGTTTTAACTGCAGTTTCTTGCCCCGTTCTTACTTATAAATCTTCCCCTCTCTCCCTGAGACAAGGAAGAAAACCGGGCTAGACATGCCAATTTTAAGTCACCCTGCTCCAGAATAAACTAACAGAACTTCAGGCTTCAGTCCATTGATAGTGGCAGCGCTTTCAGCCTAGGGAGGTATTCAAGAAGTCCTGTAATTCCCTCTCCCCTCTGAACGTCTGAGTCTCAGGAGTCCCTACAATCACACTTGCGTTTAAAGGGGTTTGATAGTATCACTTTTCTGAGTCTTGCTCTTCTCTCGGCCTATTTAAACAGCCTCCGGCTCCTTCAGCAGGGATGAAATGTGTTTCTGCTCAGTCTCTCCCCAGCCCCGCATGTTTCTCCAGCACCCATTGCCACAGCTTCCATTTACTTACAGCACCACTGCAAGCTTATTAGTAAAAAGTTCTTTTCCTTTCTTCGTGCATACAGAAGACGGGCAATCAGCAGTGGTGTCTGCTGTTCTCCTCACTGCCACTTCCATCCTCAGGTCTCATCTCAATCACCCTGGTTCCTTTCAAGAAGAGTCCATAGTTACATTTAGTACCACAGAAGAGCACTGAGTTGCGAATCCAGAAGATCACCCAAATATATTTACCAGCCAATTCCTACCCAGTGAGTGACCTGGGGACTGCAGTGGGGTGATACCAGGGAACACTAATGGCAGTATACAGAACACAAAATTGTGATGGTTTTATGGGATCAAGACAATTAACAGAAGTCAGAGGGAAGAACTGTAGAAATCTTTGCTAGTGATCATAGAATCACAACATGGTTTGGGTTGGAAAGGATCTTTAGTCTAGTCCAACCCCCCTGAATTACACGATTATAGCAAAATATAATAAGCTGTAAGCAATTTGACAGTTCCCATTGGTGATTAACAGACCACTCAAAGATTCATCTGAATGAAGCAAAGTACTGGCCAGTTGCTGTCCTCTTCAATGGGAGAGATGGTGCATTGATGGATAGCTGGTTCTTCTCTTTTCTTAGAAGTGGGACTACCATTCTATCTAGCATTAGTGTTATAAAACCTACACATTAATCCTCATTAGTTTCCATGTGCACATGGGCAAGACATAAGAGCCTTATAAGAATACGTATAATTGGCAAAACAATGAAGTCATCCTAGTTTCAGGTCACCTCATCCTGGTTTCATATTAAAGCTTTTTGTATCAACAGCAGTTTCATTTCAACAAGCTAATAATACCCTTTAAAAATCCAATATATCAGCAAAAAGATTCTCCACAGCTGCAAGTTTCAGCAAAACAAGAGTTTAAGAGTTTATGCTACATAAGGGTGAATGAGAAGGAAGTCTGTGTAAGCCCGTGTAAGCCCCTGCTAAGGCAGAGGTCTGTGTTAGCCTAAGCAGGCACATGGTAAGTCTTTAGCAGCCTTATATTGAGTTTCCACAGTGTTTTTATAGCTAGGTATTAAGGGGTCCTACAAAAAAATCTTTGATCAGGAGTAGAACTTACCAGTATCTTCTCTAATTATCCTGACGAAACATGAGAAAAATCTCTATAAACCCCGCAGAGTGAGAACTCTGAAAGACTGATTTCTTCAGACTTGTAAAAGGGAGGGGGGAACGCTCTCCCGTAACAAGGTAAACACTATCCCAGGTGTTTTTGCATTTACAGACATGAAGCAAGAAGGTTCAGTCCTTTCCCAACTAAGAGGAATTGCAAATCCAACTACAGCACATGCCGCTGGAGAATATGGGAGCGGCACTCCAAATTGCCACCCATCATTTTGGTATCCCATCCTTCTGCAGATGATATTAATGCAGAATCTCCATTTTCCTAAACAATTCTGTCAGGGTCTCGTCAACCTGCATCCCACTATCAAGACTGCATCAAAAGCACAGACTAAAAACTCCCCTACAGAAACCCTTTTTCCCCCACAAATTAAAACTTTTAGGAAGATGGCAATAGAAAAACAATATGAGAGGATTAGACTCCTGTAGTTTCAGTATTACAGTTCTACATACTTTTAAGTTTCCAAAAAGCTTTTTATTTCTGTGCTTTTTCATATTTCCAACTTCTTAAAAGTTTGACTTCTTTCAAAGCTTTCCTCGATCCTAAACCAAAAGACCCTTAGAATTTAAATCCAACTCCATCTCCAACCACTTCACTGAGGCTAAATCATTCCAACCCCCCCGACACCCATTTATATGGCTTGCTTTTAAGAGGTACCCAACTCCTTATGAAAGCTGCTGCTGATCAAAAGCCAAAGTTTCACAGGAAAATTTTGGTTGGAAGGAATCCCTGGAGGTCACACTAGCCCAACCTCCAGATCAGCGCAGGGCTAACTTCAAAGTGAAACTATGTTCCTCAGGTGCTTGTCCAGCTGAATTTTGAGTCTTCAAAGATGGAGATTCCACAGCCTCTCTTGTCTCTCATTTATATCTATCCCTCTACTATTTGTTACCTCAAGGTCCAGTCACAGTCAAACAAAGCTGTAGAATTCACTCATCCATGAGCCAGTAACGCCTATGATGCAATGTTATTTTACTTTGGTTTTAACTTATGATGCTTTCATGTCAAGCATAAAGAAATGCTGAGGATCAATCTCATTCTCTTTTACTGGTGTGATGCATCCATGCAAGTACTTTCTCCTCAATTATATGTGCATACCAGCCTTTCTAAGGAGCCCTCAAAAACACTGAATCCCCTCACCACAAGATCTCACTTTTCCATTTTGTTATTTGGAAATACCATTCTAGAGTTCATTACCTTAGATGCTGCCACACCTTTCTTATCTAGTTTTGCTGTCAGAATGAGCAGGTGATACGACTTAACCAGCTACTCAATACATCCTTAGTACTGAAGCAACCAACATGGTACAGATCCAAGTGAGGGTTTATGACACGTTCAATCATTTTATAAGAAAGAAGTTGAAAACAAAAGCTACCCAAGAGAAGTGTACATTCTCTAAGTCTTCTGACCAAACAAATTGTGCTTATCTGGGCGTATGTGCCAATGCCTCAGGGAGAACCTCAAAACTATTCACTCCTCTTCCTTTGTTCAACTGATACTGTTCTGTGGATAAGCCCCCAGCATATCTATTATATGTTAGCATTTACCATTAACGTTGTCCCTAAAAAAAAATAAATCTGCAAAACTGCCTGGAAGGCATAGATTAGATGCCGTAGGCCAGTCTCTACACGCATTAAGACGCAGTTCTTGACATTCCTAGAGAACTTTTAAATCTTCCCGTCATTCACTTTATTTCTCAATTAAGCCCCTCCTCTTTGTATCAAAACAAATACAACCTTCCAAGCCCAAATGCATGATACTTTTCTGGGGAAGTAAAGCATTTCATCTACTTCTTTGAAAAAGAAAAGTTTTATAAAATGATTACTACTTTTTTTTTTTTTNTTTTTTTTTTTTTTTTTTTTTTAAGATTTATGGTTTACATAATCACTGAGTGTTAGCTTATTGTCATGGTCATCCAGATCAGCTCAATCATCCCACAGAATAAGCATATTGTTTTAAGGTTAAGAATAAAGCAAAAGTCCCTTAAATTTTTAGACATTTGGAGAAGTTTAGTGTTAATTTATATAATCTCTTTCCTTTCCACTTCACTCTCAAATCTGCTTCCTGGGTAATGAAAGGTGTCTACACTTAGCATAATCCAACTTTGACATACGGATGGACTGGTAACACAGCAAGTGCAAAAGAAGCAGCAGTTTGAAACCTAGATTTTCTTCCATAGTTACAGTCTCACAGTAGATCCGTTTTGCTTTTCCAAAGGAGGGAGATAAAGACAATATTATTTGCCTCTATTTGCTCTGTTTCTCTTGTCTAACTTTGCCTTCTTCGCCTTTGATGAGAATATGACAGTCATGATCTTCACAATCCTTCCTGCATTTTCTTATTTTGCTTGGAAGGATGATAAAAACTTTAATCTCAAAACAATAAAAGTCGTTACCTCTTCTATTCATGACAAGCGGTAAAAGGCTTTGGGGAAACACTAGTAACAACATCAAACTCAGTTGAAGACAATAGTACAGCTCACACAGAGTACTGCCGGCAAGCAACCTCCCCTTAAACACATTTTAGCAGTATTAATTTTCTTGTCACTAGTTAAACCAACCTATAAAACCTATCTCAGATCACAGGCTCAGGTGTTGTTCAAAAGGTAAATATTTATTATAACACTGAACTTTCACTATGAAATTAAGATTACTTCACTATCCTCATTTAACTATGGGATTAGGACTCTCTTCCTCCCGTTTTATTAATGATGTGGTTCTAAAGGCAATCCTGTCCAGAATTAAAACAGCACATTGAAGCCCACTTTGACGAGGACAGAGATTTTCCTAGCACTTAAAAAGATGCAGTGTGGTCTGCCTGCTCAACCTCTTGCTTACACTGTGTTACTTGCATGTCAGTAGGTCCGGCATGCATTAAAATTATTTGCCTGTCAAAAATTGAGGTGCTGCGAGCCTAATATTTGCATATGAAGCTTGCTACATAAATGCAAATCATGTTAGAAAACAAATAATGCAAATTTAAGCTGGTTTCCTTAGGAATTAGATTTACATGACCAATATTCTGTCCCTGATAACGCACGAAAACATTGTCAAATGTGGTTGAAACAGGCAGAGAGCCAGAAGACTCAAAGATGTTTACAGAATATAATCCTCTGTAGCTGGGTAGTAAAAAGAGACCAGAAGTTATGACCCCGCTGAAGGAAAAACCCATTGCGCTCTGTTCTTCTTGGCCAGCTAGCAGGTCAACTGGCAAATACTGCTGTGGTTGGCCACTGGGAATGAAGGCAAAGGAGGTCACTATAATAATGTAGCGAAATAACCAGGGCTATTGTGGCAGGATAGAAGGACTAGGAGATCCTCAAGAAGGTCCTTGAGAAACTGAACTTCACCATTTCTCCTATTCCAGGGAATGCTGTGTTTTATTCTATCTTGATTACATTTTAGGTATGTTTAAACAAGAAATAAATTTTACGTAATGAAGAAACGGGGAAAATCCCACAGAAAAATTTGTAAATCAATCATTCAGTCTACCCCTATTAGGGCCACTTACAGCTTTGTGCCACCAGCTGCTGTGGGATGCGCGGTGATGGGCATCATATACAACCCCATCCCCCCAGTAACTAGCCTTCATGTCTGAGCAGCTGCCTACAACATTCATGTTAGCTATTAAAAATGTTTTTTCTCACATCTAGAAACTCTGAAAGTACCAGAAAGCTGAGTTAATACTTCGTGGGAGAAGAATTAATGCATAGGACAGAACACTCATTTAAGGTAACTTTTATGCAATGTAATTTTAAGAAATCTTCTCCAAAGTAATAATCATTCCATAGTTAAAGTGCTACCATACTCTCAGAGGCATGGAAGCCCCCACTCAATTCTGAAACAAAGTTAAGCAGAATTAATTTAAAACATAAACACCACACACAACGTTATATAGATACACTCATACACAGCTTACATGTGTTTGTGTGACATACAGGCACCGATACACCTGATACAGAGAGTTAAATCACAGTATCTAAGCTTTCATCAGAAGGCTTACGAACACCGTGGCTCAAAAAGCTTCCCTCCCCGCATTCTTCTGGAAGTTATTTTCTAGACGGCAGCCTGGCAGTCTTATGTCACTGTGACAATCTATATAATGTCAATTCTGAGGAAAGAACCTTATGTTACATCCAATGCTGCTTTTGCATTTGTGACACATGCTCGCAGAGTATTTCTGAATACAGCATATTTTGTTTTCCTCTAAAAAGAAGTATAAATTCTCTGTTTGGATTTTGTGTAGTAACAAGTACAAGTTTATAAACATACCTAAAATTGTTACACAAAGGTTCTGAATATTAAAAAAAGAAAAACCTACATCCAAAATCAATCTCAACAAATTATTCAATAAACCAAACAAACTATTTCTGCCTCCAAAACTCCTTGAAATATTACTTTTGGTTTACACTGTTAATTCTATTGTATTATTACCATCTTCTGATCTACCTCATTCTTAGGAAGGGCATCTAAAACCAAAAAACAACCAAACAAAACAGTTCAAGTAGGTAGTCTCCTCACAAAATAAAACATAAATCCATTTAACCTGTCCTCAAAAATGGCAAAAATCAGCACAGTAGCTAATCTTTGGATCAGACCTTTCTCATGAATAACCAGCTTCACACAGATGATTAAAGAACTACATAATTTTATTTATTTATTTATTAGAGCACATAGGTCAATAATGTGGATTAACTAGGATTAAAATGTTATTTTCCGATTACTTTTGTGCTTTAAGCTGGTTTAGTAGTTCTAGGAACTTTATTTTAAAGCCAGCTTTGTAGAAGAAACTACACTATAGTACTTCTTGTTTACTTTTGACTCGTGTGTAAACAACATGGAAATGTTCACTTCAACATATTACTGTTAAATTGTTTGATTTTAAAGGCAAAGAGATAAATAGCATTAAATATTCACAGATTTTTAGTATTTCTGGCTTGAGGACATAAAAGCCTTTCTAACCATTGTTTGGACCTTCAATTGCATTTTCATATTACACAAACATGGTAGTGAAGATCTATTAGGAAAAAAATTGAAGTATCAGCACAAAAAAGCACTAGCAGAATTCTTTAAAAGAATCCAAAGAGGAGGGCAGAAGTTATTTTGGGGGGAAAAAGAGATGAATGAGAATTTCTGAATAGAGGTATTTAGTTTACAAAGTCTAAAAGAGCCTCACCATGTTAAAATATCTATTTACAAAGATATGAGGGCAATGGATGTAGAAGTCCAGTTGATATGCTTTTGTCTGCACCTTTTAATGAAATGTCCAAACGTTTACGTGTGCACCAAAAAGCGATATTAAAAGTGCATTGTGACTGCCCACAAAGCAAAGAAAAAAAAATAAAATTGTGTAGTACTTGAATAATAAGTTAAAAAAAATATCTGCCAGGACCGTATTCTTATCATACATGGAGAAAATGAAGAAAGGTTACAGCCGGCTGTAACTTTTATCATCAGCTGTTAATGGTGTGGAACTGTCTGAGGGTTATAATCATTTATGCCTACATTGTACATCAGTCCCTTCCCTAAACACTGCACAGAAATGGCATTTTCCATCCGAAACCAAAACATTTAAATCTGTCAAAAAAACCCAACAACAACAAAACACCCACATACGATCACACCAGCTTCAAGAGCACAAAGGCAGACAGGCAGTTTTCAAAAAAAGAACATTGCTCGTTTCCTGAGATGGCAACCACCCGCTTCCCCAGAGGCCGTGGGGAGCCGGTAGGGTGAGCTGCAGCGGGTTTCAAACTCTGCGGCCAGGGTTTCAAGGGAACTCCAGGCTTATGGGCACTCAAGATCCATGGTGAAATGTCAGCTGCGTTAACAGGGCCTACCAGATCTTCCAAGAAAAACTTCCTGATATTCAAAGATGAAGGACCACTCCCTGTCTCAGGCTTTCAAGCTTGCAACGTTCAGCAGACCAGAATTACAAGGGTTTCTGAATTCCACAAAATACAAGGGGCAGATTGTCCAAGAGGCTGCAGTACAAATTTTTCCAGGTTCTGTGGCTCTTTACCCACTTGCTCAACGTGAAGTTTCCAGACAGGTCCGCCCTGCACATGTAATTTTTCTGCAGTACTTCTTCATGCAATAACACGATTAGAATAGAATAAGTATCTGTTTCAAAACACAACACACCGAAAACAGACAAGGCCACCCTACAAAAACAAACCACGCACATCTGGTAACTCCCTTCTGGCTACTATTTGAAGAATTGTCAGTCAACTTGTAGTGTGAACACTATTACCTAAGGGTGAGTTTTCACAACACGGCTGAGTCAGGCTAACAGCTCGGTGCTGCCAAAAGAAGCAGTCCTGCCTCTCCTCCTAGCCCTGGTGCTCCTGCTCTTTCCTTCGTCGTGGCTTCCAGAGTCTCCTGAGGTTTTGTCAAGCCACCTGAGCTCACTGAACTGCTTAAAAAAGAAAAATACATATTCCGTTTCTTGCTGTGTTAGTTTTCTGCCAGTTGAGTGAGCTAAATCACAGACGTCAAATGAGCCCCAGAGCTGGCACAAGGATGGTGGAAAACAATTCGGCTTCCAGATGCAAGAAGCAGGATGACCCATTCTTGAGATAGTTAAGTGGCTCAGTTGTTCTGTGGAAATATACCCTACCATAGCAACAGTCTTGCCTTCCATTGTGGAAAAAAAAAGGCAGTACTTCAGATCTAAAGGTAGACTCCACTCTAAACATTATACAAATCAACACGGGAAGTTTCAAAAGTGTGCTAGCACTCACATATCAAAACCATTATGAAATTCTTAAACATACCCCAAAGTCGAAACAATTTATTACATTAGGAAATGCTCCTTTTCGTTATTATCAGTAGGGTGTAGAAAACTAGAGATCAATACCTATTCTTAGTTTTCTTCCTAAGGGGTCAACAGTGCACAACAGATGTACAACAGGTCACTTTTACTTTGGCAGCCCCAGAGAATCAGACAAGTGAACACCCACTACACAAAGCTGAACTGCTGCGTCCAAGGAGCCATCTCTGGAAGCAAACAGCATTAGTCTGGACGACAGCTCTTTCAGGACTCCCGTAAATTGGCTTTAATAATTACTATGGCAAAGTAATTTTATGAAAACTTTGAAATTTTACTTGATCAATGCAAAGAATCCAGGCAAGTATTTAATTTCTTGTGGGTATAGCAGTAAAAAAAGTAGGTAAGGTCACACAATTTCTATAGATTCTGTTTAAGATGCACATACATAAACCCTGAACATGAGGAATTTTGCGAAGATGAGACCTGAAACAATCATATTGATATTCTTTCCCATTTCTAGTCACATTTCTTACAACCTCCATTTTCAACTCAGTACTCAGAGAAAAGCACAGACCAACAATGTCACCCTGAAGTCTCCCTATAAAACAAGCCAACAAACCAACCCATCCCATGCACAAAGGGCTGTGTTACCAGATACCTATTCAACTGGTTGAAAACTGGCAGATGAAATTCTAGGTCACAAAGACCTGAACTCCTGTATCTGATAGGCAGCCGCTACGGTAGATTAATGATTTTCACAAAACAAGAGAGAATTCAGTTTCCATGATGCAGTTACTGCTTTACGTGTGCTCTACGCGGGAATGGTTCCTATATTCAGAACCTGAAATCCCCACACTGTGATCTGCCCACAATCATTATGCAGCCCGATGTGCCAAAAAACTAGAAGGAAAAAAAAAAATCCAGGGCCATGAACACAAAATTACACTACTTTTCTTCCCCAAAGACACTGCCTCTGTCTGGAAGACAACTGATTTTGTATCTCCGTTGAGAAGAGGCGAGGATCACAGGCTTCGTGCCTCGAGGTTTACGCAAACAAGCACTGCAGCGGGACAGATACCGTATGTGGCTGCCATCAGACCAAATCAATGCTGCCAAAATGGGTGGATCCGTCTTTCCTCTCTGCTTTGAGCTGTTTGCTCCTGCCCTTCTCCTCATCTGTTCTGAGGCTAGTCTGGCTCCTCAGGGTGTTAGCTCAGCTCTCTAATGCAGAAGAACTGTTTCAGCTGGCCGAATTTGCTCTCACCTTAGTAAGGAGACCTGGTTCCCCATCAGGTATCTGAATAGTACTGAGTGATGAGACACTAAGAGGCAATCAAGCATCTCAGCAATGCCCAAGGTTGTGTTTCCATCCACACCTCTCATTTCTGTCTTCCATCTTACCTTACCTGGCTCCATCACTCAACCCCTTTGAGCCAATTCACCTTACTAGAACAGCACAACATAAGCCCAAAGAAAGTTCACAAAATTGCAGAAAATTAAATGGCAAGAGTGTAGAGTCTGAAGCAGGATGAAGGAACTCGTCCTCCCTCAGGCGGGCAAAAGATCAACCCAGCTGCATGCAGAGCTAGCCTAAGATGGGGTGATTTTCTCAACAGAGCAGCTATTTCTGCATGCAATATGATCAATCATCTTTAATCGTTGCCCGGATGAAGGTGACGTTGTGTGAGACTATGCGAGCTCACTGCCACTAAGGAGGGGAATTCCTCTTCTCCTCACTCAAAGGCCCAGTCCTTGCGCTGATTCTGACAAACATCAGACTTTCCGCTTATTAACCCATCTTTTTCTGGGAATTCAGCTGATTCACAAAGTCCAGCAAACACTGGAGCTGGGGCAAAGTAAGATTCACTGAAGCAGAGGAAAGTAGCACCTTTGCTTTCGGGTGGCAGCAATCTGATAAAATCAAATTACCCTCTCTCCCAAAACCGCTACTCGCCAAACAACTATTAGATGAGTAAGACCAGACACGGGAGAAGGCAGCATACAGGATTTTGTATTTGAGATATTCCACATTACTTAACTTTAAAGCTTTTGTGGTTTGAAAAAACTGCTTTGCTTTACTGTCCTGCCCCAAAGGGATTAATTAGGAATGAAGGCCTCAAAACCAACCAGTCTCAAACTTTTTAAGCAACATGGAGGTTAGAAGACTGTGCCTGTTTTGAGTTTCTCAAAATGTAGGTGTGGTGTACAAATGCACAAAATGTTTTGGGCCTAATTTACTGGGGAAGGGGAACAGCTGTAACATAGACCCCTAAGTTAGGAGATCAGACTCCCCACACAGCCATTGCTAACAGGCTTCCCCAAAAAGCGACCAGGAGGCACCTCTGCTAAACACCTGCTCCGTATGCAGGGAAACATCTTTCCATCCAATGACTAAACTGGAACAATTGCTTCCGATGAAGACATCTGAAGTCAAACACTCCTATAAGCAACCTAATCCATGATTTCTACACCATTTTCCGACATGAAGGGTAGATCAAACCCAGGCAGCTGCTCTGAAAGTTTACGATAAGAAGAAAAGCACTGCTACAGTGAGCAGAGCTTCATATATGGGATGTGAGCACACCTCTAAGAGCATCTCAGCAACTAAAGTCATTTGGGGAGGAAGAAAATGCTCTGGCCCAAGACACACTTCGACCCCCTTCTAGTTACCTGAGGTCCATACCGTATTGCAGCCACCCCACATACATTTTTTTTTTTTGGCATCCGTGCAGGTGAAATGATTCCTGCAGTGAAGGAATGAGGTGAGAACAGGGGTCTTTGCCTTAATCACGGGAAGATCCAAGCCAGAAACACCAGGGGATGGGATTCCCCTGGATTTCAGTGTATATGTTGAATTAAGGTTTAAGAGAGAGATACTGAGTCTCTTTGCTTGAATTTGTTTCTAAATTAATAAAAAGCATTGTAAAAAGTAACTGGACTACAAGTGTGTTCTGAAGCATGTTTCCTTCTCCCCATCTCCTGCTTTAATTAATTTACAGTTACAGTTGCAATCAAAAGTAATGAAAATACAATACATCTTAGAATTAGTGTTTCTTTATTACTGTCCCAGAATCCCAACTTAAAAGCTTAGGACAGACCATAGAAACATTACTGCTGTATTAATACCCAATCAAACCTTTTCAAAACTTTGTCACAAGAGGTCTCGGATTTTAGAATGGGGCTCTCAGTTGCACAGACATGCAAATAATGATGTTCTTCCACCATGATGCTCCTAATGCATGGGTGTCAGGTGAGTATAGCCAAAGCTCGAATGTCCAGCAGCACATCAGAGAATGGAGTTCAGAACACAACCTCACCACCTTTTGATCTACCAGGTGTCAGTTTAAAATATCCCAGCCCTACCAACATTCTCAGTGTTCCCAGGGGTCCAGCAGGAAAACAGGATTATTTTCTAATCTCAACCCACATGGCATGGATTTATTTACCTGTATTAACCTGAGACCAGGCTGTTCTCTTCTGAGGTCTGCATTACCTGCTGTCCTCCCAGCTTGCTTCCCACAAAACTAAGTGTCATTTGTACTAATCAGTGCTAAGTGAACCAGAAATGAGAGAATGGCACGGATCCAGCTGACTCATTAATACCAGTGTAACGGATTAACCCTTTTACATTGTCTCTCCCCCCC
>VYZM01024143.1:663-22467 GCA_013398915.1 Dromas ardeola
GAAGAGCCGGGTGCCGGCCCGGGCTTGCCGCTTTTCCTGGCTTTAAAAAGTCTCGAAAGCCTCGAATTCGAGCCCCTTGCCAGCCTTTTTTTTGCCGCGATTCCCTCTCCCAGTGCCGACTTACCTGCACTGGAGCTGGTCCTCTCGGCGAGTTTTGCCTAAACCTGTCCTAGGGTCTCATAACCCTGCTCAGGGGCTATGTGTGCAGAGACAGTGAGGAGTAACCCTTGGGCAGGAGACAGCTCCGAAGGGAGCTATGCATCATTTATGCTGTAGTAGTGCTGAAAAGATTTGATTATTTTATCACCTGTGTTGTGCTAGATTCAAAACAAGCCATGTAATTAATGACTGCCTCATCTTAAAATTGTCATCTCATTCAAGGATGAGACAAACTGGGATGAAGGAGAGGTAACATGCAGACCATACACAGGCAACTGCTTTCAGCTCAATCATCACAACTTTAGCGGGTGGTGTGAGGTGCTGGTGTTGCATGTTCTATTGCTTAGGAAACAAGACATGAGAATTAATGGTCTTAAATTTCATCCAGGGAGCTTGTGCTGACACTAGAAAAAATGGTGAGCTTAGGCAAACACTGGAATAGATTTCTTGAGGGGGTGTGGTTGGAATTTGCTCAGAGTTTAAGGACTGGTTTGGCAAATGTTTTATCAAAAAAGTTTTAGGTAGAGTTGAATCTGTCTTGTTAGCAGGGTCTGTTCAGGGTCTTTAAGCACTCTTTGTGCTCTCCTCCACTCCTGTTTCCTAAGTCTTTTTCCCCAACCACTTCTGCTTGTGCAATAAGACGAAACACAATCCTGAGAAGGGGAAACAGCCTCTCTCTACATGATCTGATCTCTCCAGTGTTGAAGTCAAAGCAGAGTCCTCTGCTAGCTTGGTCAGTTTTAGTGAACTTTATCATTTGTGACCTGAATCCATCTTCTTTTTTTGATTTTGCAGGGCAGGAGGGAATGTCAAACAGTTGCTTAGCATAAAACACATTTCCAGAGGCCCCAAGACTCCAGATTGCCTGACAGAATAGAAGCAGGATTATGTTACTAGTGTGTTACCTCTTCTTTAAAACCTCATTGAATTTTCCCGCTGTTACCCAATTCCTTCTGTGAATTACCATGAAACTTCACCAAGCTGATAAGTGGAGCAACAAAACCCAAGATTTCGGGACACGTATTTCACTTCAAGTGCCACATACTTAGGGATACACATTTTGATGTGCAATTAGGCAGTATGTTTATGTACTCTAATCTGCAGCAATTTTTGCTCTATTAATAACCTATTAGTAGCCTGCAGTGTGTTCTTTATCCATCACCACTACACAAATTAGTGAACTTCCTCTCACAACGTCATATAAACTGAAACAAATTCAGGAAAAAGGCTGAGAAAGATTGCTTTTTTTAGAAAATCTGACCTCTATGACTCTTGAAAAATACGGCTGCTGAATACGGCCCGTTTCAGGCCTTGGTATTTTCCACCTGGCTATGCAGTCATGTCAAGTGTACACACTCCAGTTTGGCTCACTTGCCTAGGGCCAGCAGCAGTCATGTAAATCACAGCCTCAGGTGGCATTGCTTGTCATTCCAGCTGCACTGCAGATCTCATGGCCCTTTGAGTCTACGTGCTATTAAATACCTTTCCCTGGCTGTTATAAATGGTGTGCAGAAAAGAGGCAGAGATTATGATACCTATGCTGCTGATTGCACCGTCATTGTGGGTCATTAATCTCAGCCTGGCTTTGAGCCTTCCAAATGAGCGCTCTACCATTGCTCTGCGCCTGCCACAGCTTACAGCATCTGCAGGATCCAGGCCTGGCTTTGCAAACCCCGGGAGCAGGGGAATGCAGGATTCCTGGCAGTCATGGCAAGAACAGGGTCCATGAATGTGTCTGTCCACCTGTGGACACGTAGCTGCCTGGTAATTGTCCAAAGTAACCAGTGTCCACAGAGTGACTTACCAGGGTGAGGTGTTGTGTTTTTCAGCTGGGGCAATCACCACTTATCTTTGTACTATGGGAGAGACTCTTATACTGGTAATCTGGGACTTGCATGTTGAGGCTGATGTCTGGTCTAGATACACGGGAAAATCTCCTTTCCTTGAAGTTGTGAAGTTATGTCAGCTCTCTCCGAACTGCTGACGGGCAGCAGCTTGGTCCTAGCAGCCAGTACCTAGGGGCCAAGTGGCCCCTGGGACTCCATTGCCGATGGACTCCATGGAGTGGGCTATTCCGTAACTTGGTAGGCGGACAAGGGCATCCTGGAGGCCTAATACACATTCCATTAGCTGATGGCATTGCTTGCCGTCTGTCTATAGCCTGTTCATTTGGCTCGCTGGCCATTGAGATTTTTGGCAATGACACCTCACAGGTTTCTGCAGAAGACATTATCTGATGATTGAAGGAGTGCAGGCTTTCCCTCCAGTCTCTGTTTTGAGCAAGTCACAGAGGCAAGTTAGTGCGGTTCCCAAAACAGCCCTTGCTCCAGGACACTTTGCAGAGTGTTGACAGCATCGCTGACTCTCCCACAAGGCATACCTGTGCTGGGAAGTGTGGAAGGATGCTCACAGGATGGTTTTCCTACGGTGGCTGGACTAGGTATTCACGTGGGAAACAAGCAGGGCAGGGCTGGTGAAGATCCATACCCACAGCCCAGCAGAATTGACTGTGGGTACGAAGAGCTGATCAAAGGAAGGTGGTTTGTTGGAACAGATTCAGCAGAAAATTTGAGCCAATATCCTTTTCCAGTAGCTCTTTCTGCGTTTCAGTATTTCTACTTTCTCTTAGTTCTGCTGTATATTTTACTTTTTTATAGTTTTTGTCCTGTTTTTGGAGAAACGCCTCATTTATTTTTAAGAGTTGAAATAGTATTTGCTCAGTTTCTGCTACTTTTAGCATCAGATTTGTCCTTCCTACACTCCCGGATAATCTTTTTTTCCTGTAGAGAGACTGCCTGAGTGTTTGAGCCAGGTCCAAATGCAAAATCAATAAAAGGTCATTGTCGTACATGTCATCATATTAGAGCTCAGCAAGTGAGACTGGTGGGAAGGAGCTCGCTTCTAGCCTGTCATCAGCCAGTTACCGTGTGCTTCTTGGGTTTGGGGCCAGTACCCCACAGCACAAAAGGAAGACTGATGTTCTGCCGTGCTAAGCAGCAATGGAATTAACATTGCTTTATAATTCACGTGTTTTACCATCAAGTCACAATACTAATCTTTCTCCTTTCCTTCTGAAAATCAAGCAGACCAGACTTCGGAAGTTTTTTCTGCAGGGATTTTACTCATTGACTGTAAGACAGGATATCTAAACAGATCGTTCATTAATTATTGTTATTAATGCACATGTATGATGCTGCTTGACAGTTCCTCGGTACTGAGTGCTTGGGGTTTGGGTTTTTTTTCTCCTTTAGCCTTCCAGTTTCTTTCAGAAAAGTAATGTAACAGAGAGACTTGCTTGTGCTTGGATTTTTTTTCCATTCCTTAATTCTGCATACTTTATTTTTGAGTCATCTGTCTCTGCTAAGAGATGAATTTTGAAGGTTGTGAACTTCGCAGCTTACTGGGAAATCCTCTTCTGTAGCCAACAGAGTCAAGATTTATTATTTTTCTTGCAGTTCTTTCTGGAAGGAGAAAATAAATACCTTTGGTGGGGAAGCTGGTTCTGGGCAATGCGAATAGGAAGCTTGAAAAATTAAAACAGACGTAGAAGGCACTGTAGCATCAAGGCTGTATTTTAGATGAAATAGTTTCTGTCTTTTATTTCATTTCTAATTCCCCAAATGCAAATGGAGCTTTTACATATTCAAGGAGGCTTTTGCATTTGGAGTCTGGGTTTTGATGTTTGGGGCATTCTTCCCAAGAAATAGGCCAGAAATACCAGGTTCAAACGTGTACACTGCCAGAGGCATTCCCCATGACCAGCATTTCAGATACCCACTGCCCCAGCTTGAGATCTGTGGGGATAACATATTGCCTAGAAAATGGTGCATAAAGAATGAACGTGGATTACACAACACAAGTTGAATAAATAGGGTAGGGGGAGGTGGGGTTTTATGACACCATCTGCTTCTGTGATCTGGAGCCTCAATGTAAAATCATGGCTCAAGCTCTATACTATAGGTTAACAAAAGCCTTTAAATAGGGTAACTAATGGGTCAAACGTATCTTCGCTTGTAAGGTTAAGACCCACAAGTCATCATTTGTAGGAAAGTAGGGGGTGGACTGGTCACTGGAGAGGAAAGACATTAAATTAAATGTGGTGAAGCAGCCACATGGGACCTCTTCTTTCGTAATGAAATGCAGCTTAATGCAGTCCCGCCCTCCTGGCCTGACAAACATCCACTCCGGCTGCTTGAAGGTTGTCATGTCACCACTGCCTTTTCAATGATTCTGTGCACCCTCCACTCTCTGCTGCTTTCTTGTCACTTACAGCCCCTGGTTTTTGATGTAAAGAAGAGAGTATGTTAGTGAGAAGCTGGGACTGTCAGGTCTTTTGGGTTTGCTTCTCTTGCAACAAAAAATAAGATATATTTAAAGTGCGGGTCATACAGAGAGCCAGTGATGCATTAAAAACAGGCAGCAAAGGTGAGGGGAAAACATCTGTGGAATATGAAATATGAATGGGGATGTGAGCTTCTGGATGTCATGCTTGAATAGCCAGCGTTGCATGAGGTGGATCCGAGTAAGCCTCGGCCCTGGGTTCATTTGCTGTTCAGGACTCAGAGAAAGCATTGCTTTTTTGGGAGTAGTGAGGAGAAGTGGGTCAAATGCAGGCCTCCTGAGTCATTTTGAGAGCCATTTTAGGAAGGCTGCAAGAACTTGGATCTTAAACATGTCTTTTTAGCAAGACTAAAGGCCACAAACCATCCTAATAATTTTTACAGGAGTGTGTTTAAACACAGCCAAAGCAACACTGCCACTGACCATTACTCATCAACAGCACCACCTCACGGATGAAATGCTATGCCTTCTCCTCTAATAGCTCTATCCTGGTTTCTATTATGGAGGGTTTTTAGTAGTGTATTTCTTTAACCTCCCCCAGAAGAGTTTGTCCTTCACCCCTCCTAGCTTTCTGTGCAGGAACTGGCATTTTCCCTGCTCTGTCTTTGGTGGGGAAGAAGTAATCCTCCTTCCTCTCCTCCTCTACAGACCTAGAGATAAATTGGACCAGAGATTCCTGCAGCTTATCCCAGAACCTGCCTGCCATTTGAAGAACGCTTACATGTTTGTTTTAATGCTTCTGGGTCTCGCAGCCGTTCAACTGACTGCAAAATATTTTCCTGCAAGTTGTCTCTTTCTGGAGGCAGCCTTCAGCGCCTGTTAACTGTGTACTTGGTGACTGCTTCTCATGTTGCCTAGGGCAATAGCTAAAAGATCCAAATACGTACATCTCCTCATCTTTTCTTCCTTAACCCCAGTGAAGCACATATGCTTCTGGAGCCTCACCACTATTCTGGCCTCAAAGGCAGTGTTAGATGGAGCCATTGCTCCTCTTTGTCAGTCTGCACATAGCTGGCAGAGGAATTACTGGGTTCTTTGGGCAAGAGCAGTCTCCTGTGTATCATATAGCAAGCGCCCTGTTTAATAACTGCCCAGGCAAGGAGTGGGAGGGAGAGGGTGTATTGTCACCATGGTTTGCCTCTTGTGACTGAGGCACAGAATTTCAATGGCTTGTCAAATGTCTGCAGCATTCAGGTGGTTGGGTTTTTTCCTTTCTCTATATTCAGTCGTTTCTTTTTCTAAATTATTATTGTTTTGAGGTACAATGCTTTTTGTTCTGGCCAACCAGATTTTCGGAATGAAAAGTTTTTGGCTTCCTCTTTGAAGCATTTGGGGAGGAAACAGTATCTAATAGTGTTACTGAGATAGGAGCTGGGCTCAGTAGGAACATGAGGGAAGCTGGTTGGAACTGAGAAGAGACAGGAAAAGAAGAGTAGAGGTGACAACATAGTCTGAAAGATTTCCCATTATCACATAAGTATGTGTGGAAGAAGGTCAAAAAATCTGTCACTTCAAACTAAATGTGTCTGGAAGTGAATGTAACTGATGTGTCCTACTGCGTTGGTATCCATAGTGCCCCTCGTGCTATTGTTTTCTTGATTTACTTTGGTGTTATATTAATCGTGCATATGCAAGATGAATGCATTTTGGCAAGTCCCTTACTAGCTATAAGTTAATGCTGTTTAATACTGGTAAGGGTAGCCCAAGAAAGTCTGATGAGTCCTCTAACAATAAAAGTAGAGAGCACTTACAAACCTATGGAAACAGATTGTGAGATTTAAAACAACTCTCCTAGCCTGCTGTTTGGTTCAGCTATTGCCTAGCTTTAATTCTTGAGAGAACTGCACAAAGTCTTCCCTTCCTTAAAGGCTGTGCTAATCAACATAATCTGCTTTATACAAGAGGGCTGGTAGTCTAATTGATGTGTCCATATAAAAGAAAACTCTGATAGTGGAACAGAATTTCATACCCTAGTTGGCATCTCAATAGAGAGGCATAAGACTGACTGGGCATGAAATCAGAATTACCTTTATACCCTGTGATGGTAGTTCTCTCAGGGCATGGCCATGCACCAGCAGGGCATGCTCGCAGTTACAAACTTACTGCTTCTGAAGGCAGAAAAGCTGTCAGAGCTGGCACAGTTTCAAAATAAAAATTGTCTGTGGAGACACAGCGAATGCTGTAGTCCAGCAGAATTCCTTTTAATATTTATCAGAAAGTTAAATGCCACTTGTAGAAAGGACATGTTATCTACTGCAGTGAAAAAATGTGTATCTGTAACTGAGCAGTTGCACAGTCTGGCATGCGTATGTAGCAAATCAGGTTTTCAGATGCAATAGAATCAATGTGCTGAGTACCTGCACCCAGGAACCCAACAAAAAGCAGAGGAGAATCGTTCAGAACTTTTTGGTAAAGGTGGTTCCCAAGGGGCAGCTCCCTCTTGTGCTGCTGCTAATAAGGCTTTTGTCTCTTTTCCCACCTGTGAGAGTCCTTGGAACAGCTGCAGCATGTGGATTTCCATATCCCACCAGAAGACTCAGCTGTGTCCTGGAAAGGGTCCATCTGCATATTTCTCCTTAGGGGAAGCTGATTCCTTGATTGCATGTGCTGTCCCACCAAGGGCTGACTCTTGCTAGGGACAGTTCATAATAAATAGGTGTCTCCAGAGAGGCCTTTAAAGCCTGGGACCCTCTGTTTGGTTCTGTTTTGGTAATGTAAAGGTGAAAGGGCAGGGAATTAATCCATTTAAGGATTCTCTTAAGAAAGGGAGTATGTCATGTAATTAAGTAACTATCCCCACAACGTTTTCAGGGATAACAAGCAGTGCTCAAAGCAGACACTTCAATAAAAAAATATATGCAGGTGTGCTGCACTTATACTGTAACATGCTTGGGACAGGTGAAAGTTTAAGGCAGGTAAATGTCCTTGAGGTTATGGTGAGGGACTGATATTGTAGTTCTGGCCTCTTTTCTTTCTTAGTATAGGTGGAACTCGTAGGCCCAAGTGCAGTCATAATCAGGTATGCATGCAAACCCCATGTTGAACCTTTGAGCTTGTTTTAAAGCTAATCCATTTGTGCTTAATTTACAAACAGCTGGTTGATTTAAAGGGATTTTCATACTGGAGTAAACAAGAAGAACATTTACACAACGAGTAAACTATCCTGCTGTAAATTCTCTTTTCAATTGTTGTAGCTATTTGTTTGTATTAGATCTTAACTTCCTCGGTGCAAAGCTAATCCTTCTTGATCCCATAGTGAAGTCATGATCCTGTTTGATGTCACCATCTGTTGCCATAGAAGCAACTGTGATGTTGCAAATTAAACTTTATGGCTTCAGGGCAAGATAAAAGTACATCTTTGCTGCTTGCAACAGTAGTTAGGAATATTTCCATGAAGTATGTGAAAAATATGCCAGTTTAGATTTTGTCTAAATAAAGTTCTTGGAAAGTTTATGAACAGGGAGGGGCTGGAATAACGTACTGTATGAAAGGGGGATAAAAATCCCAAGGCTTGTATCAAATTTGAGCTTTAAAAAAAAAAAAAATCTCCTGGCAAATAATTTATACTTGGCAGGAGCCCCGCCTGTTAAAAGGTTAGTATGGTTACAAACAGGATACAGATATCTCCTCTTCTGACTATAGAGAAAAGCTCTCATGATCTCACCTGGCAGTGTGCAACAGCTGTTGATAATGATGATTTAAGTCATTGTCATATAAATACCCAGTCAGGGATTACAAAAGCTTGAACTAGAACATGATGTTATTTTTTCCTGAAGCATTTAAATAGCTTAGGAAATTAAGCCTTGATAACACTTTTAGGTGTCTGACCCACTTTGAGAAAAATTTTCCTTTTCATAAATTAGAATAATTTTTTTTGCCTCTAAAAGATCAGGATGTGGGATTTTGACTAAATGGCAAGGGAAGGAAAGGCGTAGGTAAGTTTAGTGGTGCAGGAGGAGAGCAATGGTGATACAGATGCACCTGCACAAGCAAGCAGACAAAGGGCTGCGCGCTCCTGTGAGCCCTCACTCTCCTCTTCTGCTCACAGGGAGAGGCTGCAGGGAAAATGAGGTCAAATGGAGCAGAAGTTTTTGTTTTCCTTTATACTGTATGGAAGACAAGGAAATAGAAGATATAACTTTTTTTTTTCTCTGCTAGCAGGGAGAAAAGCTGCGAGTCCTAAATTAGGAACTAATTTTTTTATTATTATTTATTTTTAATTGGCCCTTTCTCCTTCCTTTCACCAATCACTTCCTTAAGGATCCTAGCGTTTTTTCCCTTCTTAAAAATGGATATTGAGTTGCAATATCTTACTTCTAATTCTCTGTCTTTGAGCGATAAAGACTAAATCACCTTACCAGGGCAGTCCAGAGTAATATATTGACATCAAAAGCAACTGGACAGACTATTGATGACGCAAGGCAATCTGATGGGGAAGGTAAAAGTATCCCAGTGAAGTTCAAGGAGTGCTCTGTACCTACATGCACCTGCTGGAGAAACACAGTCTTGATTCTGCTTGTCTGTCCTTAAACAGGTATACTGTACGTGTCAAATACTCCACATGCTCATCATCACCTGCTTGCTCTTGTCTGTATTTGAGGACAGTGGCTCAAAGTAGATGGTTTCCAGACATTGTTAAAGTTAAAAAGAAAGAGGCAGTTTGTAGTGCTTAAAGTGAGGACATAGAATCTAATATGTAGGATTTGTTTGCCTTTCTGTTGAAGACTGAGCATTCTGGGGAAGCACAAGGTTGTATTGTTCATCCTGTTCAACTGCTGCGGGGTTGTTCCCTCTGATGTATTTGTGGTTAAATTATTCACTTCTCTGATAAGCACATAGCTCTGATAAGTGAGTTAAAGGATTACTTGAATAGCTTCTTTAAGGGAACGCACTAAGTCTGGATTCTCTTGCCATGTCTCTCCCCATCTCTGAATGTCTCCTAGGGAAATGAAAGTCAAAAACAACATCCAGGGACCCCCTGCGGAATTAGGTTCACTTTAAACATGACACATGCTCTATATCCCTGGGGCAGGCACTTAATTTTGTAGTGTTTCAGACTTTTATGACATGATGATTGATTTTGTAGAGGTGGAGTTGCTTTAGTCATTAGTTAAAAAGCCTGATAAAGCTGCACAAAGATATTAAGTTGTTATCAGTCATCAGTGTCTTTTTGTTCTCCCCCAACCTTTACCCCACATTTCAAAGGGAAGGAGAGAGAGAGGCAGGAGGCTGTCTCACTCTCAGTCTGTCAGGGTTTTATTAGATCCGGGCTCTCTTTTCAGACCCGCTGCTGAAACCTAGGTTTGCAGCGGATGATTAATGGGGAGTGGCGTGCTCAGGCTGAGGGGCTCATGCCAGACTCCTGCTCTCCAGCCGGTTTTCCTCTTGAGCCTAAAACACTGCCTTGCCCACGCCACCTGTCCCGCTCCCTCACTGCAACCACCTTTGCAGGTGTGCGCCAGCCTGCAGTTGAAAAATGTGGAAGAGTTTCAGGATATTAGTTTCCTTTTCTCCCTTTTTTCTGTTCCCCTCTCTCTGGTAGGGTTTAATTGGTTCTTGGATATCTCTTCAGCATATGAATGGCAGCTCGAATCCTGTGAATTGAGAAGCTGCCCAACGCACACACAATTGATTCTTGTCTTGATTTCATGGGGTTCTCCCATTTTTTTAATTATGTATTTTCTCTGGATCACAGAGGTATTTTTCCTGATTTCTAGTGCTCGATTTCCTTTGTCATTTCTACCATCAGTGTCCTGGCGGTTGGCTGTTTCATTCTGCATTTCCTTTTTATCATTGCCATTTGCATTTACAGACTATGGTAAATCCTCTCAGTAAAAACTTCTTGTTTGGTTGTGGTTGGGAGTATTGTTCGGGTGGTTACAGGAAGAACAGAAGTGTGTTTTGTGGCTAGGATTTTCCAGCCAGAATAAGCATGTATCCTTACAACATGGCTAATGAAGGGATAGTGCAAGTTATGGATGGATAATGACTTATGGAGGGTGATCATCAGGTCACACAGTTGAGAACAGTAAAACAATGCTTTATCTCTCCTACATGTATTTAAAAAAAATGATTCCTGGTTTTTCAGCCAGCCAACCAAAGCTGCTAAGTGTTTCGGTTGTTTACTGTAGCAATACTATTGTAATGGACTTAACTGGGGGGGATATGTATATTTTTATCTTTCTCTAGACTTATGTTTTGATTTTATGTTTCATGATGTAAAAGCATTTTTCTCATTCTGCATGTAAGAACCCTTTCTGTATCCAAGTGCAACAAAACAGATATATAAATGTGTTGAAAGGACCTGTAATACTTACATTTTTTCCTTCTAGAGGCCTTTCACTACAGGAATTCCACTGAAGGGTTCTTGAGTGGTACACAGATAACATACTAAAAGCCAATTTAAATCTGATTTGACTAAGTTCTGTCTCTTTTTTTTCTCTCTCTCTCTTTTTTTTTTTTTTAACAAGAGTGGCATATGTCAGACACAAAATGTCCACCTAGCCCCCTGTATCCAACAGCAACTAGATTTAAAGCCTGGAAAATAGCACCATAACAGGGCAAGAATATACTGCTAATTATCATAGCAGTGTTCCAACCTCAAAGACTTCCTGAGTCAGAGATGACATCTTCAGATATTACTTCCAGTAATTTTCCCAATTGCTTTTTGAATCTATAGTCCTCTTTAGCATTTACAGCATTCTGTGTAGATGAGTTTCACAGTCTAACGAGATATTGCGTGCAGAGCCACTTCCTCTGCTGCTTGTGAATTTGCCACCTGCAAGTTTCATTTGATGCCCCTAATTCCTTTCCTAGATGACTGATCTCCAGGCATCTTCTCTGTGTCGCTTGACACTCAGTAGCCCTTATCCATGTCTTACTTAGTCATCTCTGTTTCAGGCTGAAAGTATTGTCTAGTTCAGTTGCATCCTTTTTGAGATGATAAGAAAACACAATCTTACTCTGTGTATAAATCCATCATAGTTACTATTCCGTGTTTGCTTTTCTGTGCTTAATTCTGTCACTCTCTTTTGTTTTTTTTGACAGTTAGGGAGCACTGAGCTGGCATTTTTATTCAGCAGTCTTGTTAACTCACAAGGTTGGGTTCTGAAATGACCAATTTGTAGTCCATCACCGCATATGTAAAGTTAGGATTACATACTCCTATGTGCATGATTTAACATTTTTCTACCTAAGTTTCATCTGCCCTTTTATTCGTCACACTTTTAGTGAGGTCTTGTCTGCAACTCTGAAATTCTCTGTTTTTCCTGTCTTGATATATTGGTACCTGCGAACTTTGTGTTATTGGTCACCTATTTTCATATCATCTGGGAATATGCTGGGAGAGACCCCAGCACAGATTCTTGTGTGATTTCCTGTGTGCCTTTGTGCTTTTAAGAAAAATGCCTATTCTTACCTTTTGTTACCTGTGTTTAAACCACTTATCCTTCCCTCTATCCATTGAAGCTTCTTTTTTTTTTTTGAGGCAGATTTTTGTCTGAATCTGCAGTTTCCACTTTGAAAACACCAATGACACACGTAAGAGAGACTCTGCGAATTCATAGAAATCACAGAATGGTTTGGGTTGGAAGGGACCTTAAAGGTCATCTAGGTCCACCCCCCCTGCCCCGGGCAGGGACACCTCCCACTAGACCAGATTGCACAATGCCCCATCCAGCCTGGCCTTGAACCCCTCCAGGGATGGAGGATCCACAGCTTCTCTGGACAACCTGGGCCAGTGTCTCACCACCCTCAGAGTGAAAAATTTCTTCCTGATATCTCATCTAAATCTGCCCTCTTTCAGTTTCAGAATTAGTTGTAAGATTTGATTTCCAGATGTGCTGGCAGAGCAAAGGTCAACTTTGTTGCTCAGATGGTCTCTGTGCTAAAGAAGCTTTTCAAATAGGAAAGCCTTTAGTTTATTAAGCATGAAAACAAATGTGAAGAGGTGAAAAATACATATGTGTTTCTCCTGCTGATGTTTTACAGGTTGCCTATACTTTATCTGCTGTTTATACATCACATAAATCCATTTGCCATATAGGTAGATTGGAGAATGCCAACTTCTTGTCTCAAATTATACTACTAAATTTAATTTCAAATTCCTAAGATGGATACTGTTCACTAAAAATGCAGTAGAAAAGGAAATACTTATAGCTAAAAGCGTCAAGGGTTTATGATCCTCCTGCTTTCCTCACCAATATCCACATACATACTGGCTAGTTGAGTAGAGCTGTTCACAAGTAAGGCTGATCAGTGGCTTATTGCTAAAAAATAATGGCAGCGTTCACTGTGGACTGAACTGTTTTCCAAACTATTTTACTTTTTCTGATTTCAGCAAACATGACATTAATTCACAGAGTAGTTTGGATAAACAATTACTTGTTTGAATTATTTTCTTTTTGGAATTGGTAGTGCGGGAGTGGTCTTACAAGTTAGGTGATGGTTTTTCTCTGTTCTGATTGCATGATTTAAATTTCTAAAGGGAGGGAATGAACAACTGAGAATAATGAACACCAAGGTAATAATGGGGATTCTTGTTCTTGCACAAACACCCTTTCAGCTCTGGAGAAAGCAGCCATTTCCCTAACGTTTGTGGAAACAAAAAAATGGTTCAGTTGAACGTTCATGAATAATAATAAGTTAGAATATTATCTGTAACAGCTGTTTGGTGAGAACTGAAGTGTAAAGCAGTGTTTTGAAACGTTAGCCTCTTTGTTCAAGAGCATGAAGTTTTTGAAAAGATACTGCCATTAAAATCGTAAAGCCCTGGTGTCCAACAACAAAGACAAAAACTAGGAGAATATCTGAGGGGTTTGATAGTTACTTAATTTAAGCATTCTCTCCAATAACCCATGGGAGCATGCACGCCTGCACACATGCATGGCTGTTTTCAGTAACATACAGACCTCTTCACTGACTCCTTTCAGTGAAGTTCTTACAGCAAGGAGGAAGCTTTGTAAAAATATTCGCAATTTCTAGCTGGTGGAATAATTCTCAGAGAAGAGCTGCCAGCTGTTTGCACAACAGACCAAAGGCTGCGTGTGTGCGAGGGAGAGCGGTAACTGACTCAGGTCATAGCACTGGTAAAGCCTAAGTCAAGAAATGTTTAAGCACTCCTGGATGGGATTTAAGGAATGAGACAAATCTGTGAATCATCAGTGGGATTTTCATGATTGGATTCGTGTTCAGTTTCTCACTGTAGCAAGTGAGCACCATTTCCAAGGAGTCACGAGCATACGAAAAGGTGATAAAAGTACCAGTTTGATTTAAGAGCATCTTGAATATTGGAAGATGTGAGTCGTCAGTTTGATTACATGTCCATTTCAATGACCATTTGCTCACTTTAAATACTGTTTCCTGGATGGGCCAAACTGAGAGCCCAGAGGATGCTGCAGTGCAACCAGTCAACAGCCTCCTCATCAGAGGATGCGTCAGAACATGCTTATCCTCGGGTGTAGTGTTCTCTCTGGGATGGAGCGATTCCTGGGGTCACACTGCAAACCTGCTTTCCGGTAGCTAGCAACTGCATAGATCAGGCTGGTATAGTAAAGTTGAGAGAAGCTAAGAACTTGAAAATTGCTTATTTTCTGTTTGACTGGACAAAAGAGTTTGCCTCTTACAACTGCCATCATATTTTCAGAATGAGACTGTAGTAATGTGTGTAGTAGTAACTTCTCTTGCTGGAAGATTTATTCAAAAGATTGGTCAAAAGCAAATAGTTTGGGAGTACAAAGGGAGGCTGATTTCTCCCCTCTCCCCCCCATTCATTACGTGGTGCAGTTCAAGCTTGTTACCTCCCCGTGTAATCTGCTCATTTTCCCTTGTCAGGAGGCGCTCGCAGCGTTGTATTTACAGCAAGGGGATTAGGCTGGCAGCTCTCCAGTGATGCTGAAAACGGCCTCAGTGAGCCCTGTTTCAGCTGAGGTTGTCAGCGCTGATTGATTTTCATGGTTGACAGCATTTGAAATGCTTTCAGATTGTGATTTCTCACTGGGCCTGACGTGGGGGAGGTATTTTTTATTATCATTATTGATAGTAGAAACAGCACTATCTGGATACTTATGCAGATAGAGATTATGGGCACAGACTGGCATGAGCAGTTGGTGTCAAACTCCATGTTGGCAAGGAATAATGTCATCAAGCCTTGCATTACAAAATGTAGCTAGTTCATAGTCTTTCTAGGGTAAATGAAAATTCAGCATAAATTTTCATAGATACTACTGGTTTTATCATTGTTGCTTAATAATAAAAATGCTGGATTTTGGGTTCTCCTGTGGGATAATCCAGTGTTTTTTGTAACACTTAAAATTGTATGTTCTTAGCTTGATGGAACAAAATTCACATCAGTTTCAAAGGTGTGTGTTTTAGTGAGGTTGTTGCAGAGCTGTTTTTGAGCTACTTCTGCTGAACAAAGGATCTGCAGGCTAACAAACTGCAGGGTGACTGTTCTTGGAAGGTATAGCATGTGTTTCTGCCCTTAAGCATGAATCTTTGTGTTTGTCCCTACTTCATTGACTTATTTGGGAAGAACTGTGAATCCAGGTAGGGATGACCTTTTTGCCGTTCTCATCCATGCTTGAGCATGAGATGGCCCAAGATTTCTAAAGCTGGTTTGGCTGCCTTTGATACCATCTCTCCTTAATATTTGGTTAATTGCGGCATGGAAAAGTGGTGTCCTGGGCCTTAGGTTTTCTGTGCTGCCTAGAGATAAATTTGGAAAAGAAATTCTTTTGAGTCTTTTTTGTGAGTTTCCAAGCAATGTACTTTGCTCACTGCATTACCTGGCGTGGTAGGAGACCGTGTTCCAGCTGAACACGTTTGTGTGGTTAGATGCAAGCCATGCTTTTCCTTAACCTCATCCTCAGCACCTCAGCTTCTTTTAAGTGTCTGGCTGACAGCTGGCTGTGAGGAAGCTGTGAGCTTCCATCTCCTGCAAATGTGGGCACCAAGTGGTCTCACTTACGGAGCAATGTGCTGGCTTCTACCCAAGTGGAGCTGATTGTGTGCCGTCCTGTGGAAGTGTTGCATAGGGCAGCTGAGCCTGAGCTCCAGGAATACATTTTTGGAACTATGTAGAGGTTGTCTTGCAGTTCTATCAAACACAACCACCCCAAGTTGTCGTGTAACATCAAAGCTGGAAGTATTTGAGTGCTCTCTGTAGCTTGGTGGTGTTTGTGGCCCCTCCAGGTGCCACAAGGGGCAAAGCACAGCCTAATCTGTTGCTTCGAATCCTGCTTATTGCCAATCATATCTTCAGACATACAGATGCAGGTTTTCTAGTTGCCTGGTTTATGCCCAGTCTTCAGAACAAGCAGGTATTTTTCACTCTCATGTCACTTTGGGATGTCATTTCATATGACACATGTCTGTCTAGCTCCTTTTTCAGTTACTTGCTGTTATACTGCACTCTGAGCAGTTCTAACTCAAGAGCAAATCCAGATGAGCTTTTTAAAGACTATCTGCTGAATCCTCAAAACCTGCACCTTGACCCAGGTTTTTCCCATGCCTTGTTAAAAGAACTATTTATTCCAGTGTAATTTCTGTATAAGTAATGTAACTTCCAAAAAGTATGAAAAACAAAAGGAAAAACCCATTGAGGGCAGCACAAGAATAGCATTAAGGTTTATTTTTAACATATGGAACATCTGTCAGTTTTGTGCTATGAAGACAACATACCCTAATGCTTTGAAATTAGCTTTGTAAGGATAACAATGAAAAGCACACACATAAAAAACCCCGAAGGATGTTTGTTAATAGTGTTGCTATGAAAAACAGTCTGATCTTTGTGGGAAATACATTACTTAAGGAAATAGGAAATCACAGTGGCTAATGAGAGGAAGTTTCAGCGTTGGATCAGTCTACTCATCTTTGTTCGAAGGGATGCCCCCCTTAGCCAGAGAAAAAGGTCTTTTGAAGTTCAAGGCTGAAGTATGCTACTGTTCATGCAATACTTTTTTTCCCTACAGTATAAACAGTAAGGAAAAAGAATTCCTTATGAATGTCTGAGTTTAGGGCTACAGTCTTGAGGATTTACACCTAATGTGTGCCCTGTATCACCTCAAGGCACACTGGTGATAAATCTATGACCTCACTTCACTGCAGTAGATGTTTCCCATAGTGCTTGTGGACCAAGAATCCCTTCTGTAAGTCATTGTATAAATACGTACCAAAGACCAGCTGCCCCTTCCTCCAGGCTTTTATTAGCCTCTAGGTACTGAACTCAGCAGCAAGACCCTACCCATGGCTCTCGGAAGTGGTGGTGTTGGCTGAAAAATCCTTGAGAGGGCAAAGCTGGTAGAAACGTTGGCAGCTACTGAGTCCTTTTAAAATGAGGAGGAGATGAGCTGTGGCCTGGAATTTCTTGGGTTTTTCATGCTGTCATGAAGCATATTTTGTAATTTCTTGGCTACACTTGTGCAGTCAGTGTTGCTGTTGACATCACAGTGCATTTACAGGAGACTTGTTTCTTAATTGCAGAGAATCACATTTTGGCTGCAGGTTGTTTCCTCAATTATAGATCTATAAATCTGAGACAGTTCAATGTTGAGTGAAGCATTCCATCTCCCTGCAAAATGATGGGTTTGTGTGGAAATCTAATGGTAGAGCAAGGTGCTGCTCTTATCAGTGCTTGCCTGTCAGGAACCAGTAATAGCTACTATCTCAAGACTATGTATTTCTTTTAAAAAGAAAAGTCATTGTCTATAGAGTGACATACGGTTAGGATCTGGCCAATTCTTCCAAATGTCTTTGATAACCTTTAGGCAGTTTAAACATACAAATTCTCATCTCACACAGATTCTAGACTGCTTTCCTAATTTAAGAAGGAGAAGCAGAGCTGAGCATTATAACCCCACTGGGCACATAGATGAGGTGAGTAGATTGCCAGATTGAAAACACGCGCTATTTGCTTTCCTTGAGAGCCACAGACGATTGCTCACAGGTAGGTAGATTGTCTTTTTTAAAATTTTTTTTAAAGGGTATATTGAGGGACTCTCATTACTTGTTCTTTATTGGATTTCACCAGCTCCCTGCAGGGGAAGTCTGTTGTGGGCTTTAGTCAAAGTATTCTTGAATTCTTGCACTTGTGCAGTCAGTCCCAGCTCTCTCAAACAAGGTGGGCCAGGTTCTGCTCTTTCACACTGAGAGACTTCCCTGTACCAGATATAACATTTGGTAAAAATATTGTTTTGACAAATTAGGGTCATGTCTGAGATTTTGTGAACCTGTTTGATCGTACGTGGTAGTTCATTGCACCAGAAAGTTCAGAGAAGACTGTCCTGGCTCCTGTCACTTATTTTTCCTTCTTTGTAGAAGTGGTGCTGCTTAATTAGTCAGATGCCTCCTCTGTCCTTTATACTGAGACAGTAAATTAATCATTAATCTTTGTGTCTTTCATTAATTCAAATAAATGCTTTTTATAAAAAAAACTTTTTAGTACCTTATTTTTGGTAATAACTCTACACATGGAATTTATCCCTTCTTGTGTGTGCAATGGAGAAGAAATGGGGTTTAGTAGTGTTAAACTCTTATTTAAATTTTGGTTGGTCCTGTGACATTTCATATAGTTTTCCCTAAACTGTAGAATTGTACATGAAAAAGGCATGGTCTGTTCCTCTTTGTTGCTATAGACCCTGTTCAACTCTGGAATAGATTAAGTAATCATATACGGTATCATTGACTGCCTTTGTTTATATTTTTGAGATCTTCACTAAAATCAGTTTTGTCTCTCCCTTTGAGCTTTTCTAGGTGTTTTTTGGTTTGTAGATAGTAAGACCCCATCAGACATCATGTAGAGGGCATGCCACTGACTTACCCAGTATAGCATTTTTGATTTCATTACTCTCAATTTTAGTTGTGTTCACTCTGTCTCTGCAAACTGGACAGAGCGCTGCCCATCACGATGTCCAGATCCTGTTTCTGGAAGGCTGATCCATCACAGTGTAAGCCGGGAGCCACAGATCCTTGCAGGTATTTCAATGCCTGTCTGTTAGTAATGTGTTTTCGAGAGATCAGGTTTTCTTGAGTTTGTTTTTGGTTAGTTAGCTCTTTTCCTGATGCTCCCCATTTATTTTTTTTTTTTCGCTTGGGAGGCTTTCTAAGTCAGTTGGTCACAAGTAATGGTACACCACCGTATTCCCCCTCGCTTCCAGATCTTCAGATGCCAGGCAGAACGCTATTGAACCCTGTGGGAATTTTGCCACCTAGAAGAATACAGGGGTTGAGCCCAGTATCCTTTCTGTGCTGTGGAAAGCTCATTTAAGAGGTTTTTTTGTCTCCTGTTTATGCCTCCTGTTGCTTAGTTTGTGACAGGATCTTCTCATTCTTAGTTCTGTGTTACTTTAGTGGCCTTTTAATGGGGAATTCATGAAACTTTCATTGGAAATATATATAAATTATATCCTCTTGTGCTTATTTATCTGTCATACAGATAATACTGTTAAAAGTAACATATTGTGGTATTAAGCCCAAAGAGTATGGATGAATTGCAGCTATAAAATAGAAGCAGATTATGATGTCAGCATTTATATTGGCTTACTATCTAAAAAATGTCATACGGGTTGTTTGTAAGACTTTACCACAGAGATACTCTGTACTCGCCAATTTTAAGTATCACGGGAACAGGGAGCAGGAAGCCAAAGAGAGAATTTTATCTTTAGACCCTACTTAAACTCTATCATGGATATAAAAGTGTCAAGGTCAGTTGAACCAACATGAAGAATAGTGCTTAAAATGAAAACCAAATGAAAATCAGTCTGTCTACTTTGTCCTTATGTGGGTGGCTAATAAACCACATGTATTCATTTCTTCACATAGGATAAAGTTGGGTTTCTGATTCCTCCAAAGAATAGTTTTGGCAGCAATTATGCCTATCAAGAACCATTTATTTTCCCTGCTTGCTCAAGGGATATACTTAAAGGGGAATGGAGAGAAATAAGCTTCTGTATGACCTCTGCTGTCAGAGCGATTCATGTTCTAGTGGCAATGCCAAATATTACACGGGAGTGCTTCTCTTCCACGTTTCTATCTAATCCAGAGTACATTGTAAGTGAGGTTCCGGTGCTTGCTGTGAGTCAGCATGTCCTGAACTACCGATTGACTGAAGGTCTCTGCAGCAGTTTTTGTCTTTTAGCAGGTTTTGTTCTAGACCTGCGATCTACTTGCCTTCTGTAGGTCTTTATCTTGTAGTATCTTTTATTATTTTAATTAGCTCTACCTTCAGTGAAGAATCCTCTCTCACAAATTAGTCACGCTTTACTGGTTGTCAGAGGGCAGGTTGTGATAAGGAGCTCAAATGTTCTTTCAGGTAAAGAGTATCTACCCTGTAGTGAACTCCAAGTCAACGATTGTATTTAACAATTAAAAGAATATTGCACCTGCATGGTGAGGGATATTGTAAAAGAATTTCTTTGTGCAGGTTACTGTATCTCCACAGGCTTTGGATTCAGTTAGTCACCTTACATGAAGGATATATTTTTTTTGTTTGGCTTTGCTTAAGGAAGCTGGAAGATGACTCTGCTCTGTTTTTGAGGGAACGAACACGTAGAGGTGAATGTGGTGCATGTCCTGCCAGCGCTTTGGTCCTAATGAGCAGCACAACCACAAACAGTCAACAGCCAGAGTTTATGTAGAGTAACTCTTGCCAGAGAAATCCTGTTGTTTCATTTGCTAGTTTACAAAACTGGTGGCTGAGAGGAATGCAGTTTCAAGGCAAACATGTGAGATACGCAAGGAGGAGAGTGTTTTATAGAGCTAGAACAGGAAATCAAGGAAGAGGAAAGCTTGAGAGGATACTGGGAGGAAGGAAGGGAAACAGCCTGAGAGTGAATTAGGTTAATTTTTGAGTAGTTCTCCAAATTGATGCATAAAGCTTGTCTGATACAAATAATACTTATTATACTGTAGGGAACAGATCTGTAATGGGAGAGACACAGTCTAAACTGATTTAGCCTGTTTAATGTGTAACTGTTATTTTGCGCAGGTAGTTTTGTTTCCAAGAATTTTTGCTGGGTAACTGTTGACTTGTGAAAGCACAGTTACTGACCAAAAAATAGGAGCTGTTTTCCGTTTTGTTGACCACAACCTGTTTCAACTGTCCTGCCAAATCAAACACCCACTTAACTTGATGGGGTGACAATTTTCACACATTACATTCTGCATTGCTCTGTTTATGCAATGGGCAGAGTAAAATGAAAGACTGAGGATGGTTACAGGGAGTGATAAGCATATTTTTAATCCAAGATGATGCTCTGGTCATGGCCAGAGCATATATCAGTCTTGAAGAAATCTTAGAAGGAATTGCTACAAAACTGAGAGAAGGAACAAAAATCAGCAGCTGCCTGGCCTGGCTTTGAACTTAGTAAGTCCAGACCTTACATTCTCAAGGAACTTCAGCCAGGTGCATTGCTAACATGCCTCAGGGTGCTCTCTGTTACAACTTGAGAAGATGGCTGCAAGGGCTACACTGAAAAGTGAGTCCATATTTCTTTCATCCCATGGCATGCCCTTTGAGGGGTGCATTTGCATTATTGGTGAGGCAATACGGATTTTTTTTTATAGTAGGCTGTAGTATTTAATTAGCTGAACACCTAACCCTTAAGATACTGATGATGTTATATTTTAATATTTTAATTTTATAGATGTGCTAAAACACGATTTCATTGCCATGCTTTGTTGTTTTTTTGCTGTTTGTATTTCTTGAGTAATAGAAACTCTTCAAAAACACAAGCTTTGTTATATTAGCTTTTGTTACTTATTTTCCTGAGGATTATGTATTTCATTTACTGTCACCTATAATAGTAAGTTAATAATCAAATGCATGTTTGAGTTCCATATCTAAACCATGCCTACATCAAAACCAAGAGATGAATGAACTTCACACAAATTGTCATACTTGTTTTAGGGCAAATGTCCATTTTTGTATGTGAGGGAGAGGACAAAGAATGAGATCGGAAGCAGAGTATATTAAAGCAACACTTAGATTTAGTTAGAAAACCAAAATCTCATCTCTCAGGAGAGTCCAAGAGCTTTTGGCTACTGACTTGTTTTGAAAACCTAATCTGGTGGGGTTTTGTTTTCTTTTTTAAAAAAGTCATATAATCACCCATTTTCTATATTCTAGGCACTTAAATCTTACCTCTTTTCTGAGCATTGAATGAACTTGTACTGTGTTTTCCAGGAGCTCAGAGCATGCGCTCAGTTACTGCTCTTCAGCTGGGGCACAATAAATAGTCAAGCTGCAGACTTGGTTACTCAACTTTTAAGCTAATGTTGCAGTGATATTTTTATTTTTTTTTTTTTTTT
>VYZM01024143.1:22566-53171 GCA_013398915.1 Dromas ardeola
TTTTTTTGTTTTGTTTTGTTTTGTTAGGCAACTAGAAGAGGATATATTGAAATAGCACCAGTCTTGCAGTGATAAAAGTCTAAGGGTATATGAGTTTCAAAGCCAGATGGTATCTTTTGTTACCCTAACTGACATGCATGGGAAAGCAGGACAAGCTTTTGATGACAGTTATTTAATCAAATGGAATATCAAAGCATATTCTTTTATCTCCACACTGTGGAGATCATATTTTCTAAGATTTCCATGATGATTCAGTAGTTCTTTAAATACTCCTGTTAAAGTGTGTTTAAATCAGCCAGTGGGAATGAAGAATTACAGTATTTGCCACAAGAAGAAGGTCCGCGTTAAGAACAGACTCAGTAAGTGCGTTTGGGAGATGTCTGAAAGGTTTCTTCAGTACATGTTTTTGGAGTATTACTAGAGAAACTAGTTGAAATCCAACAGACTTTTGTATGCTGGGGTACTGCAGTGATGTGCTCATTTCAAGTTGATGAATGGACTCAATGAGAACAACGTAACAGTGGTATCGTGTATGGGGGAAAGAAACTGCTCGCTTCGGGAAGAGCTCTCCTGCCCGCTCTCATGTGTTTGGCCTTTCTTTTAATTGCAACCTGTATGAGCCAGCTGCCACATGCATTTCCCCAGTGTGGCAACAGGACGTATAGTGTATTCCCATCCAGGGAATTCGCTCGTACTGTATTTCTGTATTATTATGAGGGCTTCTCGCTGTTAGATGTATGGCAGAAAAGAGGCAGTGTCTCTCAGGCAGGAATGTTTAGCATCTGACAAAATGATGGCACGATTAGCAGCAATTTGTAAAATGCCTTTTCTTCTTTTCAAATTTAATTACTCTTAGGAACAACACTGAATGTTTGGGACCTCTGAAGTATATATATAAATATAAAATATTTAAGCAGTCCTATATTTCACTGCATACGTTCGTTTTTCTTTTGGTTTCTATGTTTGGATGGCATATAAATACTGGATCCCAGAAGGTCCTGTTTAAGCTAGGAAATGAGTTGACTTATTATCACTGAGATGAGAATTAAAATATTAGCTTGAAGCGGCACAGTCTAACCTCGCTCAAATCCCAAAACTCCTCATTCTTCACACCAATATTTTAAAGGAACATCAGCCACTTGGAACTGGTCTGTCTCAAGTCTCTTGTAGAACTTCTCTGTGTTAGTATTTATGGTTTTGTACTTGTTTTCCCATCTTAAAACCTTTTTCCCTGGTGCATAAATTATCTGTACAAACAGCAAAACTGGCAGACTATAAAAACCAGAAGCTGTTCAATGCACAATACCCAGAATTAACAGGTCTGTAATGAGCCAGTCTCTGTGTAAGCTCCTTTTACGGTCTTTTACTGGTGCTGCAGCGGGGCTTCACTGGGGTGTTGGTCCTCTGCTGGGTCTCTGTGCATTTTTACTTTAAAAGAAATTGAGTGAGTAGGGGAAGAATACATGAGTTTTGTCCCTGATCTTTCATTTATAATGATTCAAGGGAGTTACTGTAACTTTTTTTAATAAATAAAAAGACTATGATACTATTCAAATTACATGTGGTTTCATCTACACGCTGTTTCACCATGTGGTTGCATTGTTGTACCCCTTTGTCCTTTCTCATCACACTGATTTTATATCATCCCACCCCAAAAAAATGTAGGATCCCTCTGCACCCTGCTTGCTTGCACATGGTAGAGGTAGAATGGAGGGATAAAGACTGCTTGCCAGCCTGAGCTCATGAAAAACAGCCCTTTATGAAAAACAGAGGTTGGTGAGAACTGCTAGCTTATTCCCAGTCTGTGGTATAGCGATGGTAGAAAGTAAGGTCCATCAAACAAAACCAAAAATACTCCAGTGAGTGATTTTGTTTAATCTTGCTTACACAAAAGTCACTTCAGCCTGGTGAAATGGATTTTTGCCAAAGGGTCTTTCTCAAGACCTTTCTCTCATGCTTCTGGCAGTTGAGGCCTTAGAGGGGATTTTATTTAAAGCCTTTGGCTTGGAGACTGGGCTGTAAGTCGCAGGATCTGTTCTAGCATCTCTGTGCACATCAGACAGCTCTGAAACAGGGGCTTCTAGGGGATGTCAGGCAAAATCTCATCTAGACAAAGTTGCATTTTCTAAATCAAACCAGGATACATCAAATGGATTGCATCAAATGAAAGTCCTTGAGTTAGGATGTCTGAGCCAGACTTACCATAGCTGATGTAGTGTTATTTCCTGGGCAGAATCTGTCCTCTCCAGCCTGGTGTCACAGTACTTGCGCTTCTCCTTCCTCAGTTCCCTTAAATCTTGTACAAGGAGGCTTTTATTGTCTCCCTCAAAGTAGGCTCTTTCTGTTATATTGCGTCATTTAACTCCTGTTGTGCTGGTCAGGAAGCTTACTGCAAATACCATTTGTTTCTTAGTCTTCCAACTTGGAAAAAGAGTTTCAGAAAGTTGTGAAGAATGAGGCACGTAAAGGGATCATTAAAACAAGGCAAATCAAATATTCTCTGTATCTGCTATCAGCCCTAATCACACTTAAAGACTTTTCAAATATTGTCACAGCAGGCAGAACTTACATATTCTAGTGTCTGTCATATAAGCAGTAGAAAAATAGGTGAAGTAGTTCAGTGCTGGGCGAGAGAACCAGAAATGACTCTTTGCAGTCACCCTTGTGATCCAGGACAGCATCTTTCTGTCCATACAGTGTCTGGTTCAGTCCATGTAGTTGAGGTCCATCCAAGCTAACTGGAGATCTCTGTCTTGGGTGTCCCTGTTAAGAGGGACATATAGATTGTGAATATAGTCCAAGAAACAGAACTATATCTCCCTGAATGTCCTTCAGATTTTAGGCATCAAGCAAATTTCCAGGTTAGGCATCTCAGGTGAACATCTAAAATGTGGGTGGGACAATTCTGGCCTCTTTTTCTCTCTCTGTATGAGAAATGCTCTTTTGTATACTTTTTGGTTTGTTTGCTCATACAGGGATATAATAACATACTTTGTTTGCTTTTCAGTAGAAAGATAAATGTAGAAATAAGAAAGTATTAGAAGGGCATAGTTCTGATACAGTACTTTTAGGTTGCAAAACTGTCCCAGATCCCTTTCAATTTCCAAAAAGCAGACTTAAGAGCAACTCCCCCATCTGCCTTCCCCTGCCCTTCCCTTTAGTTATTCTTTTTCCAATTGCTCCCTGCTTTCCTTGAATAAGAGTAATGATTTTTATGTCAGCAGCAATTATGTTATATTTCCCTTTTAAATACTATGCGTGACCCTATCTTTCACATTCCCAGTTTCCATGAAAAAGAATACGGAGTTGAAACCAGTTTGGGTTATACAGTGGAGAGGGGGCCTTTCCCTTGGGCAGCTTCTATGCTTTTTCTAAATTAAATTTAATCTTATTAAATTAATTAGGGACAGTTTCTCTTAAACCTGATCTGATCCAGCTGCTTAATGGAAAGACAAGTTAGTTTTGTTAGACTAAACGAAAGTAAACTATTCCTTTCCTGGCTTTCTGCCATGAAGTGAACACCAATCCTGACCTGCTGGAGGGCTGACCTCCTGGAGAGCAGCTTGGTGGAAAAGACCTGGGAGTCCTGGTGGACAACAGGATGACCATGAGGCAGCAATGTGCCCTTGTGGCCAAGAAGGCCAATGGCATCCTGGGGTGCATCAAGAAGAGTGTGGCCAGCAGGTCGAGGGAGGTCATCCTCCCCCTCTACTCTGCCTTGGTGAGGCCACACCTCGAGTACTGTGTGCAGTTCTGGGCTCCCCGGTGCAAGAAGGACAGGGAACTGCTGGAGAGGGTGCAGCAAAGGGCTACCAGGATGATTAGGGGACTGGAACACCTCTCTTATGAAGAAAGGCTGAGGGATTTGGGTCTCTTCAGTCTGAAAAAAAGACGACTGAGGGGGGATCTTAAATACTTGAAGGGTGGGTGTCAGAAGGATGGGGCCAGGCTTTTTTCAGTGGTGCCCAGCGACAGGACAAGAGGTAATGGGCACAAACTTGAACATAGGAAGTTCCATCTCAACATGAAGAGGAACTTCTTTACTTTGAGGGTGGCAGAGCACTGGGACAGGCTGCCCAGAGAGGTGGTGGAGTCTCCTTCTCTGGAGACATTCAAAACCCGCCTGGACGTGTTCCTGTGCAACCTGCTGTAGGTGACCCTGCTCTGGCAATGGAGTTGGACTAGATGATCTCCAGAGGTCCCTTCCAACCCCTGCCATTCTGTGATTCTGTGACCTAGGTTGTAGAGACAGGAAAAGAGTGACACTGGACCTTTTGTACTACAGTGCTCAAAATGAAATCTATCAGATTTTGTAGATTTTAGATGTTCAGAACACTGAACAAGGTAGGCCAGCCTGTTGAATATTGCCTTATGTTGCTGTTTATTTCCGGGTACGGTTGACTGTAGGGGACAGTAACTGAGAGATGCTGTTTGAGAGTGATGTGGTAGCCAGCTTAGAGAGAGGCGAGTGCTCACAAGTTTCAGTAAAGGAAGGATCTCCAAGTTATGAAATTCATCACAGCACTTGGGACAGATAGATGCTCTCGAGCATTAAATATGGTCAGGTTTCAAGATTGCTTTGTCAAGTAGTAGTGGCCCACTGTTGTAAAATGGAAGCCCTGATTTGGGGCACTGCAATTCAATGCATAGATTTTGACACTTCTGTGCTGCAGCAATATATTCCTCCTTACTTGTAAGTAAAGGGAAAAACAGGATTAGGACAGCTATCAGATTGTATTATGAGAACAACCTTTAACCTCATGACTTGACAAAAGGAAGTGGTATCTGATAGACTATAAGATTTTACATGTGATTCAGCCATGCCGCTGAAATACACTCCTGCCTAGGCCTGACAAAAAGGCAGCGTTATTATCCGGTGTATCTGAAACCTGCATGTAGTCCCCGCTGACTGGACAGTGTGATTATTATCCTGAACTCTAAATGATTCCCCCAACACTGTCTTTAAGTTTCCAAGCAAACAAGGTTTATGTGAGTTGTGCTGTATTTCTGTTGAACCCCCACCAAAGTATCTGGAGTAGAGAAGTCTGGCAAATTCCAGCCAAAGAGAAGTAGTCACCTTAAAGAGAGCAAGGTCTAGAAAGTTTAATGAAAGCATGCAACAATGTAGAGGAGAGAGAGAAGCAATAATCTCACAGGGGTAATACCTACAGCTTCTTATTATACATCAGAGAATCAACACCAGCTCATAAAACTGATACTCAAATGTATTGTAAACCAGGCTTCATTGATCTGTTACCCACAGAAGGATTTTTGTAAAGTGTTAGGCAGACACGACGATTTGCAGGTAGAGATTAAATGAAATTTAGATGTTAATGTCTGAGAAGCAGGTACTATCTCACTGCTGTCTGCAATGCCTAACAGTAGAGGAGTCCAACCATCGTGCTGCTGTTCAGGTACATCACAAAGATATAGGTGGCACTTTATTCTCAGCAAATATGCCAGCTGAACATGAAGTAAATGCGGGGATGGAGGTGACATTTGTTAGTGGTAGCCTCAGACAGCTACCTGCGAAGCATGACATTATGAGAGTGTGAAAGATCTCATTTTATCTTTATGAAAGCTATCACACACCGGAGCAAAGAGCCATGTCTTCAGGGTTGCCTGTTTGACACTTTTTAACCACCGCATTGTATTTACGGTTTAAAATGTTCATTTCTGAAGTATTTTTGAGTTAGGGGGAAGCTCGCTTTTTGGAGCTGTTCCAATTTTATTCTCCCATAGAAGAAACCCCTAACTATGAACCATAGTTCATTGGTTTATGTCAATACCAGTAAAAGAACATTTATCTGAAACTTGACAGATCTCACCAGGTTGGCCAGGGCTATATGTATTCTGGTGATAATCTGCTCAATTCAGGCATGAGTTCAGCTGGTTTATATCCCTTTATGAATAGAAGATGAATCCTCCGGCCTGGGCTTGTGCATGGGTACCTGGCTACCAGGAAATATTGTGTCATTAGCCTAATCATTACAATTAGTGCCTGAAGATAGGGCTATACAAGAATAGGCTGTACAAGGAGGCAGGTGAAGATGTTTTCTGGGTGAGAAATCCACCTAGAAGTTGAAACTGTCCACAAAAAACTGTCCTTTTGTTTTAATTTTTGGCTTTCTACACTCTTGCATACACTATTAATCAAATAAAAATCCTGTTTCGAAGTCTACACTTACAGCACTGAGGTTTAGCTAAAGTGGCAGACATAGGTTAACGTCCTGCCATCAGGGAATGACTGATGTCTGAAATACAGTTGGGTGTATTTTTAATTGGAATTCTACAGTTTTCCAGTAAGAGGAGTAACTGATTGCTGTTTGCGTCTTATGTTCAAGGAACAATGCAAGAAAGTTGAAATGTGTGAATTCTCTCAGTAAGAAAAATCATCTGCAATCTTTTTGCATATCCCATACCCTACTGGCCTTACCATTGGACTTGATGGTAAATCACACACAAAGTTAAGTCCTAGATTATCATGGTTTGCACTGTTACTTAATTCACCATTCTCTCTTTTATTCAGAATTTATTGTCTGAAGTGTAGAGAAAATGGAAGATTACTATAGGCTCTCTCAGCATTGAAATGTACATGGGATTTTTTTGTTTTGGTTAGGGTTTTTTTGGAGGTTTTGTTTGTTTGTTTTTTACAACTATTCTCAATTCTAGAAGCAGTATCTGAATTAGCTGTCTTTTTAAAATCAATGACAATGATTTTAAAATAGAGGTGGGGTGCTTGCTGGAGAGGGGAGAAAGGAAGACACTGGCATCTGCTGCCAGTTAAGTCCATTTATTGAAAAGAAAATACTGCTGGTGCCAGAATGTACAGCCCTGCTCTTAATTAAGCCTAGGGAAGCAATGGGCTGGTTTTAATTTAGAACAGCATCTCCCTTAATGGTGCCAGCAGTTAAAAAACGGGAATAGATTCAAAGCATGAAGCGCATGCGAGACATTAGTGGCTCTTTATTTAGAGGGTCAGTCATTGTGCCATACTTGTAAACCTGCATCTCAGTACAAGACCTGGAGGAATAATTGGGTCCAAGCTATGGGCAGTGATCCATACTTTTCTATGTCTGAGAGCTGGGTGTTTACAACACAAATTAGCAGTAGTCATTAGTAGTCTGTCCTTTCAGAAACAGTTAAGGAAGAAGGTATTTCCTGGTAACTTTGGTGGCAAGAGGAAGAGCTGCCATGCCTTACTTTGCGTGTGGCAGCATGGTTCCAATTAGCGTAGCCGTCATACTTGAAATGCTTTCTGCCCAGGTCACTCGTGAGTTCAGGCGTCTGGTGTGTGCACCACATTTCAGTCCTGGATCCGTTAATTATCTCTACTTATCCTAACAGTGTAAAGAAAAAAAAAAAAATCTTCATTCTGAAATGATCAGGAGTTTTGTGCCAGAAAAGGTCCTAAGCCACTTTTAGCCTATTTTCTTAAGGGAATGAGGCTTATGTGATTATATCATCTGTTTTCATGCTTGTCACTCCTGTTCTAAAAGCTTTTGAATCCACTGGGCAATTTCAGACGAAAAGTTCAGTGAAAATAGGTGGCCAGGCAAAGCAGAGACACAAATTAATTCCCCCCTTGAGGGGAGGGTTAGGGGTAAGCTGGGCTACATTATTAGACATTAAAGAATCCACACGGGACACATGCCTCTGCTTCAGGAGGAGCTCTAAGTAGAGCTCCCACTTATGTTAGGTATCGGATAATCAAACCCCAAGCCCTGGGAAATCAGTCTTTGTAAGTCCCACTGTTCACTTGCTTTCTTTGATAGATCAGGGTTTGCCTGGTCCACTCTGGAAAAAAATCTCTTTATTTCTCCAGCCATCCCCTCACCCCCACCCCCCAGAAAAACTGTAACATTGAGGCTTATCCACCATTTCAAAGCAGCTTTTTTGGTCCATATTCACTGCCTTCTAACACAGACACCAGCATCCTTTGCCTAGGCAGGGAATGTATTAGGTGTATCCTTCTGTGCCCCTTCTAGAGAATGTTAAGTCTTCTTTCTTTCTTTTTTTTTTTTTACATGGCCTGGCTCTTTAGCTCCAACTATAGACAAAAACAAGACTCACGGCACTAGAGCAGCTGCTTCAGTCCATTTTGCCAGCTAAAATGTCCACCATCACACCCAACTGCAGACATTTAACCAAAGCCAGGGTTTGGGACACACAAATATCTCAGCTCCATCTGTTGTCTTGTGGTTGCTGAGTGAGTTAGCATATCGGGTAATGCTTTAAAATCTGAGGTGCTTCTGGAACTACAGATTTGATGAGAATATGTAGCTTGAGCGATGGGTGGCACCGACTCTGTGTGAAGGGAAAACACTGGCCTCCCAGCCCTGCCTGGGACAAGGGGTAGCTCAGGGTGCCTGCAGCTTACACCAGAACGACTAAAATGAGCCTCTGCTCGTTAAACAATGCTCAGCCAACACCGAAGTACCTTTCAACAGGAGAATTTTTAAATGGGACTGCACTTACGTTGTAGTGATTTCAAAAATGGGGAAGGGGGCTGTGAAGTGTCTACCTCATCTAAAAGGTAGGAAGAAGCCAACAGTGAACTTGCTATCAGTCTGGGATTTTTGTCTAATATTTCAACAGCTTAAAGAGGGGTTTTGTTCTGGCTTTAGTCCAGATCGTTTAGTAGCCTGTCTCATCTGACTTGAGCTATAATGACCTGGGTACGGTTTTAGGCTGCTGCTGTGAGCCTAATTGTGGATTTAGACATGGCTTGTGTTTTCATGGCAGTGGTCAGTAAGTCCAAGCTGCATTTTGTAACCCTTTTGTCGCAGTACCTGATGGGTTTTTCTCTTGATTGTAGTGCTCAAATTGTTTCTTAAACTTTTTTTCCTGGAGAAATCCAGCCTGTGATTTTTTTGGGGGTATGTTTTCTCACTTTGGCATCCTCAGTATGGTGAGCTTCTACTTTCAAATTGTTCATATGCAGATGGCAGCAAAATATCAGTGAACAGTAAATTAGCCAACAAATATGATTAAGGGTGGGGGGAATCAATATTATTTACAAACTCTGGTTACATTTGGCAAACAATTTCAGACAAAAAATAAAAGAGGATTTTATTTTTTTTCTTTTCTAAGTATGTGGGGCAAAGGTCTAAGATTTGGAAAATGAAATTGTTTTGGTATGAGCAAAAATGAAAATTCTGCATGGATTTGGTCACTGACTTCCAAAAAAATTCTTTTGTGTAGCTCGAAGCTCAAGTTTTCTTTGAGTTCAGCCTATGCTCTGCCAACTCATGACACTCTCCAGAGCTAAGACCTAGGATGCTGCAAGGTTTCTGTATTTCTCAAGGCCCAGGCTGCAATCCTCGCTAACCCTTTTGACTTCTCCAGCTATGTCTCTTGAGATTTTGTGGTTTATGTGATTGTGCTGTTGCAATTTGTGCTTGGGCAATGACCTCTAAGCACAGTTCCAGTTCTTGAAGTAATGTCTTTGACCTTCCAGGCAGAGCAACAGATTGGACTTTATAAACTGACCCGTGTTAGTGACTCGGTAATTCTTCTGGAACCACATCGTGGGAGGCTGCTATCTAGTCCATGCTGACCTGCAGCACTTTTTCTAAAGACAGTAAGGAGGTAGACTTTTTGGCATAAAATAAGCCTTGTTTGTGTGTGACAGAGGATATAGCTCCCAAATCTGACCTCTGGCAGAGCCTCTCAAGATGTGTACCAGCCCCGTTTGATGCCAGCCAAGGTGTGCGGGAGGCAGGTGCCTGTCCACCGCTGGATGGGGACTGGGCAGGATGACAGAGCCGGCACTAAGAGGCTTTCTCGGAGCCCAGCTGCTCCCAGCAGTCCTTGATGTGTGTGCCTCTGGAAGAGGGAAGCTCCAAACTCCCACTGAAGTGGAGTTTGCAGGAGTCAGGAGTGCTGACACTCACAGGCACAATTTGCCTCTGTGCAAGAGAAAATTGAAACCAGCATACTTTGTATTTTTCCTTCACAAAATGGAAGCTATCGGGCATGTGGCATTTGATGAGCTGCTGACCCCTGAGCTAGTGCTTAGACACTGAACCCGAGGTCAACAGATCTAAAGGGCTGCACAGTTTTGCCCCTGGTCTGCTTTTGAGCCCATGGGCAGCGTGCTTTACCCTGTGGCTCTTGTTTCAGTTCATCCTTTGTCTCAGACGTTTAAATTATAAGCTCTCAAAGGCAGTCTCTCTCACTATGTAAGTATGCGGTACCTGCCTATACCAAGCCCTGTTTGTGGTCTGGCTGCTGCTGGCGTACAGAGAGTGGCAGTCTGGTAGTGAAGAATATCGTTTGTTCCCCTTGACTTTAGTGAGATTTGGCCCCATACCAGGTGCCTGAGACCCTTTACCACCGTTCCTGGCTGCAGGCTGTTACTTCATTTCAGGACTCTCCTGTGCACTGTGATTCTGAGTAAAACAACCAAGCTGGTGGTTTTAAGGCTCATTCTTGAATAAAACTGCCCAAATAATTTTTTTTCACTGATGTGGGGAACAGGACTATTCTTACCAAAGTGGTTGGGAGCTTCTAATGAAATTGGTCTGTCATCAAAAAGAAAATGAGAAAAAACCCCAAGTTTCCATAAAAAGTACGAGTAATTGGTTAAATAGTTAAGCAAATCAAAGTTAAATTCATACCTCCACTAATACTGACTTCTCATTCTCCCTGTTGTTCCCTAAACACACACATTTAGACAGTCTTCAAAGGAAGAAAACAAGGGTGGCCAGCAGTTGGTAAGAGAAACTTTTCCATAGTGCTGTTTCTTTGTATGTAAAAGAAAACTGAAAGTGGATGAACTAGGGGGCAGCACTGTAGTGTCTGTATTAGTTGCTCTCCAGCTGAACTGTCAGGCTGGTTTCTAATTGTTGCCTTCTCCCTCCTATTTCTGTCCTGCCAACTTTTCTTTGTCTTTTGGGGGCCCTTACCTCTGCGAGAGGATGCCCAGGAGGTAGCACAGTGCTTTGGGGAGCTTTTAACTTCTGCTGAAAGAGAATTTCTAAGCTGCTATTTAAAAACACAGCCTTGGTTTGAGGCTGTGATTGGTGGTCTGGAAAACAAACATGGGTGGCAGCTCCTCTGTGTTTGATAAGTTAGATTGGACAACATCATCCCTTTCAATTGCTCTCTGTTTATTTCTGGCTGACCTGAAGCAGTGCTCTCTTTTAAGACAGGCCATGATGCTGAATTGAAAATCTGCTGCCGTATAATCACTAGGTGTATTGCAAGGAGACCAAGGCAGCACCTTTGTCATCTGTTCTCAATTTTCTTCTCTTGCCCCGGGGCAGAACCCCACCTCTCTGCTTCTCAGCCTCTTCCCCCTCCCTTCCCCAGTGAATACACCTGAGCCATTTGTTCAGAGACTCCCTGTCTGAAATTACTGTTAGCCCATTAGCACAAATGCCAAATCTCCCAGCCCTCCAGTGTGTTTTTTAATGGAGGCCTCTGAAAGTGAATGCTTTATTTTGGAGGCTCCACTAGACAATAGGCTTTCTGGATTCTCCTCCAGGGGACAAGCTTGTCAATCAAATTGTCACAGACAATAATTACCCCCTGCTTTATTCGCTCTGTCTGTCTTCAGAACAGTCAATTAGAGCTATTGATACCGACAAGCTATTCTCACCAAGTTAGTTTTCAGCCTAATTAAAAGGAACCTGTCAGTGCCTTTCCTGTAACCCTCAGGCTTCTAATGGCTTCTCTTTGTGTACAGTGCAGGAACTGAAACTCAGCCTCAGTCTTGGAGACAGAGGGCTTAGTTAAAGTGGAATCTTTCATCTTGGCATTTTCCTCAGTTATGGTCAGAGGGCGGGATGGAGGGAGGGAGAAGAGGATTTTCGAGAGAAGACAGAGTCTTGTCTGTCTGGTTTTGTCCAGTGTTTTTAAAATTCATCATGTGGAAAGGGGAGAAATTCTCTGAACTTCAGACTCTTTGAAAGCACTCTGATGGTAAATAAGTGTGAATTCTCTCTGAGCATAGAGACCTTTGAACAGACAAGTAAGGGCCCTCTTCAGGGATGAAAAACAGTGGGTTTTCCTGCCAAAGTGTTTTATTCTGCTTTTTTTCTTAAAATTACTCGAACACGCAAAAAGATATGCCAAAAATCTCATCATCTTGAGGATACTGCTGATCTAAAGTATATTCAGGAAAGTAAATACTTTGACCAGGCTTTCATTGTCATATAAGAAAAAAACTGCCACGCTCCACAACTTAAGCTTATTTCAACAAATTCAGACGTAAAAAAAACTTGTTGTCCAAACTTCAGGGGGGATTCTGCCGTGAGTTTACACCTTCTGAGATCCAGTGTGGGATGTAGTTTCTGAAGAGACAGTGGGCAAGGTCTTTAGGCCTGTGCTCCTATAGGACCAAGTTGTACATGTTTTATAAGTCTGTTGCTATAACTGTTTATTCCTTTTCTGAATTAATGGTATATCTTTTCATTTTCTTTTCTATTCCATGTTTTTGCTGCTGTTTGATCTTCTTTTCTTCCTTCATGTACTGAAACATAAAGGTAAGTGCAAAATCTTGTTTTACAAATATCCATTATCAATATTTCTTTCTTTGGCTTTCCCCTGATTGTCTGCTATATTGCAAGTGACTTTTGAGGAGTGTGTTGCACAAAGAGAGAAATAGTAGTGAGAAAGATATAGTGTGATCCCCAGTGCTCTATAAATACATGTTCCCAAACAGTGAGCCATTTCACAAAAATAAAAGAAAAATCAAAACTAAGTTTGCCATTTAACCCAGAAACAGTGTAAAATGAGGCAACACAGTTCTCTTGCCAGTGAAATTGCTAACTCTCCACTTTGTGCCAGTGTAACGAAAATGACTGGAAATCAGAACTTTGTATGAAGAAACTCCTTACTTTCCTTCAGTGAGGTAGACCTCCATGGGAAGTCGCAAAATTATTTCCAAGTGTAATTCAAAATGGGAGTGGGATTTTAAATGTAAGAAAACCTACCTGTAAATTTCATCAGTGTATCTTTGAGCTCAAAAGTCTTTGCACGCTTCCACAAAGTGTTTGCTGATAAGTTTGCTGTAATATGTAAGTCTATTGTAATTAGAAACCTGTCCCAAGTCCTTTCCCCCATCCTGCCTCTAATTACCTAGTACATAAAAGGAAATAAAAAATATTTAATTTTTGGAGTCCTGGAAAACTTCTGTCTTCCTCCACCTTTGAACATGTGCAGAGAGCCAAAAAGGTCTGTGAGATGTAAAACTGGAGCTTTCAGAGAGGCGTTTGAAGCCTGGGCTATTGCACCTGAGTTCAGGATATGAACAGGACAGGATATGTCCCAAGCTTCTTCCATCCTCTGTGTGGCCTGAGCTACATGCTTTCTCAAAGAGCTTAATAATTGCGCTGGAGCTCCCTAGTGATGGCTGTATCATTTGGAAGGTGTTGCAGGTATCTCCCACACTGCTGCTCTTGCCAGCATTGCAATTTATTTTCATAGCAATGTGTAGGCAACTGCTGAAAATTCAGTTTTGTTCTCAACCTTGTGTTTTCTGCATCCTTCCTCCCCTAGTTATCTGTGACTCTGCTGATGTTATAAAGGCAGAATAGCTGTCGTTGTGCTGTTGCTCACTCACTAGTCTTACTTTTGTCTAAGTTGGAAAAATCTTATTTTAAATGTGTTAACTTTCAAACATTTGGTTTGAAAATTATACAACAGCCAAGACACTTAGAAATTCCCATTGTTCGAAAATCTGTTTTGCCACATAAGTTAACTACTGAGCAAAGGGTAATTACAAATATAAAAGCACTCACGCAAACTGTATGTTTCAAAAGCTGTGTGTGTATTACTGTTTTAAAATTTGACATATAACAAAATAACACCAATATTGCATGTACCACATATGGAGCATACAAATATCTGAGCTGTAGATCTGAACTGCGTCTATAAAAGCAGAATTTGAAGTGATCTAGCTGTGTAAGCTCATATGCGCACACGCATATGTAATCTTGTTACACTTGCAGAAGTATATATTGTTAAGTTGTGTTCATGTGGGATGTTACCCTTCTTGAAAGAAAAAGAATAAGAACAGCTGTACTCAAGTAGGAGGTAAATTCATTTAGTCTGATAGCTTGGGGAAGAGTAAAACAGGGCAAGCATATGTGATACTTCCCCTAATAGTTCTCCAGCTTCCAGTTATTTTCAGTTTAGTGACTTCCTGAGCATCACAGAATTAGGACATTAAGACTAAAAATTAAACTTACCAGACAAACATGGGACAGAATATGGAGTTTCTGACCTAAGGATTTAAACACTGCTTACAGCTGCTTTCTTCCCTAAGTCCCCCCTTCCTAAAGGCTCCCAGCACTGCATCCCATGTCTCCCACCAATGTTAGCTTTCTCTCAGAGGGCAAACAAATCATGTGCACTAGTTTACAGATTCCTTCGATGTAGCACTCTTAAAATTATTTCAGTGTAAGTGATAGTTATCAAATGAAATTGTAGTCAGTGCTGGAAAACTCAAAAGCGGTGGTTCTGTGTCTGGGGAGGGAAGAGGGCGGCTTTTCTCTTGCTCATGTCAAAGGCACTACACAGGGCTATGTCAGAGGGCGTTGCGTTCCTTCTCTGTGGTTTTTACGTGTTATCTTCCAGTCTTGACATTAATGATTACTCTTTCTGGGTTTGTTTAGTTACATGGAACGGTTGGAATCTGTGTCTATGCCTAAGCCTTTGTGACTGTGGGTGGCTTATGTAGCATCAGAAGTAAATCTCCGAGGAGCATCTACCTGCTGTCCTTTCCAGTGCACAAGGGATTTTGTGAGCCCTAGGTTAATCCTTCAGTGCCAGTGATGTTCTCAAGTCCATAGCCAGCATGAATAGCTGGGTGCTTGTCATGGTTTTGGCTGGATTGGCCAATCAGAATGACAGATGGCCCTCCCCCCACCTCTCCAAAGAGAGGAGAGGAAGAGATAAGGAGATTTACGAGTTTAGAAAAAAAACCTGAACTACTTTAATGAAAATAATAATAAATAAGGAAATAAGAAATAATAATAAAAAGTATACAATATATACAAAACCGTATCCAGCTCCCAGGATGACGATCACGTCACCAGCAGACACAGGGAATGTCCCAGACTGAAGTCAGTGACGGACCGGAGCTGAATTCCATATCTGGAGTCAGGAATGCTCATATCGGGATCAAAGGCAGATGAACAGACAGGGTCCTCCTCGGATGTGGGCCATTGAAGAAAGAGAGCGAGAGCCTTTCCCCTTTGATCCCTTAGCTTTTATACTGAGCATGATGCAGATGGGATGGAATACCCTGTTGGTCAGTTTTTAGATCACCTGTCCTGTCTGCTCCTCCCTGCAGGGGTGACCCCTCTACGGTTTTTTGCTTCCGACCCTCTAACGGGGCAAATAACAAAGTTAGCTGACCTTGGGTGTTACAGCAATAAGTATAAGCAGGAGCCTCTGTGCATACTGTTCCTTGGTATAATCAGGTCTTATCACTCTGAGAGTGAACAGTTTCTGAACAATATGCTGTTAATTTCAGAGTTTAGTCAGTTAGAAGAGGCCCAGCTAAAAAATAGAATTACAAATCAGAAAATTGGTTCTGTTTTACCTCAGACCAGGACAGCGCTACTTTCCTTGCAGAAAGGCAATAATAATAGATCATGACCTACTTCAGAAATGATTTGTTAAGAGAGAATGTTCACTTTGATTACAAAATGTCATGGTTTGAAATGTGGCTGAAAGCAGGTGACATGCCGATTTTGGAGGAGTGGAGCTGGCGTGCCGGTGTTGTTACAGAAAAGGCAGGAAAGGAAATCATTGTATTCGCACCTTCCCAAAGGAGGCTTCTCTTACATGCAGTTTGCCTGTTGTGTATCAAGTCATGATGGCAATTTGTGTGCTTATATGGTAGATATTTTTGGTGTGGTTTGTTTTGTTTTTTTTTTTTAAATTCTTCCTGAAAATGAAAGACCAGGCTTTCCAATGCTGTAGTTGAGGGGTGTATTCTAGGAAAGATGATGCTCAGTAGAGGCTTCTTCAGAGAAACAGTAAAGGTGTTTTCTATTTCATATATTTATTTCACTCTTCATTTCTTTTGTTATAAGCAATTATAACTTTCCCAATCTAGTACCTAACATCATTGAGTCTTAGCCTGCATTGCCTACCATGATAAAGTGGTACAATATCAGCCATCTTGGTTTAAAGCTATATCAAAGGTACTGACACCTCTTGAAGTGAAATATTAGCCTTGCTGGTTCAGACAATAAACTTTGATATATGTAACTGTGTGTATGAGGGCTCACGTAATTGTTAAATACTCTTGCAGAGCTACTTCACAGCCTTTTGTAGGAAAATTCAACCAGAATTTGTAGTTGACTATACTTAAATATGTCTGAAAGCTCAGATGTACATTGCGTATATTCTCAAGTGAATTAAGTGTAGTTGGCTTAAGTTCCTGGAATTGATATGAGAAGCGAAGAGAAAACATGTATCAATTTCAGAATACCCCAGACTTTCTTCTGGTTTATTTACTTCAAAGCGGCATATGAATTGCTGCCTGTGTTGCAGCTATGATACAGTTGTATCAGTAGCAAGTCCTCCTGTTAAAAGTTGCTTAGTAGTTCTGATATTTTCCTTTTTTTCTGTTGCTTGTAGTGTTCTGAAAATATAATGTCTCAGGCTAAGGTATTCCTGCTCAAAGCTGGATTGTGCGGGAGGGAGGACTGCCATGGTTCATCAGTTTGGGTGTAAGTCTGTGGTGGAAGGGAATTGAAGTTCTGTTTTGAAAACTGGAAAACAATTCTTGCAGTTTCTTTTGATATATTATCATGCTGGTCAGCCAAATAATACACATGCATCATGTCCAACATATTGTAATAGGTATTTGAGAAATGCAAGCATGTAATTAAATATTGTACCATAACACACACTCAAGTGGGAACTCAGTTAACGTCATTCCTTAGCATAAATATTTTTCTTCTTTGGAACGTTGATTATACAACAGTAACGCTTTCTTAATATGTTTTGGTTTATAGCCTTGCACTCAAAATACAAACATTATTGAAAAAATTTACTTCTGTAAACTGAATTGCCTTATCTTTTACATGAAATTGTCTGAAAATTTATTGGCAGAGTTACTCCTAGTTTTCTTAGTTTCTCATGGCATTGTTGCAAACAGATACAGAGCTATGATTTTGATCACAATATGATAAGAATGGGTAAATTGGCTTAATGCTGTTGCATCACCTCTGTTTTTTGTTTCCTGCTTTTACGCTGGCATTTAACTTGGCTGCAAACTGCAGAAATAAAAGCATGCTCAGGAGGAGGAAGCACAGGGGCTTGTAAAGCTCATGATGATACAGGGTAAAGGGAAAAAGAAATGGTAGGTTGAAAAGATACCTAAAAGGTGGAGCAGGCTTTCTTGCTAAGCTTGTTTCCCTGAAGACCCAAGTGGCTCAGTGTGAGCCCAGATATGCTGGTGAGTAGCCTTTCCTAGGCAGCCTGTAGAGCAAGATGTTTTGTTACCAAGCTTTGGTCCTTTTATCCTGATGATGGATGTTGTGGTGGGAGGGAGAGAAGTGGCAAATACCTCTTCAGTCTGGATACTTGAACATGTATCTGATGGATAATGTGGTGGACAAATGGCCTGTGTTGCAGGATGATTTTGTTTTTCCTATACTGTTACATGATGATACAAGTGCTTTATTAGAAGAAAATCATAATACTTGAGTAAAAGTTACTGCTATGGGTCCAGTTGCCGTTTCAGAGGCTGCTCCTCCAGTTCGGTGACTGTGGTCTCTGCAAAAAGCAGCACTTAAATCCCTCTTGCTGGTGCGTGTCCACCGATCGTGCAAAAGGGAAAGCCTCTTGCCTTTTCAAAGCAAGGCTGCTTTGTTTCCACAAATCTGATTGTAGAAAGCTTTGAATCTAGAGAAGGTCCAAGGGGAGAAACGCTGCCGAACTACACGTTAGCAACCTTGGTCTTTCACTGGCCCTCTCTGCCCTCACCCTGCCAGCTTCCCCTGCCAGCTTCCCCTGCCGCTTCCCTGAGAAAGTAGCATCATGCACAGCTTGGATAGTTTTTATAGCACATTTTATACTCCAGGAATCCAGATGAAGGCAAATCACTGCCCCATCAGGAAAGGTACAGGACACCCAAATGTCAGAGTTGCTTCACTTATGAGTATTTACTTAGGCAAGTGGGCAGCTTGAAAGCCAGATTAAGTCTCAGTGGAATTGAGCCTGGGTGATGAACAGTTTTGCCACATCTTATCACATTGTTTCTCAATTCTTAAAGATACCCTGCTGAATTAAAAATAGGTAGAGATACAGTTTTACCTGTTTCTTTCCTTGCCTTTTTTGTCTAGGCTCCAAAATTAGTTCTTTTTTTTTTTTATTAATTTTTGGAGAGACTTTAGCTGGCCTTGCATCTGGAGGGACGAAAGATTTTAAGAGAAAACAAAATGAAAACTCTTCAGACTTGCATCAATGAATGGGCCACAGACATTGGTTTGCATTTGTGTGTCTCAGAGAAACGTGTGATGTAATTTTTTCTTCATCCTGTGGGTTTTGTGGTCCTGAAGATAATTACTGAGTTTGGGAAGTGCCTGGCAGTACACTGGCTAAAACAAGGCATTCACATCTGGCATTGCTTAAACCTCCTACATCCTTCTAGAATGCATTTTTGCAAGTCGCTATTTCCCAGGCAAAACCATGGCAATCATTCTGAATTAAAAAAAAAAAAAAAAAAGAAAAATAAAAAATTCATGAGCCAGATTCAGAAAAGTATTTATGACTTTCCCTTCTGAATATCAGTGGCTGGCAGCATCATATTGAGAACAGACTAAGCTATTTCAGCTAGGTTCCCAAGCAGAATTATTACATGAAAATGTAGAGTTTATTAATACCAACACACATCCTCCTGCAATATTAGCAGATGGTCCAGTCAGACAAGCAAAGTGGTCCATCTCTTTGCAAAGAATAAAAAAGGGGAAGGGAACAATAAACCAAAGTCTGGAGTTTCTTAATAGATGCATTGGGAGTTCAAATGTCCAGAGAGAACAAATGAGCAACGTAAGCCATCAGAATAAAACGGTGGACTCAGCATCTTACACTTTTTCGCCTGGACAACTCCCTTGACATCAGCTGAGACAAACTATAATAACTCGTAGAAAATCACACCCATTACTTACAAGTCTCAAAGGCTTAAATTATTCTGATATTGCATCTCTAGCCCTTTTATTCTTCCCCCAAGAGTGTGTTGCTGAGCAGATGCCAAACAAGTCACAAGACGAAAGACCATTCTGCCCCTGGTATGTTATAAGGGTGGAAGACTGTCTAAAGGTTTGAGAATCGCCATACGAAACACTGAGCCTCTCTCAAAATTTGTGCACAGATCTGATTTTAACAGCAAACACCTTGTTAATCATTTTATTTCCCACTTCCCTGTAAAAATCTTTTTTTTTTTTTTCCTATTACAGGCAGCATTATCAGCAAAACAGTACCAAGCTGCACTGCTGCAATTCTCCCAGGCTCTTATAGCAAGAAGTTGACAGGGATGTGACCCAGTTTGTCTTGCTCCACCCCTAGATATATTTTTCTCTCATTTTCCAGCTATTACTGTATAGTCTCTTATGACTATTTTCCTGCCTCAGGGTGTTATTCCGTCTTTCTAACCTAATGTAAATAAGTAATTTAGTGTAGAAAAGAACTTGATTGGCAAATATAAACTGGAAATCATTTATTTTTATTTAAGGATGGTGAAACAGATCTTACTGGGATTCTTAGAAGAAAATGTGACTGGTGATGCAGTTGAGTCTTTATTACTCAGTCTAGCTTGATTTTTACAATATTTGAATCTATAGATAAAGACTGAAAATTAAAAACAATGAGTAAAACCACAAGGTGAGTTACCTTGTTGAATTTTACTGTATTGTAAAGCCTGTTAAGTTTCTCAAGATGAAAGAAGTAAAGATACAGAACATCTGGACGCTGCAGAAATCTCTTATGTTCACATAATTACTGGTACAGTTGACCAACATGAAAATTAATTCTTGGACTTTCCCCTTTTCAGTTTCATTTCATTCTGAAGAGTAGGTTGACTAGTAAAAAATATGGGAGGTGGGTTAATTTTTTTTTTTTAAGTCTTTAGGAAATGTGGAATTTGGCAGCACTGACACTAGGTCCTGTTTTGCAGGGAGTTTCTTGCATAGAAATTAGACCGGTTTGAATGTGGACACAGAAGCCTTTGCCTGAACCTATTAGATCTGTAGTTTTCTTGTGGTCTTTCACTGAACCTTTGACCATCCTGATAAGGTCAAATGGTTTCTTGTGTAGGGCTAGTTCAGTTCTTCAAGGGAACTCATGACTTACAGAAATGATCTAACCAAGTGTAAACCTCATCTGTTTCTCTCATCATTCACCTGCTGGAGGGTAATAACAAAGGCTGCTCATAGAATATTTAGTTGTGTCTTTGTTGCAAAGGCTAAATAAAATTACCTTTGTGAAGTATCCGTAGGAAGATTGTGACATGTCTGCTAACAGCAGGAGAAAATCCCAATGTCTCCAAAAATATAAAGGAGAAAGTATGTCAGTATGTTACAAAATCGAATCCTGATGGCAAATAGTGCAAGACGTCCTCCATTGGTTGTAGAGTAAGGCTGCTGCATTAGCCAATGCTTGTAAAGCTGAGTACGAAGCCACAGTTTAATTTCAGATTACGTTATCTGCTTTGGCATTTAAAATACTAGTCATGATGCATCGGTACTCTGAAGTCTTTATTGCTCTTAGTAAGGGATAGAAACTCATAACAGGTTCCATATATAGTAATGAAATTCAAGTTTCTAGTCATAGGTTTCAGTTAACGGGTTCAAAAGTCACTTAGGCAGGAATACAGCGTACTTGAGAGCAAGCATTTCACTCTGGGGTTTCTTCAGCCATACACTTTGGCTTAGCTTCAAACTGACATGGGCCACAATTTCCCTGCCCACTCCTCGAACTGCTGTCAGGCTCAGAGTTCCCTGTGCGTCCTGCTCTAAAAGGCCAGGAAATAAATGTTTTGAGTGTAGCAAATGTTGTGAGACAACAAAAATTAACATTGCCACTCAGAGTTTCCAAGTAAACTGTTTTAATCTGTTGCTAACGAAACCCTTCTCACCAGGCCCGGGGGAGTCGCTAGATGTTCTCCATCAAAACATGTAAACAGCAGTGACTGATGCCATTCTGCAAGTGAGAAGATTAGAAACTGCTATTTATTTGTACGTCAAAATGCTGTTCATTTGTCACAGACTCTAACCTCAGCCTTGGTCAGTTGGATGTTTGACCCTGCTGGCCACTAGCCAGCATTTCGATGCCATGCATGATTTCAGTGTGGTGGAGTCTGACCTGCAGCCTCACACGGAAGTGGACATCCACTGGTGTAGCTACGTGGGATTGCCAGCTTCTGTTTGTAGCGCTTCCATTTACTCTGAGCAGTCATCGTGACAGTGGGATGTACCTCCATGTGCAGAAAGTGTCTTTGAGGCTTTATCCTGTGGATTACATATTTGCTGCTGGCGCCAAAAAGATCAACAAACTGGGGTTTGAAAATACCGCAGACCTTCTGCTGTGCCGGTTCTGAGTGAGTTGGCAACCTTGTTTTTAAGAATGTATACTTGGGCAGGGAAAAGTATATGGAACTGCTTCTGGTTCCTTGATTTATTTTTTTGAATAAATATGATTTATGATAAAAATGATAAATACGATAAATATTTTTTAAATCATATTGGCTTGATAGCCTTATCTCAGCAACCGTTTCTGAGATGAGCTTTTTGCCAGTTTTACAGCCTTGTCTACTGCATCAATCACACAGCTCATTTCAGGTCAGCAGTCAGCGCCTCAGCTGGCATTAAAATCAAGAACTTTCCTCCATAAACACATTCACCTTTTCATAAGAACAGATGGCAGGACTAATCCAGCGTTTGTTCCTAGTAGTGAATGTGCTGTGTCACCTTAGCAGGCTTTGTGCGGTTCTCGCATCTGACTCAGTTGACTGTCTCCTACCACTACTGCAGCACCATTGATCATCCCTGGTGGGCCCGCTCCAGTCTTGCAAGGGGAATAAGCTCATAGGTGCTTGTGAGAGGAAAGCAGAAAATAGCAATTAGGAACTGTATCTCTTAATTTCCACAAGTATTGGAGGTGTGGTACCAATAACGATTTTCATCCCGCAGATTCTTGAGCTTTTTTTCCCTACATTCCCTGCCTTAGTAACATGTAACTAAAGCCAAACAGTGCATTAGAGACAGTAGATAAGCAATACGGTACTCTGGTGGGAGGGAAAACCGTGTATTGGTGTGCTTATAAACTGCCCAACAGAGTAAAGTTTCAGTGCTAATAATATTAGTAATAGCATATAGTAGTAGCTGTCTGTAAGGAAGCAAAATATACAGTGCCGTTATAGAGCTGTAGCTTTAGGTGGTTTTGGGGGCATAGCCCAAAACTGTTCTAATTATAGTGGACTCGGTGCACCTGCTGATCTTGGAAATTAAACTGTCTCGGGCTTGTCCAGTACAGGGATGAGAGACTGCCTGGCAATCTCGAATATTTTAGGCAAAAAGGGAGGAGTCCAGACTAAAGAGCTGTTCCATATTAAAGACTAGAAACCAAGTGAACTCAAGTAATTATTTCACCCCTATCACCACTGCTGAGCTGCAAGTTGTGCAAAACAAGGTATATTAAAGTCCTTTGTCCTGTTACTTGGAGAATTTTTCTAATAAATTACTATTTGTCAGCTGGTACTTAGATGACTACCTAAGAAAGAGGATTGAATTTACTCCAGAAATCCATGCTCAATAATCCTAATTTTTCTGTGTAGTATTCCTAGTGTTCTGCTAACAGACTAACAGTAACGACCACATTCCAGGCAAGAGGTGATCGTGGTGGTTGGGTGCAGTAGGAGATTCTCTGCAGAACCAACCTCCTGTGCAAACCAACAGGAAAATAGAGCAGAGGCAGGAGGAGAAACAAAGATCTGGAGAGTCTGAGGGACTGCGCTTTCCACGTAGCAGGTCAGTGAAGGCTTTGGGAATATGAGGTCTTGTGACTCCAGTTTCCAGGAAGGTAATAAACCACTAGAGCCTGGTGTTATAGCTCCTGACTGGCTGTTAGGACTTTAATCATACATCTTCGTTCCAAGTTTAGCAGGCAGATACCTGGCTTTTTTACAGGATTTGAAGCAGAGGAGGCTGCTGGAACATGTAATTATTTGCTGAAGGTGACAGACATACGTGGGTCCTGGAGGACAGTAGTATTTGAAAACTGGCAACCACAGACCTGTTTGTGTTATGTAGAGGCATCTGCCTGGGGTGATTATACCAGGAAAAACTGTGTGAGAGTTTGGAACGGTGCCGGGCCTCTCTGACAACCCGTCTCTCCACGATGCAGCATCCTGTGGCTGTTCCAAACAGGGACACTAACTGGTGGTCTTGAAACTTGACTATGTCAAGTTTGGTGGAGGCAGACATGTCCCTTGGTCTTCTCTCTAATGGTTAAAAACATTTAGGACCGGATTGCTGAATTTTTACTCACATCTGCTTAGGCAGAAGTTAAGTATAGTCTCTAGTTCTCTTTAGCCAGTGACAGTTTTGCAACTGGTTTCTGAGACAGCTTTTCTCTTTAGACTACATTTTCTGTCCAAATTACAAGTAGTGTGAAACATGGAATATGCTGCAAGAGCACAGGGGATACCATACATGAGGGAAACTACTGAATTTCCAGTAACCTTGCAGTCCATTTTGAGATCTCAGTTCACCTTTAGATAAGGTCTGATCCAGGGATAGGAACTAGTCTAGTTTTTCCCAGAAGTTTCTTGTATCTTTACTAGCTAAACTTTCTAACCCTTTTCTTGTATGAGTTTTTTAAGTTATGCAGCTGCCCTTTTGCTTTTCTGTTTCTATATCCCCAAATGAAACCACGTAAGAATGGGTAAAAATCTAAAATCTAATAGAGCTAACTTTTTTTAAGCAGTGGAAGCCAAGTACATCCCCCCCTCTCCTCTTCCAGCCCATCTCTCCCACTTTTACTGTGCTTCACCCGTTGTTTAGTCCTTTTCTTTTTGATTGTCAGGGAGTAAATTCACTATAAAGAGTGTCTGGGATGTATGGAATACATCCATCTTCGCATGGTAGGGATCTCTGTTCCCTAACAGGGGGAGGCACAGAGTCAGCCTGCCCTTCACCCTCTCCTAGCACCCTTCACACAGCTCTCAGTCAGGGTAAGCAGCGCAGCAGAACAGATGGCAATTATCCACACTTAAACTACAGCACCTTTCTCCTCTAGAAGTTTGGAATCCTTGATATACTTCAGGAAGTTATGTGTATTGCCAGGACCCCAGGCAAAATATTTACCTTTCTTCTTGTTACAAAGGTGCTTATTTCTAAATAAACTCTATAGTCTGCTTTCCCCTGTTCTGTGCATCCTACTGCTGCTATGGCACTGGATCCTTAGGTGAATGTAGGTAGGGGAAGCGATCACTGAATGAAAGAGCAGCGATGGGTGGCAGATACTGTATGGTCTTTTCCGACCTCTGCTGACTAGTTCTGAATAAATGCCTCTTCTTACTAACGTTTTGTGAAAATGAGAAGAAAAATATAGGGAAATGTGCATGTGGTTAGGATTGTAAATGATTCAGCTGTTACTCTAAGTCTTTAAAACAATCTGTTAGAACAAGATTAAGGAGTTACCAGAGGTTTATAAAGTCTTGCTTGATGCACTGCTACTTTGAAATGTTCCGTGACATCTCATAAGACGTTTTCTTGGTGGTTATAGCCATGAAGTGTGCAAAGACTCTGAGATCATACATTTTTAATACACATGTGCCTTCCCAAGTGTCATTTCTTTGGGATACTGTGTAAAACATTTTTGATTTATCTTAATTTCACCTGGTTTTATTGGATTGTGAAGAGTTGTTAGTTCCTTATTTAGACTGCCACAAAGCATTTAAACTCACTAATTGACAATTATCTAACAAGCAACAGGAATAGATCTCTTGCTGGGCTGAAGCCTGAAAAGCCCATTTGAACCTTTACAAATGTTAGCACATTCAATGAGCTAACAATGAATTTGAGTTTCTGCATGTTCAGTGGGAACTCTTTCTAATTGATGGCCAATTGCATTTTTCTCCTCAATTGGGAGAGGTGATGAGACCGGGACAGTGTTTGGAGTAGTCCACAGAGAACCTCTTTTTAGAAGCTGTTCCTTCTTTCTCCATCATGAAACTGGGCTGAAGAATGCCTCCCATTTCAAAGGGTTAGCATCTGAAATACATTATTTAGAGTTCCTGTAATTTTATTTACAAGGAAATTGGGGGTTTAGACAGCAAAATATTACATTTCAGTGTCAACTTGAATCCATTCTCTGGCCTAAACCCCCTTAAAAGTGCTTGCTGCCAGGGTGGGGAACTGGAAGTATGATTGTAATTAGCATTGGACAAAGCAGCACAGCAGTGTGATTCAGTCCTTGCCCAGACATTCTCATCTGGAAAGTAGGCTTCATGTCTTGACAGCAGTCCTTCCTTTGCCATAACTACATCCCATGCCTTATTTATTTGCCTTTGGTACTTCCATGATAGATATACTCATGGGTTTATGTTTTTAGTTTGTCATGATGTGTGTCTGAACATTGAGTGCTAATTACATCACATGGCTGCTGGCGATCAGCCAGCAACGAACCGCGTCGAAGATACAGAGCTCTACCTGAAGGCGAGATTGGTTGAGGCGGTTTATTTTAAAGAAGCTTTTTTTTAACTTGCCAAATTCAAGTTTTGAGTCCTGGCTGAAAGCTGGAATCAATACTAAGGTTAACCTAAGACTTGCTAAGAAAGCTACACCAGAAGTGCTTTTTCAGGGGAAAAAACCAGCATACTGACAAAGTGCTCCTGCTATGGAATCAGCTGTACTGGCAAAGCTGTTCTTTGTACAGTTTTAGTAACACTTCTCCCTGGAGTGCGCACACGTGAAATAAGCTTTCGAACCAAAAGCATGTGCTGACAGTATAAATGTGTCTGCAGAGAGGGGCTTCTGCTGGCATGCCACTGTCCCATAAAGACCCACCTCTTCTCACGCTTCACAGAGAGGGCTGTGCCAGCAGAAGCTTATCGTATATACATGGCCTTATTTTAGCGCAGCTTGTTTATTCATGCACTTTTGTAAAAGGCCTTGTGATGTTGAATATAGTGTGGCACAGTGCTGTTCGTGAAACTCAGCCTCTCAATGTCAGTCTGTTTATTAATCCTTGCTGAACCTATTAAACCCTGCCTCTTAATGTACTCCCCACCTGCTTCACGTGGCAGTACATGTTGTTAGGGACAGTGTGAGAGTCTATACCTTGGTAGATGAAATTTTCACAAGTGTCTGAGTGAACTTAGTGACTTAGGCTCTTGAGAGTCTTACTCTGTGTAGCTCTTAGCCTCACTCAAGGTCTACAGTCTTGTATTGACTGATCACTTCTATGGGTAGATAATCCTCATTACACTGATTGCAAACAGAGTGAGCCAAATCATTGCTGATACGAATCAACATCACCCCATAAATTTCAGAGAAACAAGGTCATTTACACCCCAGTGAGGATTTAGTGCTTTATGACTGGGCTTATCAGGGGAAACATTTGTATGGAGCGTTTGTACCCCTGAACTCTGTTCAGAGAATCTGTTATGCTACTACATTTTAGAAACTGCAGCCTCAGATACCCTCTTATAGCGTAAGTATATATCGTATAATATGTGCATACGAAATGTAGGTGAATTACAAACAGCAGCCTGATTTCATGTACGTTCGAGGCAGCCATAACGCTCCTTGTAATTTGTTATTGGGAGTTACTTGCTTTTCAATCAGCCCAGAAATGCGGGACAGAAAACAGATTGTGTTATTGCATGGTCTGATACTGAGTGTACACGCTATCACACAGGTTCCCTCTTCCACATCACAAAATAAATTTTCCTAATTCTTTCAAATCAGTTACAGATCTCTCCACTTTTTGTCAGTCTCGTTCTGTAGGCAAGAAATGTTACAAATGACTTTTTTTTCAGAAGAATATCCTTTTGCTGATACCCCTCTTGAATACAAAGAGGTCTTAAGACTTAAGCATCAGGTCTATGAGCAAATCCAGTGTGTTTCCAGCAGGATTTCTTCTGTGCCTCCAACAGCATTGTCAGTCCATCCAGAGAAAGCTGTACTATTCCATGCCAATGCAGAGTCGTTCTTTATGATCTGAGTATTACATTTTTTGTTTGGGTAGAAAAATACGCTGTGCTGGGGTTTCTGCAAATGTTGTGTCTTGCCAGTGTCCTGAGAAGTCTGTCAAAACCATAGTGCTGAGGAAGTAGAGAAATCCGATCTGGGATTTACCGAGGACTTGTCAGAGTGACCTGTGTTTTCTATCAGTGTCGGGCAGCAGGAGGGAGGGAGACGAATGGCTCCATTTCTTCTCCTACTTGGAGTAACTTGTTAGCTAAGTTAAATCCTAAGGTTAGATTTTGAGCACTGTTTCTCCTCCGCTGTGCTCCCCAATTTTGGAACGGACCCTGCGATGCTTAATTAAAAAAGCTACTACTATCTTAAATTCCATGCTAGATTCAGCTCAAGGTGACCGTCTGGCATGAAATGCCCGGGGCATGAAATGAGAGGTCTGACTCTGTGTGAGGGAGGGAAGACCAGAGGTGGTGGTCAGATGTTGGCTGAAGTTGGCTCTCCAGCTTTCAGAATTAAGTGTATCTGCCATCCGTGTAACAACTCAAAGGACTTTCATGCCTCAGAGAAAGGCCTTTTCCTTCACAGATTTCTAATGCTTCAAGAAATAAGGCTTTTTCGTGTATAGTGGAGCTTTTACTGTTGAAGGCTTTGATGCCTTTGTGCTCAAGCTCTCCCAGCCTCCCTCCATTGAAACTGAAATGATCCTGATCGGAGGGGAAATCTTCAAAATCAGGACTGGGACTTTCATTCCCTGCCCTACCCTTGATCTGCCATGGCTTTCAGCAAGACACTTTACATCCTTAAGTTGCTGTTTTCCTTCCCATCCTCTTCCTGCTCTATCTGTTTAGTAACCTAAGACTGAAAATTACCTCTTTAGCTGTGGGTGCAGGCAGTCATATGCTAAATATTCAGTAGAGTCTGTAAAACACCTGCTTCAGATGTACACGTATCTATGGTCTGCTAAACACTTTCCAGTTCCCTGAGGAACAAAACCCGGAACTGTGGGCATTGACAGTGGTTTAAGTCCTTGAACAAGCACAGGATTGCCCAGTAAAACCCTAGGTTACTGTAAAAGGGGACCATGCCCCCTGCTAGAGGGGACAGAACAAAGGAAAAAGCCTGGTCTCGGACATGGAGAAAGCTTTGTGCCTGCCCCCACCAGGGACCAGTGAGATGGGTATTACATATTCTGTTTGTGGCAGGGTTTGTGTCTGTCTTGGTGCTGTCCTACTATAAATAAATACTAATAGGCGTAGATAAAGGTAATTCAGGGGTTTTTTTTCATGCTGAAGTTTTACCTGCCTTTCAGAAGTGCTGGACACAAACCAGCAAGTCTCAGTAATTCCATGTGTTCAAGTGTTTTTAAAAATTATCAGGCCTTCAATGTTCTCCAACTAGCACTGGGGGAAAAACAAAAAGTAAAATAAATGAATAATTCTCAGAAAATGCACTCTTTCATCTTTCCTACCTGATCCTCACCCTTCTGTACAGCGTGAAGTGAAGGAATAAAGGCAGAAGAATTGAATCTTGGAGACGATCAAATGCATTGAAAATTTTAACATGGCGGTTTAGTAAGCAGTGAGAGGCTGTTCCAAGGCAGCCTGACACACTGATGGCTCACGATGAAATGCAAGGGAGAGCTTTTAAATAAATGATAAGTGAAATGAGCTCCTCTAGCCCAGTTTTTATTCAGTAGAAGGAGGGATGCGAAGGAGCCAGGGGGGAGGGCCCATTTCCCAGCTAAGCAGTGGTAAAAATACGCTCATTCAAATTTGAAGAATTTTTAATTGGGGAAGCAGGAGGCTGAGAGCAGGCAGAACAGGAACAGAGGGGAGAGCAAGGAGGGGGCAGAGCGAGGGAGCAATGGAATGACAATTCTTAAAGATGCATTAACCTGCAGGGAGCCTAAAGTAGGCTTAGAGATGAGCATAAGTAACTGGGACAAAGTCTGCTCGAAAGCCACAGATGGACCTTGGCTTTCACTATTATCTGCTTGAACTCACAAAGGGGAGGAGAAGGGGGCGAGGGGAAGGTGCTTCCTCGCCTCCCTCTGCCTTGCATTTGCATCGAGAGAAAAGGATTGTTGTCTTCCACTTGCACAGAGAAGGGCAGGAGGGATGGAGGGTGGGAGAAAGCAGCAGCTCCCGGTAGCTTGAGGGATCAGACAGCCCTGGATTCTTCCATCCGGCTTCTGCCAGGCAGGGTGTTAATGTGGCGTGAAAGCAGTTTAAAGCCCTGGGCCCCTCTCTCAGTCAGCAGGGTGTCCCATGCAGGCCAAAGTCCCCAGTGGGTGGCTGTCAGTGGCAGTTCGGTCGGTTAGGCAGAAATTTATTAGTATTATATTTTCCTCCATTTTTTCGTTAGAGCAGTGGGGAGAAAGTGACAGCTGTATTAGGGGCTGAAATGCCTCCAAAGGGGATCAGAAGACATCTGGAGAGAGGGCTTCTGACAAAAACCCCTTTCAGTATGCCTTAGCAGCAGCTTCCAAAGATACCATGGAAAAGAAAAGAGGGGAAGGTTTACTGCTTCTGGAGGGCTCATGCTCCTGCCTTTTTATTTCTCTGATTATTTCTTTGTGTCTTTATTCCTTTCCAGCCTTTCACAACACAGGCAACATCCTTCCCATTAGTGCCCCAGCGCCAGAGAGAAGAATAACTGCTCTGCGCCCTCTGCTTGCTTGCTCCTCTCTTGCTCTTTGTCTGATTTTCAAATAACCAAAAGTGGAGGCTTTGAGGAAAAAGGTTGTCTCAGAGTCACATCTGAAGGCAAGTCCTCCCGCAAGGCAATGCTGAGTTTCTCTGCCACCGGCACTTTCAGGCTTGCCAGAAATATTTTAAGCAGTCAAAACGGCTTTGTAGTTTTTAATCTCTCAGTCCCTAACCATCCTTCCCCCCTCTCACGTCCCATCCTGTTCAGCTGTGGAGCTTGGGAGAGGAAAAAAAAAAAAAAAGAAGGAAAGAAAAAAACCAGCAATCACTTTTATCATTAACCCATTCAGCTGCAAATCCCGCTCCCCAAAGAAAATTCACACACAGATTTGCATATGCAATCAACTGTATTCTTCATTTCTGTAACGCCTTTCTTATTAACCACCTCTCTCAAAGGAACTCTTCAGGAAATAAAATTGGTTCAAGATTAAATAGAAGTTAACCTTCTGTTAGGTTGGTTATAGAATACTGCATTTTTTTTGAGGGAGGCAACATTAGCTGGCCGTATCGGTAACACTGCTTGTTTTCACTTCTGCTGCCCCAGTGAGATGGGGTGTTTAACAGCAGATCGGGTTCTGTGCCAAGTAGCTGTGGGCAGCCTCCATGTATTAGTGATCTTAATCCTTCATTACCTTAACAGGTTTTTACTGTCTAGGATTCTGATTTTTTTTTTTTTTTCAGGCTTTAAAGCACTGTAGAGACTAAAATACAACCCTGGTGTTGT
>VYZM01024143.1:53201-85261 GCA_013398915.1 Dromas ardeola
TTTTTTTTTTTTTTATTTTATTAACGTTTCAGAAGGTTTCATTCACACCTGCCCAAGTTCTGTTTATATTTGTTCAGTTGATTTGGCCTTTTATGGGAGCGGGCAGGGAGCTGTGGCTGGATGAGCAATACCTGCTGGGGTCAGGAACCTGCCACAGGTATGTGGGGCTGCTGGGTTGGGCAGCTCTTCTGACACTTGCACCCCTCCAGCTTTGACCAGAGAGCTTGTCACTGTGATTGCTGGCAGTAGAAATGTGACTTTGGGGCTTTCCTCTACTGAAAATAACACAAAAACTTTTTGAGAATTAAGATCATAAATAGGAGGGATAACATTTGAAATAAAAGAATGAAGATTAATACGATGTTTTCTTACGTATATAGAAAACATAATACATAAAGGAAGGTGTAACATTTCTTTCTGATTGCAAATATGCAATTGCTGAGCATCAAAAGAAATTCAGGAAAGGAGCATTTTCATGTTCGTTAATCCTGTGTGTCGTTGTTCTTATGTATGTTTCTTCATTTTCTGAGATCCTGTTTTAAATCTGTGATTGTTAAACTCAGCATTTGAAGCTATAAGTGAAAATTCGTAATATAGGAATTCACAGTTGGAGGCTCATGTGTCAGTTACAGTTGAACCGATGCTGCGTACTTTACTGAGTATAAGCACAAAAGACCACTTTTCGCATAAAGAGTCGGCAAAGGGGAAGAAATTACTTTTCAGACTCTGTCATCTGTAAGCAGTAGTACCAAATACTGTCATTTGGTAAAAAAAAAACCAAGCAGGTAATTTTGGGTAGTCTCATTTACTGTGAGAAAGATAAGAAATTCCAAGGTGCTTGCCAGGGGGTTACTGAAAAACATTGGTATTATTAAATAATTTCTCATTCAAACTCCAAAACAAAACTCAAATGGATGTCATTTTGTACGTAATCAGTATCCAGAGACATCTCATTCCTTCGTGATAGTTTGTTTTCCGTTAACTGTGATGACAAGAAGAAATTTTGCACTAGCATTTGTTCACTCTTATTTATAAATGGAGAATAAATCCACATTACAGTAACAGTAGTGCTCCCCAAGGCAAATTGTTCACACTCCAGAAGTTGCCGGAGTTTTATTGTAAATATTGCATGTCTGTTTCTGTGGACTAAAGTTATGATTTAATAATTGAAAACTCGTAGGACCACGAAAGTTTTTGGAAAATTTACAAATCCAAGGTAAAGCGACATTAAAGAATGATGGAAAAAGACATTGAGAGCTGGTGTACTTGGCATTTGGCCAGTTTCCTTTTAATAACACATGCACTCACTTGGTTAGGTCTTTGTAATCTCTATCTAAGAATAAACTGATGCTACAGATAGAGTTAGTGAGGGAGGTGTCAGCACCTCATTTCTGCTGTTTACAGTGAAACTTAAATAAGTCATGGTTTTGAGTTATTTAATGAAAGTATCGGACTGGAGACTTTCAAATAAAAGCAGATACCTGCCTGTATCAGAAACGTTGCTTGTTTTACATATTTTTAAAGGGCATGGTTTGCATTTTAATTTAATGGGGGAAATTATGAAAATCCTAATTGAATTGAAATACCACAGTGAAAATTGAATCAGGAGGGATATATAGATGGTTTGTCTCGATGTATCGATGCTTTAGATACCTTTAAAATCTCTCACTAACCCTTCTTTCAGAGGCTTCTGGTTCTTGGTTTGCCCTTTGGCTAACCAGGACCTTGCTCATACACTGCACAGGTTGGTTTTGTGTTGCCCTGAGTTTATGATGCTGTTGGTGCTGTTCGTTGCTTTTGAGGTCCCTGAACGTGCTTGGAAGCAGGGCTAAGGGGGACAGCACTCGTCCGGGGTAGAGCAATTAGGGGAAACAGCTAATGTCTGAAAAAAGATGTTTAGACACATCTGCTTTTGTTGGAGTACTAAAACTGGAGCTGCACCCAGTGAGCTGAAAGCTTACCAACCTGTGTGTGTCGGCAGAATCTTTGTCGAGAAGTGTAAATTCTTGGGAACAAAAATAATGAGCATTCTGTTTTCACTGTGTTCTCTCCCAGCAATTGAATAACCCGTGCCTAAGGGTCAGAACTGCAAGAATGGTGTCTCTGCTCTGGTTTTCTCTTTGCAGTCCTCAAATGCAGGCAGTCCTGGCCCAGAAATTCAAACCACATATGGAGAATCTGACTGCAAGGAAGAATCTTTGATTTTGAAAATAGGTGAATAAAGAGAGGAAACCCAGAGAGTCCCACTGCACACGTACAGCCTCACGTCTGGATGATTCATTGCACATTAAAAAGACAGTGATCAAGAAGTGCTCCATTTTGTAACAAATGTGGGAATTGCATGCAACTTCCCTGCCACCTGCGACTCGCACAACCGCTGCTCTCTTTCGGGGATCAAGGAGTGAACAAATAAAGAACACAAACCACCTTCCCTTGATGAGACGCTATCTCTAATATTGCAGCATCAATTGTAACAGGTATAATGTTATGGCCGTAATGATCAAAAGGTTTAAGAGGAAAAAAGGATTGTAGGGATAGTTAGTTTGTTTTGTTGGACTAACTAATATAGCTGGAAAAGTGGCCAGGCTTTCAGATAGGCAAGCCTTTCATCAGCTCAAGTGAAGTTGGGGAGACGGTACTGTGCTGCTGTTGTCTCCGCTGTACCTGTTCCAGCATGAAGAGAGGAGCACAGATTTTGCCGCTGTCAATCAGGGACTTCTTATGAGTCCCTCAAAAACCTCTGCCTTCAAACTGACTTAGAAGCATGCAGACAAGATGACGTGTACTTGTATGGGTTCTCCCTTGAGTGGGATAAGCAGCCTTGTGGCTGGTTCTGCTCCAGGAAGGATATCATAGAAAAAGGAGAGCAAAACAAAGAAAAATCTTATGCATGTAAACTGACTTCACACTAGTAAAACCTGAATCTCACTATTCTAGTACTTTTGCTTTGGTCCTTCTGTATAATACGTACTGTTTCTTAAAATTAGGAAACACAAGCTTCACCCTTGCCTGAATACCATCCAAAAGAGATAATCATTGTGATTGTTGAAAAGGGGTAGGAAGGGGGAGAAGTCGGGAATTGCCATGAGAATTGCTATAAATAGACCTTTGGTATAGCAATGCTTTTAGCGGAGAGTGTTCTCGCAGACAGGCTTGTAACGAAGAGGGAGCAGATTTATTGTGCAGGACTGTCAGCCTTTCTCTGAAAGATTTGTTGATGCTGTGCCAGTATGCTCAGTTTAATTCTTTTGTGCTTCTGCCTAAGAATCCTCCCTCTATGCTTTTTGCCTAAGATTTTCTGTATTTGTAAATCATTCTTTCCATTGCAGTACAAGGAACAGCACTGTTTATTTGAGAAGGATTGTGCAGTTCAATTTAGGAGAATGGTTCACCTACCTTACAGGGATGCTTTCGTGCTTTGAAAGCTGATCTGAACTAGTCTTGGCATACTCAATGCTACTATGTGCTTTGTGGAAGCAGAGATGGGGGAACCTTTTTCTGTAGTCTTAGCAGGAACACAGAAACAAAGAAAATACTTTATTTCTTTTTAAAAAAAAAAAAGAAAAGAATTTTGATCTAATTGTTTAGTGTAGCTGAGGCTGAAACAACAATGAATCCTTGTTATTGTCTGTAATTTCAGACAATATTTCCTCCTCCTTGTTCCCCCCCCCCATCATTTTTAATTTCTATGAACATGTTCTTTCACTGGGAGGCAGGCAGGCCCTGCTCCTTGCTGCCAGAGTAAGCAGAAAGGTTCAACCAAGTCAACCTCAGTTGGCTTTGGGCACTCATTCAAAAGCAGGTATCGAACAGAAGCTGAGAATTTTGTTTTGTTTTATTGGTTTTGTTCTTTCCTAATTGTATCTGGATCAGCCCCTGAATCTTTCTGAATTTAATGAGCATATTTTAATATTCTTTTGTCAGAAAGAACCCCAGACTAGGCCGGTACTGCTGTTTCTTTCTTTTCTCCAGCTGAAGGAGAAGGCTGAAAGTCTGCACTAGACATTACAAAGCCAGGCAGAATCCACACACCAACCTCCTCGTCAGCCTCATCCTAGAGGTTAGAGCTGAGGAGACCCAAGAGGAGGGAATCTCACCCCTGTGTCCTTGGCATATCATACACCGGGCAGGTCATCCCAGAATCATCCCTGAGGAGTACTCTCCTGCCCATCTTAACCATAAAATTACTTATTACCATGTCCAATATGTTAGCGGCAATCGGTGAGGCCATTTGTGTTCAAAGCAGTTTCCTGTCACAGGCTGTCTTTAGTCATGAGGCGTATCAAGGTGATTGCATTTAGAAATTGGGATGGGTGGCATATTCCTTGAAAAAATGTTTTCATACAGCTCAACTATAAATCTCACAAATGTCCTCGTTCCCCTGTTACAGAGACAGAAATATCCTGCACTTGTTGGGTAGAACTTAATGGTTAACTGTTGCTGGCTTTCCTCTTCTGGAAAAAATACCCGATGTAATGGGAAGGTTTGCTGGTAGTGGTGGTGATTATTCCATGGTTCTTCTGGGTTGCTGGGTATCACAGCAAGGTGCCCTCCCATGGCAGAAGCAGGATCTGTGTGAAAAGTAATGCATGAAGATGTCAAATTCAGAGATGCCCATAAGAAGGAAAAGGGATGTGTTGGGCACTACCCTTTTTAGGAAAGTATTTTTAGATGCTCAGGAATAGAAAATTTCATTTTCTTAATTTATTTTTCTTTTTTTTCCTCTAGCCTGTTTCTAAATGTCAAAAACCCGAAGAGTTGCGAGTGCCTCTAATGCTTGCCGCATTAGGCTGAATGTCGCCGGGGGGAGACAGCCATGTGCTATCTTAGTATTTAGGGGAGGAAATCAAAAGTTCACCCTGGTGCAGACACTCCCGTCAGTCATAATGCATGGCTGAGCAAGATGAACCTTCCCTCCTCCCTCCTGCTGGCAAACGCCAGAGAGGGGCCCATTGTTGCAAAACCTGTTATCAGAACAGACATGCTACAGTGGCGTATTTAATCCACAGGAAGCTTTCGCAACGCTGTGTGTATTGATCACAGCAGCTTAATCGAAGAATAGCCTGATGAATGAACATATGGGTAATGCCTAAAAGGAGGCTGCTAGTTGGAGCTGGAAGCACTGTATTTTGATCAGATTTGTAGGTTTTTGCTCATTACAGTTTTTCAGGCATATGATAAAATGTCACAAATATAATTGTAGTTGACATACCATCAAAAAGCAGAGAGGCTGCTCTTTACCCTAACGTTGACTCGCCTTGACAATCCAGTGACCCATAATGTTTGACCTTTAATCTCAACAGAGTTACAACAGTAAGTGGGATCAAGTCCAGTCAGACCTGCCAGGCTGCCCCAGGAATGTGTGAGGGTGTCTCAAGAGGGGACAGTCTGTTTGTCCCCGAGTTACCATTCTACAAAGGTGCTGACAACAGCATGGCACTCTGCAATTAGAAGCTCCTTCAGTTCGAGCTGTGTCTCGGCTCTAAGCACTTCTGTCTTTGAAAGACTTGGGCAAAGTGTTTCTACTGTTGGCTGTCAAAAGTAAAGACTGCAGAAATAGAAGTCATGGTTGTAACAAAATTCCTACCAGCCTGCTGGTGACTGTAGTAGTAGGCTTTTTTAATAAAATCACTTACCTGCTGGAAGGCGGGATGCAGTGCCTCAGTCCAGGTATGCAGGGTAGCTTACTTTTGCAGTTTGCTCTGTATCGCATTTGAGGCAAACAGCACTCTTTTTTTTTTTCCCAGTGGTTTCGATGCTCTGCAAGAGGCGGTGTTAGAGTTGCCACGCACGCTGCAGCAGGTTGATTATCACAGCTGTATTTCCCCTCCCTCGTCTTTTTTTAGGAATACCATCTGTTTAGTCATTAGCCCCATCAGCTCTCATTAATTGAGTCATGTCTCATTTAGGTGGCTGTATTAGCTTCACATTGTTCCCTAGATAAGGAATCGCAGGCTGTTTTCCAGATGCCTTGCTTCCTGTTGAGCTCTGTCCAAAGTCAGGTGTCAGCTGGAGAGCAAGGACGGGATCCAAACCCAGGCTGCCTCTCAAAGCCTGATGCCAAACTGCCAGCCTGTTCCTTCAGGGCACCAAGTGCCAACTTGTCTGCGCTGGCCCAGCTTTGTGGAGTCATGGGGAATATGGCACGGCCTTTACTAAAGAGAGGAAGCCTTCTGTCTCCTTTCCCATTTGATTTCCCTGCTTTTCATCATCTCTGCTACAGCTAATAGGGTTTTTTCTTCTTTCCCAACGGCACAGTGGGTGCATCTAAGTATCAAAACCCTGATGCAGAACAGATACTAAGAACAAATCACCTAGAAGGAAATGATGGGTTGCATTTCAGTTAGCACACTTTGGTTACACAGAATTAGTCCTATCACAGAACTTTATCCAGAAAGCCTTCAGAAAAGCAAGGAGAAAAAAGGAGCCCTCCTGTGTAGTTGAATTTCAACACTGGAGAGCTGATGGTTTGTTATAAAATCTTCTGTTTAACTCAGTTGTTCCAGGCTTACAGTTTTTTACCATTAGTTTTATTGAGCTTGCTGAGTTGATTTTTATTTTTTGAAGGGTAGAAGGATTAGTTACAGCACAGCCCTTTAAATCCTTAAAAGAGCCCAATTTGAGTGGGAGAATGTGTTAGAAACTAACCAGCTCGCTGCAGAATGGATCATTGTTAAGACTACAAAATGTAGGTGTGAGTTTGCAAAAGCTGCCTGAGAGTAGGATTAGGAAGGTGTTGAAGTAATCAAGGCTCCTCAGAGTGATTTACAAAGAAATGAATTAATTAGAGCAAATTGTGCGTTCACAGTTTTCTTGAATGACCTGCCTGGCTTACATGCTCTGAGGCCTTCAGACTTCATATGATCCCTAAACATTTTAAGCACTTCGCCAAAGGAGCGAGAACAAAATGTGGAGCTGCTGAAAGAAAAGTGTTTCTTTTCACAGACATTTAGATGAAGATCTGTTATGCCTGTGCGGTTTTACCCAACTTGCGTAGTTGTCAAATAATCAAACATTGCCAATAAATTCTTCTTCTGCTCCTGTTGTTCCCATGTACATACCCTTTCATTTTCATTTTGCAGGAGTGAGGTGCCTACAGTTTCTTCCTAGGGCTTCTCTTAACGCGCATCAAATGGAGGACATCACTTCCTCTGAAGTTGTGGTTCCATGTAGATGTTATGATTGCCGCATCTCCTAGAAACAGTGGCCAGTGTAGCGAGGACCTTCCTTAGTGGGAAAAAATCTAGAAAATTCCTGAATCTAGAATGAAACGGCATGTAGACTCTAATTCCAGTCTTAGATGTAAGTGATGCTGAACAACCGAATTACTTTCCATGGAAGACCTGAGCTACCTGTGCCTTTCAACTTCACCTTCCCTCTCAGAAATGCAGTGGTCAAATACTTTGACCTGTCGTACTGGGCATTTGAAGCCAAAGCTAGAGGAAGATTTACTAAGACTTAAGAAGACGTAACTCCTTGGCTGTCCGTTCTATGCTGTGCAGCTTCTGCTTACCTTGGTGCCTGGCGAGTGCTTAGCAGGGCTAGGCAAGTTATTTCTTCTCCCTGCAGGACTACGTGTGGCGTCCACTGCTGCCTCCTTTATATCACTGGTCTAATTAACCTCATCTTAATGTGAAGCTTCCATGACTATCACAAGCTGTTTGTGTTGCATATATTTTATTGTCTGTCCTGTCTTTATCCAGCTCCTTTTGATTCCAGGGGAGAATAAAATACTGAAAGGCAATTTTCTTCAGCCAGAAATCGTGTATATTATCTACATATGAAAAAAAATGTATAATTTACTAGCTCCAGTTCCTGTGATATCTTTGTAGATTGTATTATAAATGCATAAAAAATTGAAGGTTCATCATTCAAATGGTTTACAGTCTAGATTAGAAAAACCAACATAAAGTTTGTAGCATAAAGCATAATTTATAGAGCACTGCCTCAAAATGGAAAACTTAAACAAATGAAAAAAAAATGCACCAAATTCCTTCTTAAATGCTGTGACCACGATGTTTCATGTCTTTATTCACGGCTTTTCTTATCCTTACAAGAACTCTACAAAATACCTATTCTAAACTAAGGTGTGGCAGGGTGAAGCCTCAAAGGTATTGATTTCTTTACAGGGAAAGCTTTAGCTGTCTTCCTAACAAGCCACCTAACTTCCAACTTAATTGTAAATGGATTCTGGTTCACTGACATGCCAAGATGTCCATAATGTCTCCATATCTACTTGTTGTTTTGCAAATCAAAAGAATGCATTAATAGTGATGAATACACTGAAGTCAAGTTGAACAGCACCTGTGATTGTACGGTCTGGGAGAAGAAAGGAGCTCAAGGATTAGCGGGGCCTTCCATCTCTACAATAAATGTACAGTGGGTGCCTGGGGAGGCCTGACATGCTGAGGATGTGCACTGAGCTCGGGATTTGCCTATGTAACCAGCTTGCCTTAACCCTTCCGTAGATGGCCTGCCGCCTTCTTTGCCAGGCTAAAGCAGAGGGGCAAGCAGGGTTATCCTTAGAGCCAACGAGCTTGTGCTCCTTAGAAGGTTTAAAATCAGCTTGTCATAGTGAGCCAAATACAGACATTTTTCTGATTATCATCTGAGGAAGAGAATGAGTGGGGATAGTTTTTTGCCTATGAGTATCGTTTCTAGGAGCTGAGAGGCTTAGCGGATTAATCTTCCTTCTGGGATGTGGATCAGGCTGAAGTGCAGGGCAGGATGATTAAGACTGAAATTCTCTGTCAATTTGTTGGCAGAGATAGTTTCTCTGCATCAAGACGATGGTGGCAGAAGCATCTTGTCTCAGAGGCAGCACAGGGAAACGGTATATCTGAGATGAGACCAAGAATGGCAGGCTTCTTTCTGGAGGGGAGGGAGGCTGGTTTTGCAGTGCTGCGTTTCTTTAAGTCAGCCTGCTGTAAGAATTACTCCTGCAGAGTTTTTCATAAGGACTACAGGCTTTGCAGGGAGCAGCACTGATTAATGGTTTGTTTCTGATGTTCTTTTGAGAGCTGGAACTGTCCTTTCTCTGCTTTGTTTTCTTCTCGAAGACCAGATGGTCTTTCTCTGTCATATTCAGAGTCAGAGTGGTGGTTGCACTCAAGCTATGCTAAATGATGCCTTGGTGCCGAGCAGTTACCCAGCAAGGAGAGCTGCTTTTGAGGCTTCCTTCTTTCTCAGCCTTTGCTAGTCCTTGCCTCCAACTCCTCCTTCCCCTTGAGGAATAATCATTCAGTCTGGAGCATTCATTGAAGGTTCCTAATATCACAAATACAGAGAACACATTACGCTACATTTATTTTTGCTATATTCATTTTGCACTGTGAGAGGTTCTAGGTCAGGAAGATGTTGAGATGCGTTTCAAGCTGCATTTGCATTGACATTGGAGCCCAGGTAGCAGAACAAGACTTTTACTGGGCTGGGTGCTGGACAAACATAGCAGGAAGATAGCCAGTATTTTTGGTCCTGCAGGTTTTCTAATTTAAGTGTAAGATCTGCACGTGCAGATGGAGGTTGGCATGCAAGGACACAAGGAGCCAATAGTGGTCATTATGATATTCTTGTAGTCATTTTTTAATTTGGGGGAGGTTAAAAATAGAAGACAGGTAAAAACTGGGAACTCTTTGATCTGTAGTATTTAAATAGCGCCCTTTTGATTTTGTTTATTTTGTATTGAGGGGTATGTTAATTCAATTTTGAAGTAAGTCTCACTCTCGTGAGACCTGGAGTACTGCGTCCAGTTCTGGAGCCGCTACTACAGGAAAGATATGGATGTGCTGGAACGTGTCCAGAGAACGGCCATGAGGGTGATCAGAGGGCTGGAGCACCTCTCCTATGAAGACAGACTGAGAGAGTTGGGGTTGTTCAGTCTGGAGAAAAGAAGGCTCCGAGGAGACCTTATGGTGGCCTACCAATATCTTAAGGGGGCCTACAAGAAAACTGGTGAGGGACTTTTTAGGATGTCGGGTAATGGTAGGACTAGAGGGGATGGATTAAAACTAGAGATGGGTCGATTCAGAATGGACGTTAGGGTGGTGAGACACTGGAACAGGTTGCCCAGAGAGGTGATGGAAGCCCCATCCCTGGAAGTGTTCAAGGCCAGGCTGGATGGGGCTCTGAGCAACCTGATCTAGTGGGAGATGTCCCTGCCCATGGCAGGGGGTTTGGAACTAGATGATCTTTAAGGTCCCTTCCAACCCTGACAATTCTATGATTCTAAGTGGCTTATTAGCTTCTCACTTAGGAGCTTGTCTCTTAAATGCTCTTAAGAAATGTGAATTTGCACTGGACTCAGTGCAGCAGATTTGGGCTTTGATAGTCACAGGAGCTTGTAGACAGGTGTGTTTGCATCCTGAAGCAGAAAATATCTTTGTGAGTGCAAGTTTTTGTCATCAGATTTGGGTTAAATGCAGCCAGCCCCAGGAACTAGTTTCTGGGAAAGTTCTCTCCAAATGTGGCCTGTCTTAGCACGCTTGTCTTCTCTTTTAGGGGTGTGTTATGTACTTGGGCTTCTTTTTCAGTCTAGTCTGAGTTTAGATACTGAAGCACATGTTCAAATGCTCCAGAGACGTTTTTATCCTGCTTGCATATTTTATTTTAATTTTGGTGCAGGTTTTATTTTTAAAAGATTGGAAAAAAGATAAAAACAGTTCTCTTGGCCATTTCTCTTCATCTGCAGTTCAATTTTTTCCATTGAGCATTGTGGAAAAGAGATGTGAGTGCCTGACCTTGGATCAGTCCTTCCTACAAAGCTTTCGAGTCAGGAGACTTAATCCTCCTTTTCATGCCTCACCTCTGCACAATCAAGGCCAGCCTTTGAGGAGAGAGCATAATTATTTAGTGTGGCAGGCTGGGCAGATGGCAGGGTAAAAAATGCATGTGAGGTATTTTGGTTACTTCTGGGGAACAACCCCCATCATCTAAGAGGTGGTTGGTATAATTTGGGCCGTGTCTTCAGTTCTTTGAAGGGGCAGTAGCTGGGTTGTGTATCTGTGCCTCAAGGCTTTCCACAGTGTTAGTTGCCTTATAAAAGGCGCTTTTTGAAAACTCTCTGGCACCAGCGCTTAGAAATGGCCAGATGGCACTGAAAGTGTCAAGTCAGGTCCTTGCCTGCAGCTCCAGGGCATCCCGCTCAGGCTGTGTTTTGTATTTCTATTTGAACTGACAGGTTTTTAATCCTAGTTCTACTTGTATTTTAATGTCTTATTAAGTACTGGAGACACGTGCAGAATCACCTAAACCAGAAGTCTGAGAAACCCATTCCTTTGACATACCAGGAGCCCCAGCTTTCAATGTGCCTTCTTTCTCATAACCCCTCTGCCGCCTCTTTCCCCGACCCAAAAAACTGCTTGGTCAGGTGTATTAACTGTTTTCATACACAAAAAAAAGACAACTACAAGCCGGCGAAGATGATGCAGATGGAGGTGCAAGATTCATGCCTGCTCATGCCCTCGTATAGAGTGCACTGCCCTACTATAAATTTTGATGAAGACTTCCTGAGGCAAAGAGTTGTTGAAACATATATCAGTATGCTGTAACCTGGCAAACCCTGGAGGGCAAAGCGTTCTACATGAAGCCGAGAATGATTAAAATATTAGGCTGACACATATGTGATACCTGAAAAGTTTTCTGCCACAGCTATTAAGCCTCTTAACATTGTGCTTTGGAATGTGGCCATGAGTCATAAAAATGTCTGAACAGGCAAGAGAGCTGGTAGTGTCATAAATAATAATGGCACTGCTCACCAAACGTGTGTGAGCACAAAGAGAAAAGGAGAAATGAGGAGCAGAACAGGATGACACGGGGAGATTTATTAACCCTAGCAGATGTAAGATTTAAGATTGTACATTTCCTGACAAAAAACCAAACAAAATACTGTAAGGTCTCCTAAAATAAAAAAGGGAAGGCTCTGATTAGTGCTCGCTGACGTTTATTTTTAGTTGCAGCTGTAGCAAAAGATCCAAAAATAATTAAGCTGTGTTAGTTTAGTTTAGTTTGACACACTGTCCTGTTGCTCTCTTTAAATCTGCAGTGCATGCTAGGCAAAGGAAATTCAGATTCCAGGAACAGTGACCTCAGTGGAAGTTAATATTTTTTCCTGTGTGGTGAAGCAGATGCAATGAAACACTGTCATTGTCAGCAGAAGCTGCCAGTGGTAGCATTAGAGGATATTATGTGAGTAAAAAGTTTTGTCCCAGGCTGTGTGCTTTCGCACAGAAGTCACTCTGTGAGCAGCAGAACCAATGAACCCTGGTTTCTTAGAGTTGTGTCCTGTTGATTGATTTTTTGGTGTAGCAAGATTTGGAAGGCTTTGCCTGAAACAGGCGTTCGTAACAAGCCTCTCTCATGCAGAAGCTTTGATGTCAGAAAAATGCCTTCCCCACTGCTGTTGCTGTAGACTTATCTGGTATCTGCTGCTACTTGGGGGTGACAACAGCTCCACATGGCAGCTCTGCTGTCCCATGAATGGTAAATGCTCTGAGAGGAAAAGTTGGTAGCTAATTTTGCTGTGTCTTTTATTGCTGCCATGTTGCTGTCCATGATCCTGTTTTTATCAAGTGATTCTCATTGATGCCCTATTTTCTTCCAAATGCTGAACAAGGTACTCCAGAGACCTGGCTGGATTCAGGGAGAACCAGCGGTGTCGGCACATCTCTCCGTCATCACCATTCAAAACCAGGTTTGGGGATTGTGCTGAAATAAAAACAAAACATCCTGCTGTGGAGCTTAAGAGAAATTGTGAGGATGGCACGGTTAGCAGTCTTAAGGCAGCGCTAGAACTAGCTGTATATGCAGGGACACCTGATCTTCCCCAATAGCCCAGATGAAATCATCACCTTGCCTCCTTTGGGCACTCTCTGTGTTGCACTTGGGGCTATGCCTGACTTTCCGAGTATTGGGTGGTTCTTACATAGCTGCTTCAATTTGCAGTGTTGTAAATAGCCGTCCACAGACCAAGAGAGGTTTATGGACCTTGTGCTTATTCTTGTTTATTCAATATGACCTTAATCTCTCTGCATGCTCCTGTGCTCTGCTACACATATGCATGCAGCTTGCAGACTAACATCTCATTGACGGAGTCATCTTGCACTAATTTATATAATTATTTATATAAATTTATTTTTATATATATATATATAAAAAAATTATATAAAACAATGTGACAGGACAGTCAATGAAATCCCTTCCCTCAGTACTCCTATTTTACATACGTGAAAATCCTTTGACAGCTCTGAATGATATGAAAAATAACATTGACATTTAGTAGTAAGTAGTGTTTTCAGCCACGGGCCAGGCCTTCTGCAGGGATGGACAGGCCGAGACCCATCCAGCAGAGCAAGGAAGGCCAGTACAAAAGCCAGGGGTCTACAGTAAATCCAATAGCATTTAGAAGGGTTTTGGATGCTTTATAAGGAAGTAAGTTTTATACTTTATAAATCGAGGCTTCTAGAAGTAGGTCAGAGAGTTGGAAATAGTCATGGGTGAGATGCTTTAGAAATGGTGAACTCTTCACCTCCAAAGAAACTAGTTTAACTACAGGATACACAATCAAGCAGGTCAAGTTACCCACAGAATCACAACAGCAGACTGAAGGTAGGTCTGATCCATCTGAAGACAAGGTGATAAAGTTGGGAATGTGCCTTTGTTGTACTTCCTGCAGATGTACCTTAATCTTCAGATGGTAAGAGAGAATGCTTCTCTGACACTGGTACCTTTTTGCAGGAGGCAGTTCTCAGCCTCACCTGCAATGAGACCCTTTCTACCCAAGCAGCTTATTTTCTTAAACTTAGGTTATGATTATTTGTAACAGGCCAGACAATCTGTTACTGTTCCTTAAAATTTGAGAACTTCAACATTTTTGGTGTTATGATTCCTTCCTTCCTGCAAAGTTTATGAATACAGTGCTGCATATGTTATTTGATGCAAAATTAGTAATGCATTATTCATGATATATTTGCTGTGTTTTGTCTGTATTTTCTGCAAAGATAATTTTGTCTCTCTTTGAAGTACTTGTTTTCGCTGTGGCTGGGTCCTTGTGCTCTCCTAGCCTCCGGCTCAGGTCAAGGTGCAGCTGAGGACGTTAAATAACAGGACTTTTTGCTAATGCAGAGTGTCAGAGCCCAGTAGGTCACTGGAATACATTGCAGCACGCATTAAAGTGTACATTGGAAACCATTTTGAAATGTGTAGATTTGATATACCAGCAGACAAAGACCAAGTTACAAAGAAAAGTTAACACTGGACTTTGGAGAGATTATGGACTTTTTTTGCATTGCAGCATTGATAAAAGCTGCCTCCCTGCATCCCCTTTTCTGAGTTGTAGCAAACAAAGCCGAGCTTTTTAGCTCTGTCTCTGGAATAGAAATGGACATCAGAAGCCACATGTAAAATAACCAAACCAATATACAATTGCAAACTCGGATAATCTCTTTAGCCTGGTTTCCTCCAGTAAGTGTTGGCTCTCTGAATCACTATTGAGAGACTTAGAAAGCACTCCCGGGAAACTCGCTTTTCCTGACTTCCAGGCTGCATTTCTTTTTTTGTTTTTATTCTTTTCTCTCCATGCCTCCCATCTTTGCCTCTTTCTCTATTTTTGTCCATGCAAACATTATAAAAGGCCTAAAAGTGGATAAGTGTCTGCTTCTAGTGTATTTAAGAGGGAGTACCATGCAGAGAATCCCCCAAGACAGCTGCTTTGGTTCCAGGCCAAGCCAGCATTAGTGCTAGAGGGAATTAATTATAATATATTAATATATAAATATAGAATATATGATGCATTTATCTCTTGAAATGGACTTGTTCATTAACTTTTTTTATAATTATTATTCTTTGCATTTGAACACTTTCACTTGAGGATCTTGGTGTACTTTGTCTACCTTTGTACAAAATACTGTGTGAGGATGGGGACCTTCAGAAAGCCTCTGCTATATTTTAATACCTTGGGAACATACTGCTTAGTGTACGCATGCAGCATACAGCTGTGCGCACGAGACAGACTTCTAGGGTATTGAATTACACTGCTGCATGAGAACAGCAGTGAAAGCATTGCCAGGATGCAAAAGCAGCATCTTTTAATTTCAGAATGCAAGATACAAGAGATACTAAGCTGTCGAATTAAAGAAGCAGTTTGTGGAATGTCCTAGTTCTTAATTCCACATTTCCTTTTGTTTTTATTACATTATCTGGATGCTTCCCTAGCACGCGCTCAGACAGTTCCTGTCTCTCTGAGTTTTCTCTTTTTTGTTATCTAATTACGGAAATTGATTTTAATACAGCAAATAGACACTAAGTATATTTAGTGAACGCAAGTCACAGGGACAGTTTCTTGCTCTCCAATACAAATCACTAATTATGGGCCAGCTCTCTGAACTGCAAGTTGCTGTAAGAATTTTCATGGTTTTCTGTTGAGAATTTCCCGCATTTTGGCCAATCCAATCAGGATTGGCAGCGTGTGCAGACCTCACCCAGCCCAAGGGTGTATTAAAGGCCCATGAATCTCACAGATGTTCACAGATGGCAAGTGCTCTGCCTTCACCTTCCCTGTGGCAACACATGGCTCATTCCCTGTGCTGTCAGCAGCCGCTCCAAAGTGCTGCCCTAAAGCTCTGAGGGTAAGGCGGGGAAGGCTCCCTGGAGCACTCCCTCCGTGCTCATTTACTGTTCCTCTGACGCACCATTTCTACATCCTCTCCTACATTCATCAGTAAGGATGTGTAGGAAAAACTGAATTTCACAGCCACAGGGCCAGAGACAAAATAATTTCTTGGGACAATGTGTGAATGAGGTGGGCTGCTCCCCACCTTTCCTCCCATCCAGCAGGGCTAGCCACCTCCGTCCTCTTCTGGGAAGGAGAAACAGTTTTTTAGAAGCCAGATTTCACCAGGTGCAGTGAGTTCACCAAGGTCTGTCTACAGCAGCAGCCAAAACAGGCGAAGGATATGAACGCCATCATCTCCTCACTTCCCCAGTCTGGCCCTGGCCAGGGGGACAAGCTCAGCAGCAGGTTGATCTGCTGAGGGCAATAGCAGTGTCTCCTGGCTGTTGTCCTGCTGTGCTGGAAGGATGGGCGAGCAGGGGGAGTCGGGAACCACACCTGCCTGGGTCTGCATCAGCTGGGCTGCATGGCTGCGCACACTGTCTGCCACTCCGAGCAACTGTCTGCTGTGCAGACACTCGATGCCAGCCTTGATCAGTTTATAAACGTACGTTCTCATCTGCAGCCAGTGAGACTACATTTATGGCAAACTTTTGGATGAGACTGCTGTGATGGGTAAACTGGTTGGGGACCAGTATCTAAGGAAGATATATTGCAGTGTTCTTTCATGTGAAAGAAGTATATTCAAACCCTACCCCCTGCCCCATCCCACCACGCTTCACTGCTTGGGATGCATTTTCGGAAGGTCTGAGTCGAAATGACAACTAAAAGCTGCCAAAGGGGCAGACGTAGTCATCTGTCTTCCCTTCTCCACTGAATGCATGCCTTTTCCTTTGCACTGCCTCTGGGGTGTGACTGGCATCTTAGTGACTGGATTTGCCTCACTAAACTTGCAAGAAAACAATACTGAAGAAAAGGTTGGGTGCAAATTATGCGCTGACTTGGTGTGCTTTTTTTTTGCATAAAAGCTTGATGTGCTGACTTGGCTCTGCAGGCGTCAGGGCCAAAGGGGAGGGCAAGACCGTATGGTGAGGGGAGAGCAGCATTGGCTTCTGCTGGCAGCAGCAGGCTGTTGAAGTGCTTGACTCCTCTCATCCAACCACATTCGCAGGATCCATGCTGCCATCCAGTGCTGCTGGGGAAAAATGTAGTTAATCCCAAACTCCTTGCACAGAAGGTGCGTATCTCCTAGTCGTTAATAACGGCAGTGATACCACCACTTGGGACTGAGTGCTCATGTGTTCATATCTGCGGGTCTGTGAACATTCAGTACTCATCTCATCCACCTTCAGCCAGTATTTAGGATTTCTATGGCCTTTCAGCAATAGGTGACCCTTCTTAAACTTCCTTACCTGTCAAGAGTGTGTTTGCAGTCCACCATGCTTATATCTGAGCAAGACTGACTTATTTCAAGGTTTTGGTGTTTGAGAAACGCAGCTTTGGTGTAAGGGAAGTTCCATCTCTTGAATGCTGTATTTTTTATACTACTAGGAAAACAAAAGCCAAAGCAGTTGAGAATTCAGCACTTTGTTTTTCTCAGCTCTTGCTAACTGTGTGAGGAAAACAGTTGTTCGCACAGTATCTTCTAGGGGGTCATGATTGCAAGTGTATGGCATTATTATGGGAGTCTTTTCATTAAAAGCCAAAAGGATGGGATCTCTCTCCATCACCACCCCAAGGCCCTGCTTCCCCCAAAGAAAGAAAACTCAAGACCCCAGGCAAGTCAATTAAGCAGTGTATGCACTTGTCAGATAAGAAAGGGACTTTTCGGCCACAGTGAGGCCAAAAGAGGGGAATGAATCCCAGAAAGTCTCTTGAGCAGATAATAAATAGCCTTTATCTGGGAGGTGTGTGTCTGTCTGTGTTTTTCAAGGAGTTGTGATGTCAACCTCCCAGACTTGCCTTCTTTGTTGGGCGGATATTCAATTTAATTAAAAACCTCCAAGGGAATGTTAATTGGCCTGAGGGGGGGGAAATCATTACTTCATCTTCTCCCTCCGTCCAAGTCCATGCACACACATATGCACGAATACACATGCTTTCTTTTATAGCAGAGAAAAGCAGGGACAGATAGTTTTCTGGCAAGGTCTCCTTTCCCCAGTGTGCCTGTTTGCATGTCACATTTTGGCAAAGCAACAACAAATAAATGTGGTGCTTTGTTTCCTTCTTCCTGAGGAGAAGCAAGGGGAAGATCTGCCAGCTCCTTCTAAGCGTTTTACTCCGAGCAGACCCCATGGGCCTGTGCGAGAGCCCTGTACAGCCGAAGCTGTGCAATGCCAGAAGCGAGTTCCCCCAGTGTGATATGGCATTATAATAAAGTGGAGGGAGACCCGCTTGGCTAACGAACATCCTTTGGCTTTGTTCTTCAAACATTGTTTTCCATTAGTTTATTTTTTTGAATTAAATCATTTTATCCCACATTCCAGAGCAGAAAGCAGCAAGTGAGCTTGCAGAGAGACACAAGAGGGTTCTCTAACCCAGAAAACCTTTGCTTATTTTTCATTCTTCTTTTCCGCTATTCCAAGATGAGCGAAAACAACCCTACGTGGTTTATATCCTGAATCTATACATTATCACAGCATAAACTAACATCCCCCTATCATCTGATTTTTTTCTTTCCTGTCGTCTCTCAGAGCAGTAAGAGCAGTTTCCCAGGCATACCCTATTGGAAACAGAGGTGGTTGATTGTCCTGCTGTGTGAAGTCTAGTCCTAATGGGAAACATGGTTTCAAAAGTCCTATGCTTTTTTCTTCCTAAGTTGTGGTCTGGTTAGGTACCAGTCATCCTAGTGACTATAGCTTTTCTTAAAGCTGTGCAGTTTCAAAATACTGTGATTTTTTTCCTCTGTGTCTCATATGTTACCTGTTGTGACCATTTATAGAAACAAACTCCAAAATAGGATAGGGCTTTGAGCAACCTGGTCTAGTGGGACATGTCCCTGCCCGTGGCAGGGGGATTGGAACTGGATGATCTTTAGGGTCGCTTCCAACCCAAACCATTCTATGATTCTACGACTTTTTAAAGTATAAGATAAAGCAGGTCTGTATAAATGTAATTTTGAAAAGTAATTACCTTTAAAACCACAAATTACTGCTTTGTTGACTCTGGGCATATTTTTGTGTTGTAGAACTGTCTTAGAGATTGCTGGTTTTCTTTATTGGACTACAAGGTCAACATAAGCATTTCTTTCCACAAGCCTTGCAAATCAAATAACTTCAGTCAATCAACAAATTGGGTCTGCTGATATACAGTTAATGAAATGCATTAGGTCCTAATCTCTTGGCCAATAAAAACCTGAGATTAAGTCCTAGCTTGTAAATCAAATTCGCTGGAATGATTGTAGTTCTTTCCCAGAAGCATACCAAAAGCCTGCTGGGTTTGGGACAGGCAAGCAAGTAGTGTCTCGGAGGAGAATAGCAGCAGACCTGGAATAAGAAGAACAGGGGAGATTTAATGCTTGCATTGGAGGTATAATGACAGATGCTGCGTGAGGAAGATTTGCAGGCAGCGTAATGAATTGTGTCTTGCTGTCAGTATGGCTCGTCCTTGATCTTCAATAAAGTCAGCCCACCTGCATTATTTAAAGGAAAAAGGGAGCTAGCTTAGTGGGCTGTAATAGCTGTTTTGCTATTATGGAAGAGTTGTTGAGTGTTCACGTGGCAGGACAAGCCAAAACGGTTTATAAAATTAATCTTTCAGCCTATGGTATGTGTCAGCATGAGTAAGGAGGAACACTTGCAAAGTGCAGGTGGTTTGCCTGGAAGCGTGGTTACTGAGAGTGGAAATGGCCAGGAATCATGCTAGGTGATAGGCAATTTGTCATCTATTTATGCTTTTTATAGTATATTTTTGTAAAATACAGAGGTTAACAGAAGATGATCCTAATGACTCACATCTGCCATTTTCTCCCTTCCATTCCTTTTAGGAGAGCCCATCAAACACCAATAATTCTAATCTTTTACAAGTACCTAATGGCTCCCAGCCAAGAAAGGTTTTAAGAAATAAATAGGAGCTCTTAATGCAGTGAATTTCAGTTTTGCCTAATCTGTGCAAATTGATGAATTAAATCCCTTTGCATCTCAAACCCACTTTGGTGATTTGCATGGTGATTATTTCAGTTTTCATAAATTTTCCCCAGTCATTTCCTGTCATTTGTTGAGAAGAGACGTCTAATCTCTTCAGAAATATGTGTGTGTAATAGTTAAATAGTGTTTAAAACTTGTCTATACATACTCAGCTATTGCACGGTCATGGATAATGTATGTAGATGCACGCAGGACACCAGATACCTCAGCTGGCCCTGATGAATGCGCCTGCAATATCTGTGTATGCGTCCTCTTCAGAGAGCAGAAGCTTATTTTGAGATATAACGAACGTAATTCAACAAGCAGTGATTAGGTTTGGCTGCCCAGCATTTTGTGAAAACCTAAGTGGAGGCTGGTTGTTATGTATGAATCCTATATTGTGTACATTTACCTGTAAAATATATTCTAGTAAACATTTTATATGTAAGGTTCAAGATCATACATTATATAGTTCAGCTGCTGGCATAGAGCACACTGAAGCAATAGCTCAACAGATAAGCCAAGAAAGATTGTTCTGTTTTCTGTTTCTGTTCTATGGTGTGGTTTGGTGAAGTATAACCCACCACTCTACTCAGGCATTAACAGAAAAGCAACCACTAAAATGCAGTGAGCTTTTTCTGCCTTCTGGGGTCTTCATGAAGTTTTGTCATGTAAGTCTGTCCCTCTCCTATGGCTTCTCAGTCTAACATGAGCTGGGAATACTCCTTTATCTTAGAGCTTATGTTTTACTCCGTTTGGTACATACTGGCACAAAAGGGAGATATTACCGATACACGTGATGTTTTGGAATATGATGGCTATGGCAGTTGGTTATTTGTTCTGGCTTCAGGAGTTGTTAATCACTCATTTGTATTATAAGAAAAGTTTGACTAGTTTGACATGTGAAGTCTCCCTGCTTTAGAAATAGCAGTTCCGAGTAGCAGCTTTAGAATTATTGTTGTGGTATGTTTAGTCTTAATGCTTTGCTTTTCCATTTTCCTTCTCACCTACTGTTTTCATGATTATCTGGAATGACTCTTCTTTACAGAAACAGTATGTTTTGTAGTCAAATGGTTATGGATACAAATATAGCCAGAAATGTGCATCATGTATGTATTTCTGTCTATGTGTCTATGTAGTTTACATGTTCATATGAATTAGGACATGCTTTAATCCCTGTTTTATGGCAAGTAGAGCAGTCTGAGAACATAATGGTAATTGCAAGGATGAATGAAAAGTCATTGACAGAGACAGGATTGGAATCAGCCTTCTTCTCTCTTTGCTTTCATCAGAATTGCAGAAGATGGACCTAGAAAGGACAAGAGGTCATCTACTCCATCTTGCTGCCCCCAGGCAGGATCAATTCTAACAAAACTGCTCCTGACAGATATTTATCTAACTTCTTCTTAAAACTTCTAGCAATGGAGGTTCCTGAGGTCCTGTGAGTGGTCACTTTGGCTTCGAGCTGGCTATTTGCCCACAACAGACTATCCTGTCACTGGGTGTTGCTTTGCCCTGCACAGGATTTCATAGCAAACCTCAGAAATATGGGGCAAAGTGGGAGCATGGGTTGGGTAGATGTCTATGTTTTGGTACGTAGCCCTGGAGGTTTAATAGACTCTTCCTGTGATACGCCGTGTTGTGTTATTTCTGAGCCTTCTCTACTTAACAGAGTCTCTTGGGTATCTCTTTACTAATTCTGAGCGTGTTTTTTTTTTAATCTAGAAAAAGGGTATAATACTATATGATGGTGGAGTCTGCAGGAAGTTCTGCATCTTCTTGGTAAACGTTTATAATGTGATTGTCCCATGAGTTTGGTTGGACTCACAGGAAACCCGTGTATAGGGGAAGTACAACTGGACTGCAAGGAGACAGACACAGTTTTCCTGACTGGGAAAAACCCAAAGCATTGTGAAAAGGAGTAGGATATATTTTCATATGGTGTTTTTGGAGTTATCTTTTGGATAGTACGTTGGAGCTACACGAGGTGAATTTAATTTTCTAATTACCTATTTGGTCCCTTGTTGGGGCAGGGGCCTGTCTGTCCCCTACCCCCATGGCACTGCACCTCACGGGAGAGCTGTCTAGGCTCCCATAAAGCGCGTCGGAGCTTGGAGAAGCCCCTGTGGAGAAATCATCTGTCTGCAGTACACTCAGGTAGCAGGCAGGACCTGTTTTTTGCCAAAGAGGCAACGTGAAGAAGGGTCAGAAATGCTTGAGGACATGCCGAGGCGCTATGGAGTGGGGCCCAGTACTGCAGCATCCCATTCCTGATCCCAGTTCACTAGTAGTGTGTGGCCCCATCAGAGCTGTTCTGCAGTGTCTGGGCCCGGTTCTGAGGATCAGCTGTTATGTCTCTTCCCTCTTACACCATCTTTTCTCCAGGACCCTTGGCACTTCTGGGTGTTTAGAAATGTTTGACATTTGTCCTGTCAGCTCCCAACTCTCCAGTTACGCAGGCAGGGCATTGGCACCGGGACATTTCACTAATTCATTCTTTTCTTAATATATAAAATAGGCAAAAAAATAGTGCAATTCCATGAGGTTAGAGGATGTGGGGATCAAATTAGAGCATGGCTTGGAAATCTGATTATCAGGGACTTTGCTGGCTAACAGTTCCTTTGCTGTCACCTCCTGTCTCTCCCGCCTTCTGCAGCTGCTGGCTCCTGGGCTGCATGCTGAACTGGATCAGGAAAGCAGTCAGGGCTCATTTTTTTACTGGGTTATTTTTAACTTGGCTCAGTTACCTAATCAAGCCCAGCATTCAGCCGCAAGAAGCCGTTGTTGTGGCACCACTGAAGTGAATGCTTTGGAGGTGGACAAGAGCCGGGTGGGCAAGGAGGGATGGTGGGAGCTAATTCAGTTGACCTTGCTGCCAGGAGGAGTGCGGGTCATTGTTCCACCTAAATGCAGCACAGCTGAGAAGTGCTGCCTTGAAAACGCTGGTGCGTAGGCTCTCCCTTCACCATTTAGACTCATTATGGAGAGAAGAATAGTTTTCCCTGCAGTCCCCAGGAAGAGTGATTCCTCTTTGGCATGAAGAAGCCCTTTTAAGAACATTAGCTGAGCTATTACAATGATGAGGATGCATGCAGGTCAAAGTAGTCATTAATTAGCATGACCTTGTTCCTTTGCATCTCTCCTGGCCTTGCCAGTTACTGTCCACCAAGTTGTGTAAGGGTTAGTTTTTTAATATAGGTATCTGTTGCCTAGGGACTGGATTAGGAGTGCTCCAGTTTACCTCAAGCACTGATCAGTCTCTAGGTAGAAACATCTATAAAGGCTGGATGTGAGACTGTGACCTTGGAAGGAGAGCCTGGCTGTTCATTATCTTTCCCCTGAGCTGAGTCACCCTCTCCATGTGTGTAATCCTAGAGTTTGCATATGTTCCATAGAAGAGATTCCAGTTGGCCTTTGAAGTTACCTCGAAAATATTTATAGAGGACAAGTCAACTCTTTTATACAATAAGTGTTGCATGTACTCAGAATCAAAGTGTAAATTGTATCTTTCTAAATGCATGCGCCTACTCTTGAGTATCAGAGCTGGTCTTGAAATACATACTGCTCATGAAGCTTTTCATTAACATTATGAAGGAGTTAAATGTCAATTTAGAGTAAGATCTTTTTAAGCCTTACATATGAGGAGGCTTTTTCCACCTGTGATGTCCTTGCTAGTGTTTATAATACCACAGTATCCAGCAGTTTTACTCAAAGTTTGGAGTCTACCTGTAATTAATTTGCAGTGCCGAGTACTGTTACACCAGTCAGTACAGATAGCCTGAATATTACAAAGGAGGAGAATATTACATACAGGGGCGTTTTTAACTGGGTTTCTCAATTTCCAAGAAAAAAGCAAATTAATAATACCTTCCTGTTGCAAATCTTTGCAATATTTTAAAGCTCACCCTTTCCAATGGTTGCTATCCAGCAGTCCAAGATAAAGAGCAAAGAGGTTACAAAAATCTGACTTTACCAAACTTGGAGAAGGATGTTACTTCTCCATATATGAGATCCATCAGGGTGTTATGTAGCATATGCCCAACAGAGCATGAAACTTGTAGCCTAAATGTAATAAATATTATATCTTTCAAAGGTAATTATGTAAGGCTGGCTCTTAAGCTGGGCCTTATATTGGGACAGCCTGAGTTTCCACTCACGTCTCGGTTTTGGTGATGAAAGCTGTACCCCCACAAGGCGATTCAACAGGGTACAAGTTAGGGGTGAGCAAGCCAGCAAAGAAGCAGTAGCCCCAGAACCTGTGCTGAAAATCAGGCTGTTTGAATGCAAGCCCATGTGCTCAGAGTGCTGCAAGAGGAGTTTTGTGCAGGATAAATGCATTTTACAACTTGTAAGGAACAGTCTCTCCTGCTTCCTCTCACAATTATTATCCAGATTCATAATTAGCCTAGTGCAGCTTTTAACTCGATAGCAGGGTGGATTTTCTTGTGGTTGAAAAAGTGCTCTGTCCTTTTGTCAGCACATCTGATGGTGAGCTATTGCTTAGTTTCATTTGAGAGAGTTCCCCAGTTTAGCTGCTTAAAAGCATTACTTCAGGAGGCTGCGAGATTTCACAAAGCCATTTGTCTGGTATTTCTCAAACAGTTTGCTTTGGGTTGATAGTAAACTGATATAAAAATGCCAGAGTTGTAATAAACTGTGTCCACTTGTGCACTATAGATCTGCTTAGGTTTGCCTAAAAGTCACTGGGACTGTGCACCAAGTACATATTTTTCTTACTCTTTTTATTATTTTAGATAGCAAAGGGCAAAGATAGACTGAAGGTCAGTTTATTTCTCCCTGCAAAAAGGTGGTGTGTCATTTTTGTATTTGGCAGTGTTTAGTTAGGAGATAAACAGACAAGAGAAGCAGCTTGCCATAGGGAGCTGTGGAGCTGACCCAAAGGCATTCAGCTCCTGCAAAACTATTTTGGCGAGAAATAGGCAAGTGGGGACTGAAGCAGACAGCATACTTACCCTGTGTGGTGTTCCTTGTATAAAAGTGTGTCTCCACCTTTAAGAGTTTACTTTGAACTTCACAGATAGTGATGCAAATGAGGAGAATATAGAATTAAAACAGAGTTGTATAAAGAGTATATAATAATAGGTCCGCCAACCAGTCTTTCCCTAGAGGAGATGAACAGGGTGAAATGCCAACAGTAAATAGACAGGTGAATAACTAGACCCTATTGGTAAATTTTTGGGCACTAGAATTGTGTAGGTTGAGTATACACAGGGGAAGTGAGGCACAAGCCACCCATAAAATAAGAAGCAAGATAACCCATGCTAATGGTGGGCTGCCTGGAGGTAGAGCCTGCATCATCTCTCTGGGGCCTCAGACAGAAGTTTCTTTCTGACATCTTCAGAAAAGATCTTCTTGTGCCATGTTGTGCATTAGGATGAGAAGTTCTTTGAGCCAAGGACCACCTTTGGTGTGTGTTTGTGTTGTTTGTCTCAGCTGAAGCACCTGGGCATTGAAGAAGGCATGTAGTGCTTGACAAGGGGCAAAATGTTCCATGAGGAGGTGGTTATGCTGCTGCATTCTCTTTTTCCTGGGGGGAAAAATACATTGCGGTGGTGGAAGATGAAAATAGCCATCAGTCACAGACCTGGCAAGCATCTATATATGTAATAAGCATTCTACACTGAGGCTAAATAATGAAACCATTTAATGCTCCTTTCTTGGTAACAGTTTAACATGAGAAGGCCCTACCAACAATGCAGTCTGGCAAGGAAAGCCAGAGCCAAAACTAAGTCCCAAATATTTTCCATGGATTTTGCTTACTGGGGCAGGGCCACTAAGTTAGTGAGTTCTCAGCTTCTCTTTAGCTCCTTCTGTGAAAAGCAACCATGAAGGAAAGGGAGAAAGAAAACTGGGTAAGTTTGGCCATGAGGGATTGTGGTGGGTTGACCCTGGCTGGACGCCAGGTGCCCACCAAAGCCGCTCAATCACTCCCCTCCTCAGCTGGACGGGAGAGAAAATATAACAAAAGGCATGTGGGTCGACATAAGGACAGGGAGAGATCACTCACCAATTACGGTCATGGGCAAAACAGACTTGACTTGGGGAAATTAGTTTAATTTATTACCAATGAAATCAGAGCAGGATAATGAGAAATAACACCAAAACCTAAAACACCTTCCCCGCGCCCCTTCCTTCTTCCTGGGCTTAAGTTCACTCCTGAATTCTCTACCTCCTCCCCGCCAAGTGGCGCAGGGGGACGGGGAATGGGGGTTGTGGTCAGCTCATTACCTGTTGTTTCTGCCTCTCTCCTCCTTACACTCTTCTGCTCCAGTGTGGGGTCCCTCCCACGGGAGACAGTCCTCCACAAACTTCTCCAGTGTGAGTCCTTCCCATGGGTTGCAGTTCTTCCTGAACTGCTCTAGCATGGTCCCTTCCACGGGGTGCAGTCCATCAGGGACAGACTGCTCCAGCGTGGGTCCGTGTGGGTCCACAGGTCCTGCCAGGAGCCTGCTCCAGCGCAGACTTCCCACTGGGTCACAGCCTCCTTCAGGCATCCACCTGCTCCAGTGTGGGGTCCTCCATGGGCTGCAGGGGGACAGCCTGCCTCACCATGGTCTTCACCATGGGCTGCAGGGGAATCTCTGCTCTGGCATCCGGAGCACCTCCTCCCCTCCTTTTTCACTGACCTTGGTGACTGCAGAGTTGTTGCTCTCACATACTTTCACTCCTCATTTCCACTGTCGTTGCTCAGTTTTTTTCCCCTTCTTAAATACGTTATACCAGAGGGGCTACCCCCATTGCCAATGGGCTCAGCCTTGGCCAGCAGTGGGTCCATCTTGGAGCCGGTTGGTATTGGCTCTACTGGACATAGGGGAAGCTTCTAGCAGCTTCTTGCAGAAGCCACCCCTGTAGTTCCCCCCTACCAAAACCTTGCCACGCAAACCCAGTACAAGGATGCTGAGGCAGAGCTTCCTGAGACACAACTCCGGTGAAAGGATGAGTTCTGGAGAAGGCAGAGGAAAGCCACACCAGGTCAAGCCAAATCCACCTTTTCCTAGTAGTAGTCAGAAGTGGTGCTGAGGGATGGCCTGGAAGATGTCAAAAATGCAGGATACCTGCCCCTAACGCCCTCCCAACCTCTAAGAGTATTTTTATTCCTTTTTTTTTTTCCCTTGTGTGTTCAGGAAGAAAAGACTTAGTAGATTCTTGTGCAGTCTTACTTATTTGCAAAGAGATATTGCAGCCATATCAATTTTTCATGGAAACAAGACAGGAAGGCTTTGACTTTTGCATGCTGTTTGGGCTAAAAAGGGCAACAATATGATGTATTTTAATACATATGCTTTGAGTTTCTTCTAATGAAAAATACCAAATAAGCAAGTTAAAAGAGTGCCAGGGCTACTTCTGAAGCTTGCAAAATAGATAAGAGCCAAGAATTTAAAACATTTCATTAAAAATGAACACAGAAGTTTTTTGAAGCCCAACATTTTGTTCTGCAAGCTCAGCAATATTCATTAACCTCCCACTGAAGATTGCTGAACAGCTGGATCCAATTTCTGAAAAGATAATAATGAAGAAATTAGATTAATAGTCTTCAAGTGGAGCAGTTGAGGATCAGTTGTGGCAAGCTCTTTTATATGTAGCATGTTGTTAGCTACTTTCCATGTGAAGATGGTTACTGCAATCCCAAGAGGAATGAGGCTGTATCTCACTGATACAGATACCAGTTCTCCTGGACTGTGAACACAGCAAGGCACAGATAAGCAAGATTGCTGCTGGCTCCCTTTTCTCCTTCTTCCTATCTCCCTATTCTGGACACATCACGTCCATGACATATACGCATATTTGCTGCAAGGAGATCACTGCCCTTTCAATATCAAAGGTAGCACGTTTCTGACATACCAATCAGTGCAAAAAAGCTCCTGCTGGTCCAAGTGAAGATTAAGTGCCTTTGTGTGGGGCTTTATTGTAATACAGAGAAGTAAGTGTAAAGAATGACCTGTTCCTCCTAAGGCACAGCCAGAAATAAAGTAACATTCAGTACTGGCTTCGCTCTTCACTGAATTAGCTGATAAAACTCCATGGACTTCAGCAGTAGCTGAATTGGGCAAGGGCAGAGCACCTCTGAATCCCACATATTAGGCTGTCTTATCCCTAATCTCATTTTTCACTTGGTTCAAGCAAGTCAAGTCTCAGAAGAGCAGAGAATTTTCTCATGTTCTCAGGTCAGTGCTGGCCACCTTGCTGGAAACTCAAAAGCCTCTTTTGCCCCTGTTCCCACAGCATGTCCTTCCAACAGACAGCTCCCTGGCAGGCTCTTAAGATGGCATCCCCACTGAAAAGTGTTGTATTTTTACTTGCATGCTGTGACTGCAGTCAAAGGAAGCAAATACTCTTCTGAAAACAGAGGTAGGGCCCATAGCAGTGATTTCCCTGCTCTGTTCATGTTCTAGTAGCTTTCTCTCAGGTATGGGACAAGCCATCAAAATTGTGAATGTAAGGCAGGGGTTAAAACACACTCATTTTTGCCCAGGGGAGCATTCTCGTGGTGCATGGCTTGGCACATCCTTCAGCAGCCTGGTTGCTCTCTGCTTTGCTTTTAGCTCTCTCATTCTCCAACCTGTAAGTTTATCCCATTCACACAAATAGATGCAGAATAACCTGGCAAACCTTTGGGCTTTGATTTTCCTGAACAGGTGACCAGAAACAGCTTGCTGTTGTTTGCAGTATGGCTCACAGGCAGTTTACGAGGAATCTTTTTAAAAACAAAAAAGTCTAGCATCACCAGCTTTCACTCATGTTTCTCTGTTCTAAAATTAGCAAAACTGTATGGTACTTCTTACCTGCTCACATTTAGTCATGCCCTGTGCAAACATACATCCTTATACAACTGTACAGGTTTTAGGGATAAACTGCTGCCTTACACCTTTAGGTGACATGCTGTTGATGGCTTGGCTGACAGATGCTCCGAGGTCTTAGCTAAATGACAGCTGTGAGTGTGCACTGGCTTTGATACAGGACACCCCAGAGCTGCCTCTTTCAAACCTGCCAGTGTATGTGTGTGCCAGTCCTCAGGCCAGGACTTTGGAACATGAGCTCTGGCCCTGCCAGCCACCCCGCACACATGCACAGGGACGTTCTCCCACTTGGGTGATGCATTCTTGGTCAGCAAATGGCTTAAGAACATGCCTGAACTTAAATACCAACTTAAAGGCATCGTAGCCAATGTGGGAATGGGTCTGGGGTCAGCTCGAGTGTTTCTCTGAATCAGGGTTGAGAGAAATTAACTTTTTAGTGCTGCAGGACCCCTCATTTTGAGGGAAATGTGGCAGCGGAATAGGCCATGCTGACTTTTGACAGTGCTGGAAGCCAGTGAGGTCTCTAAAAGTGTTAGTCCTTTTTATTTTGCAGCCTGAAAGGAATGTTTAAATAAACTGACAGAGCTAGGTAAAGAGGCAGAAGGGTTGTTTGTTTTCCTTTTTTCTCAAACTTTCAGTACATGCTTAAAATGTGACACTCTTGTCTGGTATTTTCAGTTTAGACAGAACGTGGTTGTTTCTTGGGTTGAAAAATTGAATTCCAGAAAGAAATAATGCTTCTGGCAAAGCAGACTGCATTCCAGGGCATGATTTCATCTGGTAACTAGTCCAAGAGAGTCAATATTGGCTAATATGACTATGACTTTCATCAAAACTTGCCAGAAAGTTTATGTTTCGGTGCCAGCAGATCACTCTTCCTTTCCCTATATTTTGTAGTGTCATCATTCACTAACCCCAAAAGTCTCTCTAAGGAAAAGAAAAAGCTATAATGCAACATGCTCATCTCCTCAAACAAATGGGAAGTTCTTCAGGAACTTTTGTTTTATGAATCTCTTGCAGGACCAATATTTTCTGGTGCGTAAGACAACGTGATTCTAAATGAGGTCATGAAGTACAAGGCAGCTTTGACCCTCTCTCTGCTTTCTTTTTCTGCATGAGCTCAGAACAGAGTCATGCTGATATCTGATCTAATTTTTATATTTGTTTGGCCCAAATCCCCTCAAAATGTCTTTTGAGAATCCTCAGGGCATTCTCGCGGTCCGGTTGAGATGTGTGCTGGCTGCTTCTGCTGCACTGCATTCCCCAGCAGTGGAGTGTAGACGTGCAGATTTGGGGGCTTGGTCACTGTCCCACAATACATGGAAGAATGGGAACTCTCAGGGCCTGTTCTGCCTGCAAGAGTCCTGGATTTGAAAAAAGAGATGTATAATATGCCCATAATTTGTCAGAGATGGAAGAATGCAGTTGGAGATCCTGGAACAATCCGTGAAAATAGATCCAAACTCCTGAATTCTCCTGGTGATTAAGTGCATTTCAGTGTCCCATCAAGCAGCTAAACAACTTCTGTGTCCTCTGTCCCTAACAATGATTTAATTACATCTTTCTGTAGGGACCAGTTAGTGATGAAACTGCCAAAAAATTGACCCACATGGGGTTTTTTTGATATTCCACCTGAGCTGTCATTCCTAAGCGTGTAGTCAGGACATATCCAAAACTTTGCTTTGCTGCCTCAAGAGGCCAGTTTTTTCCCTGCCTTTTGGTTACCTCTGGAAACTGGAAAGTCCAACTGTCCTGTCCCAGAGAATCTAAAATGGATCCTAAGGTTTCTTTTACAGTGCTGTCAGCTGGCTGGCAAGCCCTTCTCTCTGAATGTCAAAGCGCTTTCCTTGGGGAGACAGCCAGCGTCTCCCGCCTGCCTCAGGAACGTGCCAGTCTCTGGGATCTGGTCAGCAGATATGTGCAGCGATCTCCTGACCTTTGTTAATCACCGTCTACTACATATGGCAGCCAGGGCAGATGCCACATTTGGAAGAGCCACGCTTCAATCAGGCAGACTGACAGAGCTGGTATTTCTCTTTCCCGCTCTCCGAAGAGGAGATTCCTTCTTGTAAGGTACTGCATGCTGGAAAGTCTACATCCCTGGGGATTGCAGGGCAACTATCTCATCTTGGGAGTTATTTCAGCAAAGGTAGACCTGGTGACGCAGCTGCCTGCGTTTCCTCCCTCTCTGATGTTTCATTTTGAGGAACCTTCTCCTGCCTTTTTTTATGGACGGAAGACGAGGCCCTAGAAGCATAGGCTGAGGCTGGTCTTGAGCTCTGGAGGTAAATAAGTGTTTCAGCATTTGCAGCTGAATTGACTAAAGAATCAACTCGGAGAAATTCTGTTGCTGCAAGTTACAGCTGAGCTTTAAAAACAGTCACTTTATCCTGCCAGTGTATTTCTTTTGTCTGCTTTCTTCTTTTGTGACGAAAACAGCTGTGGGTGATCCATGAAACAAAATTACATTCACAAACATTTTACAAATGGGGGGGGATGGCAGATAAAAATATATATTTGTTTAATTATTCACTACACCGAGTTCACCTGTAAGAAGTAGTGCTTGTATCACTATACGTGTACCCAGAGGGGGTTTTATGTTCAATTTCAGTAAACTGAGTCAGAATAGTTGAAATATGCACAAGAATCAGGAACATATGTATGTGTTTATATCAGTATTACTAATTGGAGACTTTGTAAATAATACCACTGTAGTGCTTTTCCTCAAATCTCAGCTGCTGAAATTATGTTACCACCTTTGAATCCTCCCATTGTGAGGAAGGAAGAGTTTTAGAATTTAAGACTTAGTATTTAATAAAAGCTATAACTATAGGTGAAAGGTCCTAACTCATTCATTTTTCCCGTATTTGGCCTTGTACATGGGTGTGCAAAGAGAAGACAGTGAAGGGGTCTTAATCCGCCTAAATTCTCATTGAAATCTATACAGTATAGTAATATGAGGGAAAAAAAAATCTGGTCACTGCTCGTGCATCGCTATCCCCAGTGGTGTGCAGTAGGCCCATTAACCAGCTGATCAGATTTTCTCTTTTCCCCACTGTGAAATTAAGAGGTTTTGAGAGCTAAGTGACACAGCTCCTTAATACCAGATCTATTATCAGCAGTGTTACTGTCATCACTTGTAGTGCAAGCTCAGCTTTGTGGGCACCCCTCTCGGAGGCCGGCGGGCAGCAGAGGCGGGGGGGGGAGCAGGGCAGGCAGCTTTTGGGGGGACAGTCTTCTGCTGCTCTCCCCTCCCGCTGCACACTTTGCTCTGTCTTATGTTTCTCTAACTAGGATTTCGGAGGCAGGGACGTAGAGGAAGGGTAATGCATTTGTGAAGCGTGGAGCTACAAGTGTTGAAGAAGAACTCCCTGAAGGGATAGGAGAAAAGAAAACAGTTTCAGCAACCAGCAAGAGTAAGCTACGTGCCATCCTGCAGACCCAGGCAATTTGAATGGTTGTCGTGGTTTTGGCTGGATTGGCCAATCAGAACGACAGATGCCGCTCCCCCCC
>VYZM01024143.1:85495-133791 GCA_013398915.1 Dromas ardeola
GATCGAAGGCAGACGAACAGACAGGGTCCTCCTCAGACGTCGGCCATTGAAGAAAACGCGAGCCAGAGCCCCCTTTGATCCCTTAGCTCTTATACTGAGCGTGATGCAGATGGGATGGAATACCCTGTTTGTCAGTTTTGGGTCACCTGTCCTGTCCGCTCCTCCCTGTAGGTGTGACCTCTCTACACTTCTACGCTTCCAACCCTCTAATGGGGCAAACAGCGAAGTTAGCTGACCTTGGTTGTTATAGCAATAAGTATAGGCAAGAGCCTCTGTGCATACCATTCCTTGGTATAATCAGGTCTTATCACTCCGAGAGTGAACAGTTTCTGAACAATATGCTGTTAATTTCAGACTTTAGTCAGTTAGAAGAGGCCCAGCTAAAAAGTAAAATTACAAATCAGAAAATTGGTTCTGTTTTACCTCAAACCAGGACAATGGTGTTAAAAAGAAACATTCTTCTCCCCCCATTTTCTCCCTGACATTTCCACTTAGCAACAGAAGACAAAGTTACATCAAATGAAGTGATTGTTTCGATTTATATGGCACCCTGGATGGAGTAGGTACTTTACAAGAACGTAGCACTATTCCGGCTTCCAACTGCTTACAGCCTAACGAGATGCACAAGATGTGACAAGCTCTGCTAGCCTAGGGGACGGACTGCAGGGACGTTCCAGGTGGGGAAAGAGGCATGGCTGGAAAGCAGCTCAGTGCTGTCAGGGAGTCGCGTCTGTCAGAAACGAATCCCTCGAGTGGTGGCTCATTGCAACTGTCTGGAGGAACCTCAGCCTGCAGGTGGGGAAAAGAAAAGTAGGTGAAAGCCAACTTCTTTTTCTCTCACTGAGATTTGACGCAGAGTGCGTTTTGGCCTGACTCTCAGTGATAATGCTGAACCCAGAACAGAGCACTATGTGTCTCTCAACCCCCTGATGTTTTTTTTTCTAAATATGGTTTCTTATTCTGCTCCATGTGGGCAAAGCCACATCAGTCACACAATGCTGGCTCTGGCCCCAAATTCCTGACAATGCCTTCCTACTTACTTATTTTAGCTTTTCCTGAAACTTCATTTTATGGCAGATGATCTTATAAGAGTCCTTATAATTAAAGGTCAGACATTGCGATAAGTTAGGTTTGCATTTTGATCTTTGCACTACTGCTACCTTTGGGCTAAAACCTGCAGAGGTTCCTTAAAGGCAATGTCCCCCTTTCTGTTTCTATTTCTCAAAACGTAAGGGGCTGTAGGATAAGGTTTTCTATTTGTAGATTGGATCAACATCCATTTAAGTTGTATAATGATGGGTTCTACTGAAATACCAAAATAAGATGAAATCTCAGCTGAGCAGTCCATCACCTCTCGGGAAAGTGCCGAAGTACATGCAAAAGACCTGCTGAAGTCAGTGAAGGTGAGGCATAGGCTCAAACTTAAGCATTAGCCCCTTAGGCTCCGTATCCCTGGTTGTACTACTTTTTTTTTTTTTCACATTTATTTGCCATCATTCTGAAACTAATTTGAAAGGTAATGATTAAATACTGTCAGAAAGCATACAGATGCGGAGGAAAGGCCTCCCTAATTGTGTTTTGACATTTTTTGACATCAGCAATTCTTTTGAAGGAAAGAGAAAAAAGAAACAAAACAAAATCTGTTCAGTCAAGATTTTCTGCTTTTGTTCTCTTTAGCTAAGAAAAATCAGGTTGCAGAGAAGCTAGTGCTGCAGAACCAAAGCTTGCCTCCCAAGCAGGAGTTTTCATGTACTCATCTTCCATCTAAAGGCAATTTTACAGAAGTTTGCACTCCTGTAAAGCAAGCGTTCTCTTAGTAAGTGATACAGGACTCAGCTTTCACAGGACCTCCATGCTTTGCACTATCTCAGTGATCTCAGGGATGCGGTGCTAAGATTTGCTTAATACATGAGTCTGTCTAAATGCAGTAGGATGTCAGCTCCGTGCCTGGGTTTTGCATCACTAGGTAAATAACTTAGCAAATGGAGTAGCACATCTGTATTTTGTAAGATTAAAACCCTGCCTGAAAGAGACTATTACATCGGCTTTTGAGGAGAGCTGTAGCAAAACAGATACAGGATCTTCAACTTGGAAGGCTTTCTACGGAGTTATTTCTCTTATTAACATTTAAGATTGGGTTCCAAGATATATTCTAAATATGAAACCCAAACTGTAACAATAAGATCCCTAATTAATGACAGAATTATCAGTTAGCGTGTAGTCTTGCATGCTTTGAAAGCATTCCCCTAGTCCCCTAACAATGACTTCACACAGAAGACAAGTAAGGCCAATAACAAGTCTAACACCTAAAGCAGGATTAATTTTTAAATTTCACTTTGTTGTGTTTTTGTTATCAGTGTTTTTTTTTTTAATCAGTGAATAGCTCTGAGCTGGGTACAGGGGAACATTACAGAAGCCGCCTAGTCAGCCACAGGGACATCTTGATAGATGCCACCAGAAAGCAGGTTCTTCTAATCCCCCTCCAGCATGCCTAAGGGCTCTCAGCACAGATTTCTTTCCTGTAGCTGTTAAGGATATTTTTTTCTGCCGCATGGTAAGCTTTAATGCTACTTCTTTCTCGGGTTTGGCAGGTAAACGCGAGCACAAGCTTCCAAAATTTTTTTATGAAATACATTAAAATGTCTTAATTTCCAAATGACTAATAAAACCTGAAATCTCCTGAGAGACCTTGGGCTTTTCCATAGGATTAGCCTCAAATGAAAAGGCCATTACTGTTTGAATATTTCCAAGTATGTATGCCTTTTACAATTTTGATTGAAAGTTAAGCGTACAAGTTATTTTGAAGGGCTTTTCTGTTTACTTGTCAAGAAAGTGAGTTGAAAGGAATGAGTGACCGAATTTGAGCAGACCTGAAGACTTGTGGGATTTCCCACAAGCGGGATTTGAAAGGAATCTGAACTCCTTCTCACCTGGTAGTTGCGGGATGTGGTTTTGGAAGGGATTCCTGAAGTGATATATGTGCAGACAGCACAGCTTCTGGCACTTCTGCATGGCAAACAACATTTTAGAGTCAAGCATCATTTCAAAGGAAAATGAGAAGAAAAACCACAGATTTTGCTAATCAGCTGTGAGTAGTTTGCGGAACCCCGGGAACTACAATTACACTCTGTTTCCCTCCACGTCTATGTCAAGGCACCCCAATCCTGCCAGTCAAAATGAATAAGAATAATTTGCACATTAACTTGCTAATGAAGTGAATCATGTGAATAAAGTTATTGAACCACATGGCTGTTTATAGAGCGTCGTCTGCATCACATGTACATTTGAGTTTCCAAAAGTCCACAGATTCAAATGTCCACAAAGTGATGTGCATGAGGGATTGAATTTGTTCCCTAAATGTGTTCCCACAGTTAAGAGTCCACCTTCTGAAAAACTGGGTTAATATGTAACATGACACAATTTCTTAATAATTTTGCAGTTCCTTAAAAACAATCGCATGAAGTGCAAGTGATACTCTCTCAAGTCATTGCTTTGCTCTGATTAAGGCAGAACTTTAAAGCCATATCCTGTCTCACTGTCATGAAACGTAGTGACAGCTCTGTCACTCACTGGAAAACTTCCTTCTGAAGTTTGAATGTCTTTGGGTTTTTTTGGAGGTTGCTTTGTTGTTGTTGTTGGTTTTTTAATGGTAGTCTTTTCATTTCTTTTATGCTTAGGGATTTGTACATCCCGGGTCCTTTGCTGACGATCCTATCAGCCTGTGAGGAACTCTCTTCAGCAATATGTAGCTTTCTCCTTGTTGAATGCAAACAAACAGTACTTCAGTGCATTGGTGGTGGAGGGATATGCCAGGAAAAGGTGCTGGGGGGGCAGGCTTCTTTTATGGTAATGGAGCAGGCAGTTCCTCTTGCTTTACTCTCCTGTTCAGATCTTAAGAACAATTTGGCATTTGTAGGATTCCAGAAATTATTATCTCTGTCCTCAGAGAGACAAATCTCTCACTTGTTCAGCTGCCGTGCCAGGGCACATTTAAGCATGTTTCTCCTGCAGGCACATTTTCGAGCCTTCTCCTCTCACTGCCCAAAGCTAACAGCCAGGATAGCATCCTGCTGTAATTTCCAAGACCACTCTTTCATGCTTCCGACTCCAGCCCTGAATGAGATGTTGCGTGGAGCAATCCAGCCTTTGTAGGTTGACACACAGAAGCTTAGGAAGAAGTTCAGTTCTGCTTGCGTGCATCTCTTCACAAAATTAGGGGCTGCAAAAGGCATTGTGATTCAGAGCTGTATTAACAGCCAGATGTAGGAACTTTAAAGAAAGGCATTCTGCAGATTGATCACAGCAATGCTATTACCATCAGTAGTGTGTAAAGTGTCAACTGCAGCAGTGTTGAATTATTCATTATTTCATAAATACAGTGAGGTTTCCAAGGGCAAGGTTTTTAAGATCCATTTGAAAAGTGAAATGAAAGCCCCTATAATTAAAATTCATTATTGAACTTCATTTATTTAACTTCATTTCAACTTTTCCCTATGTGATTATTATTAAAGTTATTATATTTATTGATTTTTCTACTCCCTTCCCTTTCTCTGCCAGCTAATGAGAAAAAAGCGGTTTTGAATTAAGCAAATAATCTTGCTCTCCCTAGACAATTGTTCTGTTCTCTCATGTTGACCCCTGGAAAGAGATTTACTGGGTGATGCTCTTATTTTTGCTGATAGGAGACACTGTGCCCATCAGTACAGGGTAAAAGAAAATAAATTAAAAGGAAATCTGTGTTTTGATGTGCTTGCATCTTAGACCCTTAAAACTGTCTTTAGGTTTGGAATGACTGGAATCTGCCCTGGGCTCAGCGGGGAGCGAAGTGCAGCAGACAGAGAGCAGTGCTTTCTTGTTTAAGAGCTAGTGCTGAAGACAGAGCACAATTCCATACAAACAACGTTATCTTCAGTTCATCTCTACTAACAGAACATATTTCCATCAGAACTGTGCCATTCAAGACAAAAAAAAAGTTAAAAGTCTCTTTGATACCTCAGCCATCTTTATGGTCATGCCACAGTCCTCTTGAGATCAGGGCTGCGGTACAAATACCTGTGCTGCCTTGTGTGGCAGGACCAGGTGAGCGCAGGGATGATGCTTAAAATGGCCTGAACTGAACCAGACTGAACTGACTGAACTGAACCAGACTTGGAGAGGGTCACCCGTTTTCTATATCTCAGCTACTCATTTACAACTTGCAGGGGCACATCCAGAACAGCCACGAGGATGCTGTGGGAGCAGCACACCTGTCCGGAGTGCTCCCGGCTCCCCAGTCTCCTCTGGCCTCTTCCATCTAGCATCACAAGGGTGGCAGCATCCAGAGGAAGCTGGAAATGCAGGAGTGGTCACAGCGGCAGGTCTCAGCTGCCACCGTTGCTTATCCCTCCCTCCTTCCTGAGCCCCTCACCACAGTCTAACTGCCCCTTCCCTGCTTAGCAGGTGGCATTAGCCCCAACAGGCCCCAGGAGCCAGGACTGGGGGCTTTGCTGCCCACAATATGGCTGTACGATGCCCACCTCCTATGTATCATTAATTGTGGCTCTCTTATGCTTCAGTTTTCCTGCCTGCCTATTGGAATTACTAGTCTTTGTCCATTCCTCAAGGATACTGCAGGGCTGTATTTACTGATGTCTGTGAGGTTCCTTTTGACCCTGCAGTAGGAGGTGCTCTTAAGTGTCAAGAAGTTGTCACTTATATTGTTACCTTTATAAACAGATATGTTCACACAGCTCGTCTAGCATTTGGTACAGGAATAAGGGCTAGTAATTCCATTTTATCTTTCTGTTTAATCTTCCAGTAGTGCAGTATTGCCCACAGTTGAAAGCCACACTGGTAAAGCATTATGTATTCACCTAGAAAATGTTATCTTTTTCTGGAGTTAGTTGTGCAGGACTCATTTCTTCTGCTGATTGTGTACTGCAGCCTCAATATCGCACCTCTGGGCATCGGAGTATCTAAGAAATACAGAGAGTAGATTTCCTTGCTTTCTGCTCAGCATGCCAGTCCCCCGCAACAGCAGGACATGTGCTCTAGAGTTCATTCCAGCTCTCCATGGGGAAATGGAGCTGCAGGGCCCTGTTGAGACAGAAGAAAAGATAAATAATCTTGTAGAAGACGTTCTTGCAAAACTCCCTGTCACTTTCAGAGGACCAGCTCATCCAGCATTTTTTCCCGCCAGCCCCAGGGACAAGATCTCCTGGGGGCCGATCTCAGTGGGAGGGAAGAGCCTTCAGACCAACTCTGCCCAAGCTCCAGGTCCTTTGGGTTCTCCTGCCTTAAAGGAGCTTGCTCTTCCAGTTACCACTTTTTTTTGAACCACTTTCCTCTGTTCTCACTGCTTTCCCTCTCAAAAAGGGAATTCAGTGAGTGAATTGAATACATTGGTGAGTACCGAGGCAGTAACAGACTGCCTGTAAAGGTTTTGGGGTGAAAGTCAGAGACAGTTCACATTCCCACTCGCTTTTGTGACCATGTGAACCCAGTGAAAAATATGTCTCCTTACATGTGTGCTTGCTCATTTCTCATTCATCTTTGCTCAGTAGTTACTGAGGAGTGAGATCATAACTGGGATTTATTTCAAGCTATGGTCTCTCCACCCTGTTGGGTCCTTCAGCAGAGTCACTTTGTCCAAGATTTCATTTCCTCCCTGTCTTTTCATGTAAACAGAAAAGAAGGTGGATGGAAGCATACGCTGGCAGAAATGCTTTGGCAGAAGGCACTTATTTTCGTCATAGCCTGACGGTGAGGGAGAGTGAGCCTCATAGCTGAAACTTGCCCGCTGCCTGTCCCCACACGCGTTTGGTGGCTGGAGGGACAGTTTCTCAGCACCCAGCTCTGCCCTGGGGGAGGAGAGGAGTTTCACAGCGCCTTGTTATCACAGAGCGTTTCTACCCAGTGAACTGGAGCCAGGGCAGAGATGCCCAGGCAGCGTTGTGTTGCCATCAGTAGGGCTAATTAGCTTGGAGGCAGCGCTGAGCAATTAATAGCCCCCACTGAGCTGGACCAGGTTCTAGTTAACATATTCCTGCAAGGCTGTGATGAACAGAGTGAGTGCATATCTTCCTCCATCCAGCACGGCAGACACATTTGCTGTACTACCCCAGCACATTACAGTTGCTTTCTGTATCTGTCTGTGGTCTTTTTTCTTACATTATGATCTTAATTTCTATGGAAGAACATCTCTTTATATGTGTGCCATTTAGAGTCAAGCATTGGAGCTCAAGTAGAAAAAAAAACCCAGAGATATAACACCATTTTGTTGAAGTTTTCCAGATAAACGCAAACTTGATTTTGCAGCTCTTGAGAAAGATTCCTCTTAATATTTGAAAAAAATTAAATTGTGGTTGTAATTTTATCATCAGTGAAAATGGAAAGCATTATAAAAATTATGCAGACATCCTATGCAAGTTCATGAAACGTGTATTCAGGCTTGGGGTGGATCACACACAACATGAGACAGAATTTCACATTTGCTTGGATTTTTTCCTTTATTCACAGATGTTTATGTCAAACCTTACCACAGTGTTGGACAACTGGACAATGAAAAGACAATTAAAAGACTTGAGCCTCCTGCTTGGTTCCTTCAGTAGCACTAGAAATCTTTCAGTCTCTCTGATAAATTCCCTAGGAAACTCGCAGAATTTCTGTCTTTAGAACAGTCTTTGTTTCTTTTCTTGTAAGTAATTAGTCTCCTTCCCTTTTTATCTCTTCATTGCACCAAACTTCTGTTGTTTTATGGATTTTTGGCTTAGCTTTAACAGGTCTCCAAAGCATTTTTCCTGGTTGAGTGCTGGAAGTATACTGCTAATATGGAGAAAAGTTGCTGGATGTTAAATTTGTGCCTGGGGCTTTGCGATAACACGGCAAATGCAATGGGCTGGGCTGGTACCACTGAGAACTGGAGTTTTGCCAAGGGGTTAATATTGTTAAGTGTGTGCAGACAGATATATTGATTACCCTACCTTTTCTCTGTATCTGCATCCATTACTTATACTTAGTGTTCAAAAGTGGAATGGTATGTGTCTGTGTTAACGCTACAGTACATAAAAAATCTCCCTGTTACTCCTTTGATGACAGCAAATCCAGGTCATGAAGGAATGCTTGTGAAAAATTATTTGCATAAAGCTTTGAAATCTTTATCCACTGACAAAAGCACTTTGTGTCACCTTATTTTATTTGCTCCGTTGTTTTTACTTTATCATTTGCCTGGAGAAAGCAAACTAAATTGAATTAAAATGTCTTTTCTTTTTCCTATTTTGCTGGCAGACTCATAGTGAAATACAAATCTAACTGTTTTTTTCTCTCTCTTTCTCTTTCCCATTTCTCATTTGACCTGGATTTGTCTTTTGGTGGCTTTGATATCCCTGTGTGATCCTTTCTTCTTTGTTACTTTAAAGGTAAGATCGTTATTTCCTCAGTCAGTATTAAGCATGTGTCAGAGGTACAGAACTGCAACTTGAAAGCCTGGGGAAGAGGTTAGTAAGAAAGCAAAATAATTAGTGGCCATTTGGAGTGCAAGAAGTCCAATTAAGAGGTACATTTCATATTTTGTCTTCACTAACCATTGGCTGCAAGTAGGGATGCTCTCAACAGAGGAGGCTCGGGTTTTCCTGGGCATTGTACCCAGTGCCGCTGTGCCATGCTGGGCTTTGTCTCCCTCCTGCTGCTTCCCAGCCCTGCCAGCGCCTCCCTGAATGCCACCGAGAGGCAAGTGAAAGGTTGTCGGGGGCATTGGACCAGCCTCGGAACAGCAAATCTGCCCAGGACTGCAAAGAGCAAGACAAGGTCGTTTGATGTTTCCCTTCACGTTTGATCTCCCTTACGAGGAAAGGCTGAGAGAGCTGGGACTCTTGAGCCTGGAGAAGAGAAGGCTGAGGGGAGACCTTATGAATGTTTACAAGTATCTAATGGGTGGGTTTAAGGAGGGTGGAGCCAGGCTCTTTTCAGTGGTTCCCAGTAACGGGATCAGGGGTAATAGGCACAAGCTGGAACATAGAAGTTCAGATCGAGTATGAGGAAAAAACTTCTTTACTTTGAGGGTGACAGAGCACTGGAACAGGCTGCCCAGGGAGGGTGTGGAGTCCCCTTCCCTGGAGACTTTCAAGCCCCGTCTGGATGCAGTCCTGAGTAATGTGCTCTGGGCAATCCTGCTTTAGCAGGGGAGTTGGACTAGATGATCTCTAGAGGTCCCTTCCAACTCTGAAGATTCCGTGATTCACATAGGATTTCCAGAGAATTTTGGCTGTTGAGAGGGGGCTCAGTGAATTTAAAGATACATATAGATGTGCTTGTTTAAATTACAACAGAGGGAAGGGATGCCAACCAAGATCAGAATATACAGTGAAAGGTGTACAAAGACAGGCAGGGACATTGTCTCTTCCCTGAAAGCTTGCAGTGTTTTCTTTGTGTTGCTGTTACAAGTATGTCTTTGGTTTAGACTGCATTTTTCTGCCGCGCTCAGGAGTCTGCCAAGTCTGACGTGAAATATCTCCAAACCACTCCTTCCCAGAGCTTACTGCCTTGTAATGCCTTTTCAGTACCTTCTGTTCCTCAGGGACCAGGACACTCAGGGATGAGAACCTTTGCAGCAGGAATTTAGAAATGTGCAGATGTTGGGAGGCATAGCTGTGTATTTTCTGACAATTTCCAAGCACAGAATTTTACTGAAGGCAAGCAACAGAAACTAAAGTAGGAAATTTTATTTTAATGAGCACTTTTATATATAATCAGCAAGTGGCAAATAGTGAAGTCCTGACGCTTTCACAGCTTGCACAGAGACAGTCCTGGTCTCTGACAGATCTGGAAGATACTATTATTTTTCCAGACTTTATACTTTCCCCCCTCTCAGAGGTCGAGAATTACATGCTGTGTCCGGGTCATCTCTGCAGCCCTTGCAAAGGCCTGGCTGTGTTCCAGGGAGTGACTGACAGAGAGCGTTGGAGCCGGTCTCCTTGCGCCCCTCTCTCAACAATGGTAGGTTGCCTCCATTTACATAGTGACAGTGGAGTCACAGAAGACTCAATGAATTTAATTAGTAGGAAAGGAAAAATGTGTGTACTCATTATGTAAAACATGTAAATTTAACCCTTGAAATGGAATTGTCAATGACTCACCACTGTGGCTGGATGCCAGTGCCAGAGGCAAAATTACAGAAACTGGAAGTGTGTCACAAGAAATTAAATCAACTACATTAAGGTTCCTGTGTTTTGTTGAGGAGGTGGCTGTTCATGCCCATTATAGACTAAAAACATGGTAGGAATATTGGTTTTTCTCCACTAAAAATGTGCTTTGAAGCAGGATATGTATCTATACAAAAGTTAATTGATAGAAGACCAGAAAAACACGTAAGAAGTAGGAGGAATCATATACTGTATCTCTACCAGTGTGTCCTGAGTAAAAGACCATAATAAACAGCACACAATGTGTGGCCACCGTAGGAATACTCAAGACTCTGATGAGTGTTGCAGTGCCAAAAATGGCAGTGAGGAAGGTTTTTACCTACCCAGTCACTGCAAATGTTAATTCACAGACCCTCAGACAAGTTACATGAGGCTGGATTATCGCAGTGGGATGCCCTGGGGTCTCACTGGCCTCATTGTAGAGGATACCACGGAACAAAGAGTTTCATGGTGAGTTTTAGACTATTGTTTTCAGTAAGAAGGGAAGGAACTTAACCCTCGGGCTGTTGCTGACACTTTTAGGATAGCGCACAAAAAAGAATTTTTAAGGGTCTTTTTGAACTGCTGCCACTGTTGAAAAGCAGAAGAAAGATCTCTTAACGACTCTGAATATTACACCTGTCATGCCATAAATGAACCTCAAAGGCTTTAATTTTTCCATCCTGTCCCAGTGGTTGATATGGCACTGTACTGTATCTGCATAGGACTGGGAGCTGAAAGGGGCATCCCAGAGTCTTCCCCTCTGAGGGGCCCAGGAGTCTGGTGGAGTGACATGTGTCTGGTCCGGCTTGGCTTTCCAGTTCTGCAAATCTCTGTCTGACAGCAAGGCAGATACTAACGAAGGCTGGCAGGGCTAGGAATGGCTATCAAAGGGCTAATCCGCTGAAATGGCATTTTCAAGAGGAAGAAGCACTGCGGCACGGAAAGACAGAGCCATCTGGGAGAGACGGCTGCCACCAATGGGAAACATGGACTGTTGTCATGAATTTTTTTCTGTCCTTGAGCATGGCCTCGGTTTATTTACTCATTAACTCCGGATTTCTTATTTTTTTATTATTTATTTAAGAACTGCTGCTCTTACGCTTTCTTGTGCTCTCTAGGGGTCGTTTGATGTGTAACATAGCTCTGCTTGGAGGCTCTTGCTTATCCTGCAGTTCTCTCCACAAATGTGCTGGCAGCTTCCAGAAAGGACTGTGCGCTCCCAGACCTGCAGATAACAGTCTTTCCTGACCCCGTTTCCAAATGTCACCATCCAGGGATTTCCTGTGCGTACTCCAAAAAAATTCATCTATATTCTTCTCAGAAACAGGCTGTGAGGGTAGACGTGAAGCCTGGCAGGCCCGGGACAAAGAGCCCGGCTCCCGCCATCAGTAAAGCCCACCTCACTGAGTAGTGAAGCATTTACAGACCAGATGTAATGGCCTGAAATGAAAGTGCTGAGAGCATTGGAAGGGTAATTGGTTTCATTCAGAGCCAAACTGCAGCCTGAACTGTCTGTTCCTGCCTGGCCATCGATACCCCCAGCTCTTCCTACCTCCCTGTTTGACCTGGCAGCTCAAGGTGAGCAGGTTCTTAGATAGGAATGACATAAGTAAGGTTTTTTTGTATCGTGATGCTGCTTTATTTTCCTGGTTTTGCAGTCTGAAAGCCTGAGGCGGTTATTAGACAAGGATGTTTAACTAGATCAGAGTCCAAGATTATTCCGGTCTCAGGTCACCGTGTCAAGTGCTGCTGTTCACAACAGTAGTTTGAAGGATTTAACTTCTTAATATCTCCAGTTACCTGGAGAACGAGCTGGACTTGCAGTGGCGAAATGCCTGCTCACACAGAACTGCATGTAATTTTATGTCTGTGATTTACACCACACATCAGAAGGAGTGGGGAAGGTCATCAAGGAAAGTTGAACTAAGGAGTATAGAGAAACAGTTATGAGAAGATTCTTAGCGCATTTTTAATATCTAGAAAAAGTTCTGCTCCTCTTGCCAATCCTGTCCCCATGCTCCAGCAGAGTTACACGGGCTGCGTACACTCTCCCTCTAGTTTCCATCCTCTCCTGCAGATTCTGCAAGATGGCTCACCCACATCCCTCCTGCCGGAGAGCCTCTGCCCAGGGATTTAAGGATGTAAGGTGGCTGGGTGTCATTCTGAGGCCACAGAGCCTGCCCCAGCCGAGATGACACATTTGAAAGTGAATCTCAAACTGTGTGAAAAGTACCAGAATTGACAGCAGTGGAGATCAAGGACAAGCAAAGTCATTTCATCAATGTTTTAGCTGACTCGAACACTGTGGGTCTGACAGTTGTCATCTTCCTGAATATTACTGGGCTTGCGCTTTACGTAGGAAAGAAAAAATAGGCAAAGAGGAAAACATGTTTGGGAAAAAAAGGTGAAAACCTCTCAGGCAGTCGAACAGTGAGAGTAGAGCACACAGAGGGAGAGGGAAGGGGACTTGCTCTGTGTCAAACAGTCACAGCAGTCCAAACTTTTGGAGGGAAGGGAGAACGGGCACCCTCCTCAGTTTGAGGGTTTGAAAAAGACGTTTGTTTATGGAATGAAAGTCCTCTTTAAAAGTGAGAATACAATTAACCTTTATGAGACAGTTGCTTAGAGGACGACTACGCACTGACCTCCCCTCCTCCTGGCCAGCTGAAGTAAAATCATCAAAAGTGATGGCTGGAAAAGCCTGTGGGCTCCTGGACTTGCAGCACCAGCAGCGGTGCCACAGGTTTCCTCAGAAGGTACCAGTGCTCTGCCTCCCCACTGACTCCAATGTGCAGAGTTGGGCATAATCTACCCCCCCATAGCTTTTGCTGAAGCTGCCGCTTGTGGTAGTTATCCTGGGTATTTGCCCTCTGGGCTGAAGCGGTAAATGACTTACACACAGGTTACTAAACATTAACTGCCTTCCATTACTGTTTCTCCAGTCTGGTTATAAGCATGTAACCTAGAAGTAAAGTCACTGCCCTTCACTGCCACCTCCCCCTCAGCTCCAGCTACAGACTGGGCATGGCTCACATGGGATGGAATATCTGTGTCCCTGCCAGAGCCTGGGGAAAATTAACCCTATCCTCGCCGGAACCAGGACAGATCCTCCTGCCTGGGCTGTACTATAGGTACACACAGGTATCCACACAGGAGCTGTGACTGCGTCATATCCTGCAGCTTTGAGTGTACCCTTCACCCTCCTCAGCTCTGGTGCCCACAGTTGGGGAAGGCGGAAAATAAATAGGGGAGGACTCACTGAAACACTACATGCAAGAAAAAGTCTGGAAACCAGGCCTCAAAAGGAAACTTGCAGAGCACAGTCTGTTGGGTTCAAGCTGAAGTGTAAAGGGCCATTGATTTGCAGTCTGTAAGGGGAACAGCAAGCTGGCAGCAGACTAGTAGATAAAAGAAAGATGAAGCTAGACAAACTCAGACTAAAAATTCACTGGATTATACTGGGTTGAGCATTGCTAACAATTGTTAAATTGAAATAAGACTCTTTCAAGAATACATACAGGATTCAAGGAAAAATTAAGTCATTAAGTCACAGAAGTGCAATGGCCCCTGTAATTCAGAAGTCAAAACTGCAATAGTCTTCTGTGGTTTTACTTTCCATGAATGACAGTGAGATGAATAAGTTCCTGGTTTTGCTGAGATTTGGTCAGGAAATGAAAATCAATACTCAATACCGTGGCATTGACTTGGAGAGATATCTCCCCTTGTTTTCCATGGCAAAAGGACTTTCTACTTTGATTTGGGAGGATTCTTTCCTGCCACACACGCAGTATGAAAATATAAAAATGAAGCTTTTCTGTACAGCTATGTCCGATCTGCTGGTGTTTGCTTGTTTTAGCAGTCGGGAAAATAGGAGAGTTTGGAGGTACATTTACTAAGTTAATGTCAGTGTGGTCTCAGAAGAGAAAAGTAAACTAGTTGACATAGTAAATATTAGCATTGAAACATAAGTAGACTAGTTAACATAAGAAAATGGTCTAAATCATGATAGATCCTCATCTGCCTGTCAAAAAAGTCATGGTGCAGCTGATCCTCTCAGCAGGGCAGATCTCAACAAGGAAGGCACGAAGACGAAACGGCAAGACAAAAGCAGGCTGCCGCGCTTCACTGCCCACTGAGGTTGGGCTGCTCTGGAACCCCAGAGGTGCATGAACTTTCAAGAAGGTTTGGGTTGTGGTGATTCGACCACTGGTATTCACTGTTGCAACCAGGAAAAAGTGCTTCTGGAATCCCAACATGAAGGTGAACAAGGGCACAGTCAAGAAAGCGAAGAAGCAAAAATTAGGGATTACTCAGTGGCAGCATTTTCAAAAGCACACAGGTAATTTGGGAGCCCAAGCTCCCATGAATAGCATTTAAGATCATCTTTCTCATAGATGATTTTAAAGTATTGCCATCCTTCTGTTCAAAAAATTGGCTTTTGCACAACATGGGTGCTCTCAGGAAGCCCACTGTAACATCCACCTCCTTCAGCTGAAAAATTTGGCATAAAGAAGAGGACCTACAGTGTTTTGAAATGCAAGTAGGTTTCCAGTTTATCAGTATAAAAGCTGGGAGTTACTGCTGCATTTATCTGAGCTAAAAAATACTCAGTGGAGTGTTATACCAGTAATATCAAACTGTACTTAATGCGCACCATAGCAAGGGTTAAATGAACTGGAAAGCTCATAGAAAAAAGCTCATACAGTGCAGTTTTTGTTTATACTGAAATGTTCCCATATGTTTCAGTTAATGCAGAACATAATTGTATCTGCCTTGGGATGGAGACATTTTTCTTACACGATTTATCCATTAATCGGGTGGCAGGGGGGAGAGTCCTCCAGAAATAGCTTCCTTTCCATTTTAGCTAAAACCCCACAGTTCAAAATCTCCTCCCTTCTCTCTACCCCTGAGTACGCTCATTCTCCTGTCCAAAATGTTCTGCCTTTTTTGCAGTGAAATAACCTGGTGGAACAGTTTCAAACATGAGGTAAAATAGTTCTGCCCTAAATTAGCTTCCAGTTAATGTATTTCCTGGCTCAATTTGCTGAGCAGCTCACATTGCACATGGATGTTCCTAAATTAGAAAATTGTACTTATAAAAGTTTTCTTGTGTTTTTGTGTGTATGTTCAAAGTCAGGATTTCTGGTTTTGATTTTAGTACCTCAAAGTAACAGGAATGAATTGTGCTTGACATTAATTACATCCTTCTGCTGCTTTATTATTATTAGAATAAACAAGCTACTGATTTGAGGGAGAGAAAAGTCCACAAGGTGTTTGAGGTCTTTATTTCCTTTTCCTTTGGTAAACTTCCAGTAATTTAGCTTGCCTAATTTGCTGCTGGAAACCTGCTGCTGGGAGTACTCATACCTGAGAGAGAACAAAATTAGTGAGCTGCAAGGAAAATTTCAGTAATGAGTTGAGAAGCAGGGAAAATTTGGCTTTGTCTGTTTGTTTGCGTTTTGTGTGTGAATGTGCACGAAAAGCAGAAATATTGATTATTGGAAGGCAAGACAGTGAGCTCTGCATGAAATGGGATGCTCAGTGATGTTTGGTGATATAATCAGTCTGTCAGGCATTATGCAGTGTTTCAGTGCCAGGTGGACTATATAGCGTATACCTTCCAGACAGAGATGGAACACTTGTGGTGTTAACTTTGATCTGCATTGGCACGAGGTCGGGGACTTATAGCAGTGAAATTGATCACTGAATTATCATCTCAGCAGAGGGGAACCCTGTTGCATCCTGGAGTCTTTATTGTGGCTCCCCAGGGTTAATTTAAGGGAGTTGGAGTGGGTTTCTCTAAATGCTACCACTGGTGCCCTGATGCTTTACTGGCCCACAGGACCCACTGACAGCCTGTAAACTTAAGCCAACTTTTGTACTGTTGCCATTTACTACTAGACATAAGACAGATTTAGGATCTGTGACGTTCAGCAGTTACCTCTGGCCCTTTCTTGACCCATACTACACATTTCTTGATTGTAGCCATGGATGTGCCATAACATTTGGAGGCAGAGCAGGTGTGTGATCGGTTGTGTTTCACAGTGTATAAATGCTTTATACCAAATGACTGTCCCGTAAACAATTGTGTTCCTGACTTTCTGAACCAGTGGGTTGTCAGTGTATCAAGACTAGTGCCATGTGTCAGAAAAGCCCCTGTTAGAATTGGAGAGAGATTAAGTGACTTCACCAGAGTCCAGCCTGAGAAGCAGCTGCCCTGGAAGAGGCTCTCTGAGTTCCTCCTTGTGTGTGCGCACTTGTACCCATGCACACAGGTAAATAGGCATTTTAGCACAAAGTGTAGCTGTTCATGTGTTCATAAAGTTCAGTAACTTCAGTTGACATTTAGAAACAATGTAGTCTAATTAGTTCAATCGTTTTGGAAAGCTTCCTTTCCTCCTGTACTAACTCTCTTTCCCAACACCTATTCTTAGTTCCATATCTTATTTTTAGTAACATTTGCTTACATTTAAAAATACTTATAAATGAGATTAGGAGTCATGTCTGTGGGTCCACTGAGATTGCAGGTAGAACTTCTTATGTTGGCCCAACAAGTGCAGCCTGGTATTTGATCATCAAGCCACATTGTCTTAAGTGTCATACCATATTGTGCAGATTCTGTAAGCCAAAATATTTCCCTTACTTCATATTTGCAAACTCTGTACATACACTGTTTCATCTTTGCACCACCATGTGGCTAACCAAGTGCCATTTGTGACAGAACTTGGTTATCAAGCTTAATTAACAATAGTTCTACTTATGAGAGAGACACAAGACAAAGTTGAGTTCAACTGACATGCTTGTAATTATGATGACTGTAGTGCAAACAGTTGTGAAAATGTACTAAAAATGCACCCCCAAGTCAGCAGGCATGACAATTAATACACTTGGAGAGTGAATCTATCTATTAATATAATTGATGCATTTCATGGCCCTGTTTGAGAGGAGAGCTGCACTGTAAGCAGGACAGATCACAAGGAGCTCTTCTACTGTCAGTGTGTTCCCGCTTGAGGATCTTTGCGTTTTGTCTCTGGCTATTTACTGTTCCTTTTCCTTTTAATTAGCACTATTCCCCCTTGCATAGCAGTCCCAATTGCTTAAATCTTTCCTTGTCACTTTGTAGTCTGGTCCACTGCACCCATGTGCTTACAACGCCTTAGGGTCATCCAAAATTTATATCATAGGAAAGAAATTGCCAGCTAAGAGAAAGAGAAGTGTAACTGCAGGAGGCAGAGTGATAAATGAGATTCTAGGAGGAGGGAGTGAGAGGATATTAGTTTTTAACAGCTTCTAGAAATCCTAAAATAGACCAGAACTGGGCCACAACTAACAGAAATCATGAGTGCTTGCTGATGAATAGAGGCATCACTGCTGTGAGAGAAGGAGGTTTGGCAGAGGACACCTCCTGCAGCTTTCATGAGGTTACTAGAGTGAATGACTTGGAGCTGGAAGGATCTTGGGCTCCACTGCTAGAATACTTGGAGCTAAGCAGAATGAGGTCAGCTTAATGTGGTAGAATTTTTGAGCTGGTTGGTGGTTTTCCAGGGGCCTGAGTCAAGTTTTCTGAATGCACAAATCTGGCAATTCATAAATCTTTCGGTTTTTATAATCTTCATCCACAAATAGTATAAAACCTGCTTTGCATGTACATGTGGACAGGACGGAATTTAGGCTCAGCAGATGCCACATGAATGGACTGAGAGACTCTGGTGTTTTCACGGCAGAGCACTGACTGAAGTTAAGGGGCCACAGCTTTCTACTAAGGCTTTTATTTTCTACCTTTTAGCTTCTTAGTGAATTAGCAAGGGAGAAGTGTTTCGTTTTCTTGGCGGCTGTTGAACAGTTGGGAGTCCCCAGTGCTTCTGCTGAAGGCAACGAAATCAGCAGAGTCCCAGGTGACAAACTGGGCACACAAGGTTGACATTGTGATAATGGCACATTAGACATAACTCTGGGGAGAAGACAGTATTGAGCTCCCTTAACAGGGCTTGACAATCACTTTTTTCACAAATTGTCCTTACAAAGGATTTGGGTCACTCTGCTTCTGTCTAAGGTATGGGATATGTGTGTTTTAAGGCAATCCTTATACCCTGATCCCTCTGTCATGCTAAGAAGGTACCTGCCTGGAGCAGCCCACAGCTCTCCTCCAGCGCATCGAAACCACAGCACCGGGGTGTCTGGAGCACCCCTGGACATCAGGACAAACTGGTTATCCCACCTGGGTAAGAGTTCCTGGATCTGATGGCATAGACATAGCTTAAGGGAACTGGTGGGGGCACAGAAAGCAAAGTTGCTCCAGCTGATAGTTTTCAAAAGCTCTTTCTTTGAACATGAGTTGGGAAGGGTCCACATGTCCTCAATAAAACATATCTGCCCTTTCTGCATGAAGGTGATATCACCATTGGGGTCCTAGTTGTCCCTTTCTGAGAAAGGCCCAGCATTGAAACGACATGGAGATACAAGTTCCTAGTTTACCTAGAGATAATTCTTCTAAATCAGGGTTTGGGCGTCATTGACGGGATCGTGTGCGATTGTTGTAATGTGTAATGGTGTAATGGTTTCTGTCTGCCCCTCTTCCACAGTTCTTACTGGTTTTCTCTTCTACTCTGCTCTTATCACTGTTACTGCTCCAGCACAGGTCGCCAGCAGGCTGCAGTCCTTCAGGAGAGTCCCTACCCTGGCGTGAGTCCTCCATGGGCCACAGTCACTCAGGGGTGTCCCTCCTTCCAAGTGCATGTCTCCAGCCCTGTGTCCTCAGCAGTCTGTGTCTCCCCATGTCTCCTCAAGCTTCTTCCCACCTGTATCCTCACGCGTCCTCCCCTAGCAGTTGTTACTCTTTCATAAGAGAGCTCATACGCAGTGTTTGCTTTGTCTTCAAGGAAAGCATTTGGCAGGCAGGCAGGCAGGTAAAGTATGATCCAAAATCCCTAGGAGCCAGTGCAAATCTTTCCTTTGAGTTCAATGAGCTTTGGATTGTGCCATTATGGAATGAAAATTTGGCAGAACAGTGTAGGGAGTAATTGTGACTTAAGAGCCAAGCAGAAAGATTTCAGCAAACCAGCAGTGGCTGGAACAGCTTAAGATGAGTGCAACAGCCAAGCACGGGAAGGCAGACAGAGCGGGAGAGTTCAGCACTGGTGCCCGGAAAAACATTTGTGACAACAGCAATTCTCCATCAGAGTGCAGGCATGTTCAGTGTAATAAAAGTGACAGTTGACCGCTGAGGTGTTCAGCTTTCAGCCTGCAACAAGGCCAGGTATGTTTGTAATTCATCCATATTAACGGTGATCATTTGAAAAGTTCTTGTTTCTCACTTTGGAATTAATGCAGTTTTTTAAGACCTGTGAAAACCTTATCCACAGAAAGAAAAAGGAAAGGTAGGATTATAGTAGATATAGGTCTAAAAATAAACCTTTTGGATGATAACATGTGCAGCTGTCCTAACGCCAAAAATTCACCAAAAAGAGAATTAATCATGTCACTTGCAGACAGAACATACCCTCCTGCACAAACTGGGTTTAAAAGAGAAAATGTCTAAAGTTTTTCATTTTACCTCTTCAAAAGGGAAGCCTTTTGTTTTACAACCAGATTGACCTAATGGTGAACTCAAGGCTGATACGTTCAATACTCTAAGTAATTTTGCAAATTTAATTTAAGAAATTTAATCAAATTTAAACTTAACAAATTTAATCGCAACTCATCTCAAGCTCCTCTTTTCTTGTCGTCCTTCCTTGTCCTCCCTATCCTGTCATCTGGATCATTCCCAGTTCTTCTCCCAGAATATTTTGCTATTCCTTAAGGCTTAGACAGATGAGAATCTGTGTTTAAAGAAAATCTGTGTATTCACTGAGGATGAATAAAAATGCAGATGGAGCTATCTGTTGTCAAGGATAACCAGTAACTTTCTGACGAAGGGAAAGGGCTGTAAAAGGTATTGAAGCTTTTTTGGGTTAACAAATTGGAATGTGATTCATAAGTCCGCCATCCACCATCTTCAGTACCCAATCTCAAGACTCATAGCAGCCTTTACAGGCTCTTGGATGGTGAGAACAATACAAGGCACATCTCTCTTTGTAAGGGACTGTTGGCACCCGATTTCTGTAAGTGCCATCAGAAGCCTCATCCATAGAGTTTTGTGTGTTCATCGTATTAATGGGCATTTTGCTCTTAGGTGCAAATAATCTCTCAATTTTATGTAAATTCCTCACAAAATATAAACCCGTTACTTTCCATGTCACATGCACGGCACAGGTATTGCATGAAATATGCTTGGGGTTTGCTGTAAAGTAACTTCAGCTCAGATTGAATTCCAGGTCCCATTCAGGAAAGCTATCTCGTATTGTAATGGACGTAAACATGTACTTTTTTGACTTTTGGAGCAGTATTAAGGATTGTCCCAAAAATGTGGTAATAAGGGGAATGTTCCTATGTATTTGAAACACAATATATAATATGTATGATACATATTCCCATATATAACAAGAAAAAATGTAGTTACTGTTCATCTGAATGAGGATCTGAGACTGCGTTTAATTCCAATTCTGAGATAAAAACATGTCAGAATCACGTGTCTAGAGTTGAGTTAGTAGCAAATAGTTTTAGAATTGAAAGTTGGTGTTGAGTGTTTTCGGACCAGTGCAATTTCCTATCCTATTCCCTATTTTTCCTCTTATTTTCTTCTTGCTTTTGGTTACAGTTACAATTTTTCTGAGACTAATGCTGTCACTATGTCCTTGTTCACTGGAGGGATGGCTGATGAGTCATGGAAGAGTGTCTTTCTCCATCCCCTGCAGGAGCTCTCCCCTCCATACCCTCAGCTGTGAGGTATTGCCAGGAGAGCGCTCAAACAGCGAACATTTTGAAACTGTGATTTTGATACTTGAATTATTCTTGGCTTTCAAAGAGAAGTCAGCTGCCTTATACTGGCTTTTAAAGCAAAATAAAATAGATCTCTAGTCCTTCAGCGTCAAAAGAGAAATAAAATTGAGTGTGACATTTCACGGCTGGTGTAGCTGCATCTCCACTGTCTTCATTTGAATGAAGAGACACAGACAGCAGGAGACTGTTCCTGCTCCTGTGCATATCATCAGGACTTCCTTGGTGGTGTGGGAAGATGCCGGGCGCTTCAGTTACATTTGCAGACAGTGAGGACATAACGTTCATGTGGCACAAATAGCTGGAGTCCAAATCTGCTGGTTTCAAGCTGAATTATAGGTCTTCAGGAATAGTGCGACTTCCTAGAGGCGCAGAGAGAGAGCAGACGCTTCCATAATGCGGAGCCCTCTGCCATGGATCATAACTGACTCACAAGAGTAAAATCTTGAAATGAGTACTGAAAATGCCTGTGTGACAGTTCAGACACAGGCATAGCTGTCTGTCTGAAAGGTCAACTCTGTCCTTTGGTGTTTCTTGCACTTGATTATGAGGGACTGTGCAGGAAGGACAGAAAAGACTCCAACTGTCAGAATTATTTAAAAGATCTCTTGAGAAGGAAGGTCATTATCCAGAGGAGGTGAGCTTTATCTTGCAGGATGGAAGAGACCAAAACCAGGCATGGCATACAGAGAGAGAGGAAGATTTCAGAAGGACAGATGCGCGTCGGACCCAACAATAAACAGAAATTCCCAGTTATCTTTAATGAAGTCTCTTCCTGTCCAGTCACAGGGAAATAGGTCCCCTGGCAATAACAGAAAGGAAGTAAGTCAGTGCCTCCGCTGTTAATTTAGTGCCCTCCTGGGACAGATGGAGAATATTGTTGTGCATCTGCCCTGCTAACAGGCTTCATCCCACAGAGAGGTTCTGGCTCTTCGCAGCCCCTGAAGCCTGGTCCTGCATCCAGGCGCCCTGGAGCATCCCCTGAGCAGAGAGACCAGGAGGCCAAGGCGGACCGGGGACCCTGCTTGGGAGGACAGGAACTGGGAGAAGTGTCTGCTGGGCCCCAGCTGGTACCTGCCACCAAACAGCTGTCAAGCAGGGATGGAAAAACCATGCAGCGTCTGTTTTCCAGAGGAGAGCTGTGCTCCTGAACCACAGTGCGCAAGGGCAGCAATCTCTTGGTTAAAACACATGTTGCAAGAAATGAGGAAAAACCTAAAGTAAACAGTTTACACAGAGGTGAGCATCTGCTGATTGCTGATATACACAGGCAAAATGAGTCTCTGTTTGAAAATGGCCTCATTTTGCCCTTGCCTGCTTTTTTTTATAAAGTGGAATAACTGACTCTTCAGCAAGGCAGAAGGCTCCACTACTTAGTTTCCACAGTGTGTTTTCTCTCCCAAACAACGTTTGCTGCCCAAGAGCCTAATTATCACCTAAGAGATGTTAACAGCCGGATCATTGGAACTTCCAAAAGGTTTTGATCAAACACAAGCAAGATGTAGTTTGTATTTTGCTGCCCTGTATTCCAGGAGCAGCTGGTCTCCTGAGGTAGTAAAGTGTGGACTAAGTTAATGAATTTAAATATGCTTCTGTTAGATCTTTTAATCATGAATGTAATTGCATCTGGTAGTCGTCTTAATTCTGAAATATAGAGTATGTGATTGGATTTCTTTTTTTTTTTCCTTTTTCTTTTTCAAATCTATTGCCACTGTTCCTCCCTTCAGGGAATTCTCCAGAAGGAAGACCTTATCTTCCCAGAGTGAACATTGTGAAACTTTATTGTACTGATTCTTTCAATATTAATTTTCTGTATTAGTGATCCACTTTCTGCCCCTCTCTACAACTGCTTCTGCCTTTCTTATGTCTGGCATAAGGAGGATACACATGTAAGAACAGGTACACCAAGCCCAAGCGTGGAGTAGGAGGAATTACCTTTGGTTTTCTCTGTCTCCGATACATGCCTTTCATGCCAGCTCTGGCAATTGTTTCTAGGCTGACTGGAATAACAGGATGCACAACAAGCATCAGCCCAGCTTCTCAGAAAGACTAACAAGGGGAATTTGAACCCCAGTACCTGTGTCCCACAGCCGACTGAGAGATGCAGCTTTTCTGTGTTTGAGCTAATTGATAATAAAAAACATCGTCAGGCTAAATGAAGCAAAGAAAGGAAGCACTGCTGGCAGTTCCTGTGATGCTAAAAGCTTTCCAGATCGCTTGCTTTTGTACACACCCTCTCTTTGGGATGAAAAAATGAAATACGCCAAGCTGAGATCCCCCAGAGTATTCAAAGAAACATATTGCAATGACCCTGCTACCCTCCAGCTCCCACTGGCAAAATACTCAAAAGAAAAGATAAATTCTTATGTGAAGAGACAGTCAGGGGACTGAATGACTGAGGGCTGTGGGATATGGAGCCTCATACAACAAGAGCACCAGCTCTCACCCATCCCAGGTTGGTAGTGACTGGCTCAGCTCAGCAGTTTGCCAGTGTATCTGAACTGACGGCCCCAGCCCAGCAGATCCCAGTGAGCAGAGACTTATCACAGCATGCCCTAGAGATGTAGAGTGCCACATTCTTATTTCAGAATTTGCCAAACACAAGAAACTTTCTCTGTGATAATTGTTTTGACAGAGAGACTAAGCACATGCCTGCATCCAAATGCGATTATTTAAGTAGAGCTGTGCTGGTAAACCCCTTTTGGAAGAGAACTCACAGTGGCAGCATTCGTCTGCCTCTATAACTTAACCCATTGCTCTGGACAGAATAAGCTATACCCTCAACTGTATATATAGCTACCCACAACTTCTTGTTGGCATTGCTATTTGGCTGATAATATTCTTTTCATTATTTACCTCTCACAGTACAGCTATGCCAGCAAAACTGTTCCGTGTAACCTAAGCCTATGAGGGAGAAAAATCCTGCATAAATTTTTGGAGGTGATGTTTCATAGCCAAGCCTGAGGCAGACTTAAGCAAACGGCTCTATAGATACAGAATTGTAATCTCACAATGCAAACCCCAGTGCTCCAGGGTTACGTATGCACCATCACCTGCAGGCTGGGGGGGCTACTTCCTATGCAATGTTTGTGTAAGCAATGAATATATGCCGTTAAATCGGAAATGTAAATACCAGTGGCAAGTACTGTCACTGCCTCTGGACTGAAAGCTGCGTGTGCAGAGAATTGCCTTGGAGGATGTGCTTGTGCCGACCCTCATACGTGGTTATGCCACCCCATCAGCGGCTGCAGCTGGTACCCAGTTGTGGTGAGCTCCGTGTAGCATGGGGTGACCCACTGGCATCTCTGCCTCCAGCCCCGCTATGGAAAGGGAAATAGTCACAATTACTGATTCCCATCATCCTCCTCCCCCACCAGCCCAATTAAATGAAATTGCACTTGTGGCCTTAATACGTGAGACAGCACAAATCCCATGAGAAGGGAAGAGAAATCCTGCCATAGGGAGCGTGTCCCCTCTCTGCTGGGGCGGGCAGGCAGCACTGCCAGCTGCAGGTGACATTCAGCAGTGGGCAGGAGCCATCTAGTGGGAGCTGTGATGGATCTGGGGGACAGCTGGGTTTTCCCTTTGCGCTGGGTTGTTAGGGCATTCCCAGGCCCACAGGAGGAATAGTACCACTGTGCTCTTTCTTTGGAGACGTGCAAAGGGTTTTTCTGAGTTGAAAGCAGCGCTTTGGGGAATCACAATGTACACTTTTAAGCACATAATTAGACTTATCTGCAGTAGAGCTGCAGAGGAGCTTGGTTCCCTTTCAGCCAGCTAGGACACATCCAGAGTCCTTCAAATGGAAGGTGAGGCAATAACATTGGCCTGTATTTTTTTTTAAAAAGTCTCTCAAGTATTTATTTATCAAAAAGCTGCTTTTCAAAATCACATTCAACACACTGCTGCTTTTCTGGTAGTTGCAAGTGCTCCTGCTAGCTACAGGGCAAGGGCTCTTATTTACCACCCTTAGAAGCAGAAGAACCCATGGTTTGTTAGGGCATGATACCCCTTCTTCACAGTCCAGGGGTGCTGTCCCTGCAAAATATTCAAGTGGTATTTCTTGGGACCTTAAGTTCACTCAGATTTGCCAACTCTTTCAGGCTCATGATGTACTGATCTGAGGGATGACCCAACAGAGAAATCCTGTGGTTGTTGAAGTTCTGAAGCCTCAAATGTCCCTCTGAAGGCCCAAACCACGAATCTGATTTGTGATTCCTGCGAGTGCAGCTGAGAGGAAATAAGAAGATTCCTGTAATTAGAAATAGCTTTGCTGTTCCTTGCACCTCTCCCAGCAGCGCCTGGGACAGGTCACTGTCAGCAACAGGATGCTGGCTGGCCTAGAGGGATCGGTGATGGATTTGGAGCAGACCTTTCCAGCACTGCTCAGCTAATGAATTTTGCAGTATTCGTTAACTTCCTCAGTATGGTGATTCACTTAGGAGAGAAATTGTTTCTGTGACCTAGACCATCACTTTGACAATTGCTGTTGGATATTTCTGTATGCCTGCTTTAAATGAACCATGGCTGCTGAGATTGGCAGGGAGTACTAGTGCCATTTGGTGTAAAATACCCGCACCTTGTACCGTGCGTTATTTTCCTTTTCTTTAAGAAACAGTATTAACAAAAGTCTTAATTGCAGACCAGCTCATGCTGTGTTGTTTTCAGGCTCAAGCAAAACAAGTTGAAACCAAGAATTAACCTACTGCTTCCAGATCAGTAATTTGTGAAAAAAAAATTAGTAATTATCCCCATGAAGTCTCCAGTTGTGCTGTCAGGAAGGGCTGGTGTTGCTGGCAGTAACCCATAATGAATGTCACCCTCTTCATCAGGCTGCAGCCCTTCCTGCCCGCCTCAGCACAACTTCTGTGGGGGTTTTAAGAGCAAACTCCAAGTGCTTCCTTACGTCCGACTCTGGATGCAGCGCCACATGCAGAATGCACTGCAACATGGGTTTCTTGACGCAGGCATGGCCTGTGTGAGCTCAGTTGCTTTTCTCTGCATACCCTTTGATGGATTTGTTGCATACGGCTTTTAGTAATGTCTTGATTTCTCAGGAAATAATGTGTTTTAGAAAGAAGCCAGGCATCTTGTTACTCCTGCCAACTGGCAAGGGGGGTGCATATATGCATATAGATATTTGGTGTTTAGTAATTGAACCTGGCTATATCAAGGTTGGACGCATGTCTTTCAGCTTTAAAGACAGGGCATTGTTATAGGAAAATGGGATGTTTTCCTGTGCTGAAGACAGATTTTTCTTCCCCAGCTAATCCTGGTGTCTGCAGCTGCTGTCTAGATATCACCTCTTAAAAGGCAGGGAATGAACTTCTGAACATCTGTAACAGCTACATTAAGTGGCTTGGTTTGTTGTAGAATTATGGATGATAATGGCTGGATTACTAAATTGTAAATCAATCGACAGCATTCTGATGATATTTCTAAACCATGAGAGAGAGAGACTCATGCAGGAAGAGACAGTCATTTATTGCCCCAACGGGTAACACATCGTTTTCCAGTCATTTTTATTTATCATTATTTTGAAAATATTTCAATCCTTCATAAAAGCAAATAAAAAAAAAAGAAATCTGTAATGATAATAAAGTTTTGCTGTAATGAAAATTGATACTCCTGCACTGTGATTTCTGGTGATGGAAAAGTGGAGAATAAGGAACTTACTTAAGAAACAACAAACTTCACAATAAATTAGTTGAACATTTGCCTTTGTTTAATTGTCTTTTACGAGCAAATGAAGGGAGCTTTTTTTCTTTTTTATTCTTAAATCTATTCCTTTGAAAGTGTCTCACACTATCTATAATTTTAAACCATTGGTACCCGGGATTTTGAATGCTTAGCAGGTCATCCATTTCCAAGGCATTAACAACACAGACAGGATTTATTTCAATCTCTGCAGTTGATTCTTTGATCTGGGGCTTGCTTAAGTGCATTCCAGTGCAATTAATTAGAAAAACAGTATAAGGCAGTGGCAACTGCAAGTGATCCTAAATATAAAAGTGACTGATTAGTAGCTCGGCTTTCTTGAGGATTGTCTATTTGTGGCTTGACAGCATCTGCTATTCCTGAGCAAGGGAGAGTCAAGTTAACTGAGAAGAGGGAGCTTTGCTACTCTTTGTAAGCCACTGCTTGCACAAAAAGAAGCAGTGTGGGAACCTCTCTCAGTACAAATTTTAAGAAGGAACTGGGTAAATGACATTAGGACCAGTCGCCTATCTCATGCGGTTAGGCGTATGGCAGTACATTGATTTGGTTTGCTGGGCAGTAGTTGTTCCCTTTCACTACCAACCCTGCGTGCCTCACAGAGGAGCTCTTTGGAAACCAGTCCTTGCAACAGCTTGTGCTGCATCTGCTTCCAGGAATGGGTTGTGCTGCCCTTTGTGTTTTAATTCCTTGGGATGGCTTGTTTCTTGATGTACCCTGGCTGGTTGAAAGTTAGAATGTTTACTTGTAGGTCCAGGACATGTCAATCTGGTTTCAAAATTCTGTGCATCTTGATTCTGTTTCCTGACTCTTCCCACTCTGATCAGTAAGAGTAGCCATCCGTCAATTTTTTTTATTGGAAAAAGATTGATCCACAAGCAACTCACGGGTGTTCGTGCTGCAGCTGCCTGCCACAAATATTGCATCCCTTTGGGCTGACGCAGGTGGTTGCCGAGGAGTTCAGTTGTCCTGCATAAATGATCAATATCTGCTCCTCTGACTGGTCTTGCTGCCTTAATCTTCCTGTATGGTTTCTTTATAATTTAATCTTCTTCAAGGAGACATACTTCCTGTCTATCATGCTGTTACATGTTTCTTGAATCTTCCTCGAATCTCACTGCCAGTGGAGCTCCTGTGATTCGCAAGAGAAGCTGGCTTACAGTTCAAAAGAAAATGCAAATTCCAGGCTATCTGCTTTGTTTGCAGCTGATTCAAATAAATACCTTTGCATATTGCAGTTACTTCTGCTTTGTCTTTGTGCTATTTCAACTTGCTTCTGGTTTTCTTTTTTCTGTGTGGCAATATGCCAATTGTTCTTTCTTCTGTGTCTTGAAGTGTGCAGGCATCAGATGCAGAAATCCTGCTTTATTAGGTAAAATATGCTCTTGTTTTATCCATTGTATCCATCCTGACACCTGGGGAGGCTGAATCCTGGCATTCTCTTTCTTCCCAGGGCAAAGACAGTAGGAAGCTGTGCGGATTTCCGTGCAGAACGTGGGCATATCTGTGTCGATGACAATGGGACACTTAAACAAAGTTCAGCCTCCCTGCTAATGTGGCAGCCTGCACTGGCACTTTGTTAGGGGACAGCACTTTTACCCCTGGAACTAGAATGAGACCCCAAATGTTTTCCACTTAAACTATCTAGTGATAGGGTGAAAACCGCTATCTTATGCCTCCTACCCAGTGCAAATTGGTCTCTGACACAGAGATGAGAAGTCCAGTGTCTCCTTGAAAATGTCTCATTACTCTTCAGGGGTTGATTTGTTTCTTGCTTGATTCTAATGTGTCTAACATACAGGGATAAACTCAAAAAAATAGTGGGTACAGTACCCTGCTAGCAAATACCTTATAGTAAATATGGCTGTAATGTTAAAATCTGTATTTTGTGCAATGCTAAAATCAATAAAAATTAAAGTCTCTGCAAAAGACCCAATAAGTGAAAGGAGTGAAAATTTCTCTTATGGAGAATGGAAGTGTTTTTTCATCCTGAGATTTCCTACCTTGATGACAGCAGGGGCAATAATAAAAGCAAAAGAATCCAAAGAATAGGCATGGACTGTGGTCCACATTTCTACTGTCTGTCCTCTGCCAGCACTGATGTAATCCTTCTGGCAGTGAAACTTTCCATTGCAGTCCGTCAGCATTCAGATGTGCTATTGATTAGTGGGTTTACTAAGGTCACTTAGGAATCACAACAAACCTCCTGAAACTTCGGAAAGGTAATAAATCAAAGGTATTTGATTTGTAACTTGCTGTCATTTTTGGTGCCTTGCTTCAGTAGAAGACAGCAGTCAACACTTCCTAAGCGCTTGATATGCGGAAGGTTATGATGGCAAAAGAAAGCACTTGTTTATAAACGGTGCAAGTAACATGAGCTTTTAATGGGTCCTAGAGGAGTCCAAGGCTCCAGAGGGCTCTGGAATGCCTTCCTCTCCGCCCCCATCTCCTCCCCTCACCCTGACCCCCATTTTTTTTTTTTTTTTCCACAAGCCTTTGGCCAATTTTCATCACATCTGTCATTTTGAAAAATGAACTGAGGGTTCACTTCTAAGGTTCATAACATGTCATGTGTCTTTTTTTAGATTAACTTGTTTGCAAGAGACAGTGCAACAGGAGATTCTTGTGCTTACACAACAGCTCAATTTTCTTGAAAAGCAGAGATGTTATTAAAACTCATAGTCTGTGTCTATTCTGCTAATTGGATATAAAATAGTCGTGAGACGTGAGGGTGATAGGACCATACTTGTTTCCTGGGTAAAAGCCTACTAGTAGTATATTGCTAACAAATCTGAACCAGGGCTGCATATGTAACAGTGTGTTATGAACACAGCAAATATTAGTACTGTACAACACTGAGATCTAAGGTAAAAGTGTACGGTTGTTTCATTTATGGAGATAATGATCCTGTAAGTGTCCATTTCTGATGGTTTCAGAGGAATTAATACCCAGCCATACTTTTCTTGATGCTGCGTTTGATTCTGGACATAAAATGGTCCCTTGTATTACCATACGTAAGAGGGGAGATTTAGATTAGATATTAGGAAGAAGTTATTTACTGTGAGGGTGGTGAGGCACTGGCCCAGGCTGCCCAGGGAAGCTGTGGCTGCCCCGTCCCTGGAGGTGTTCAAGGCCAGGCTGGATGGGGCTTTGAGCAACCTGGTCTAGTGGGAGGTGGCCCTGCCCAGGGCAGGGAGTTTAGAATTAGATGATCTTTAAGGTCCCTTCCAACCCAAACCATCCTATGATTCTGTGATTAGTATGAAGTAGTCTGTATCGTAGTGCCACTCCCAGGGTGGGTAACAGGGCTACATGTGTCCTCCCAGCTTTCTACCAACCCACGCTTTCACCCATCTGCCCTTGGGGATGACTTACATCCTTTGTACCTCCACTCCGGCTCTGCAGCCTTTGCCAATATAATTCAGAAGGAATATCTATCTAAAAGGACTATACACGTAATAGTATTCCAACTATGGCTTTGTAGACTTACCTTTCTTTGTAGGTCATCTTTAAATAGAGACATCTCGCGTTGAGCTGTTACTGCGCTGCAGCCACTATGTGTGCAGAGGCAGGTGCAGACACACAGCGTTATTGCTCCTACAGAGTCCAAAGTCAAGGCTGGGTTGCTATAGGGTGTCCGCATCGAGCACACAGGTTGATCTTTCCCTTGGTTTCATGTCTGCAGGTTTCCTCACCACCAGGCTGGAGAAGGCCCTTGCAGTTGTGTTTGACTCTGCCTGGTGTTTGTAAAGCTGTAACCCAGAGCTCACGCGTGTCTTGCAAACACCAAAAGGGGAGCTTGTGTTTAAAGTTGTTCTGAGTGGATGGAGGGCTGGTTGATCCTCTTGTGAAATGCCGAAGCTGCTGCTTGCTCTTTTGTCTCCTTCTTCACTGTCAGCTTCTGTTATCTTTTCTACTGCCTTTGCAAGACCGATGTGTTGTGTTTGGTACACACAGGTACACAAACACACGAGTATCACGCTCCCTGGCTGGCACTGCAGCGTGACTGTTCGTGGTATGATGAAAGACTGCATCACCGGGATTGTGAAGCATTCAAAATCCTCCACATTTTATGAAATACACAGGGGAAAAAAGAGAGGTGTGGCGTGCCTACTCACAGTTAAATTATTTTTTTGACTCAGAGTTAAATAGTACTGGTATTTTTAAGCATATACTGAATAATATAACACATTTTAATTCCTGCTAAAAGATAGAAATATGTAATAGGTTCTGACTCTACAGCCATTTATATCCAAAAGACCAGACCTAAGTAATCTCAGGTTCATTCACACTCTGAAATCTGCTACAGATCTACTTTACACCTTCAGCCATTATTGTTGTAGCTGCTGGAATTAGAGTTGACTCTGTTTTTCCATTTTTAATTTGTTCTTCCCTAAAAGGTTTTAGAATAGAATAGAATAGAATAGAAAAGAACAGAACAGAACAGAATAGAATAGAATAGTTCAGTTGGAAGGGACCTGCAATGATCATTTAGTCTAGCTGCAATTTTTCTGGGCAGTAACTGTGAAGTGGAAGAGCAGCAGATAACGCTGTAGCCCCAAAAGTCATATAAATGTTGCCAGCTATAGAAGTGCTCCTTTTTCAGGGGCTGCTGGTGCTCACACCCATCCTGTGTTTCAGAGGGAGTTAGACATGTCATGTCAGCCAAGACCCAAAGCTCCGAGCACCCGGCAGACGCCGAGACGCTGGGTTGCTAGGCCAGGGTCTTCCACAGACTCCAGAACCAGCTTTGAATCCCCTCTCTTGGGAATGGAGGAATATATGTTTGTATGAAGCTGCATTTAAGCTATCCAGGAAGAATGGCCTTTCTTCCTCCCCCATTGCGTTAACAGGAGCTGGGAGTGCAGAACGATTCTCAGTGGTTCCTTGGCGCTGGTGCAACATGTGAGACTCCACTTTGCGTATGCCTGAGATAAGGATAAGCAAGCGAGTGGTTTCTGGAGCATCCACACAGACAGGCATTCATACAGCAGCTTTTTGTTTAGACACTCTCAAAAATACAGCCAAATTGTGAAAGCCTCCCCACAACTCTGTTTCCTTTTCAAGAAGGGGTAGCTGGACTGAAACCCCCAATTTTATCTGCCGAAACTCACCCTTGTGTATTTAGAAACCTGTGCTTTGGATTGCATCCAGCCAAGAGCGTCTGTGAGAGTTTAATCTTTCCATCTGGCAGAAAAGCATGTCAATTTGTCTGTAGTCCGAGAGTATTCTCTCTTCTGCCTCTGACTCCCGAAGCAGCCTGAGGGTTGTCTGTAGGGGTTGGCTGTCAGGGGGCTGCCAGCGGCACGGCCTGGCATCGCTGCGTCGGGAACTGGCCCGTGGCAACATCAGCCCTGGGAAAAGTCCCCAAGTGAAGATCTGGAGGGCAAGCAGGGCCTGCGTAATGGTTGTTCTGATTCAAAACATCCTATCTTTTAATACAGCTGAGTCCCAAGAGCAGAGACCGTAAGGCAAAACAAACACAACTGTGCAAAACAAACCCAGTTACCAAAGCAAGCCTTGACTTGCTGTAAAGACACCCCCCCTTTACTGGAAAAGAAAACCATTGATATAGGTGTTTACCCAGGCGGAGTACTGGAGGCTTGGCTTTGCTGTTAAGTTTCTTGGCTTTCAGTGTTTTGTGTGGCAACCTTTATTTAAACATAGGGGACAGAAGAGACTTGTTTATTTATTTATTTGTTTGGGGTTTTCTTTCTTTTTCTATGACTTTTAAAGGGCTGAAGAGTTTGTTGTGTGTGAAATGCAGGAAGAGACTAAATGAACACCAGATGAGAGGAAACAGACTGAGGAAAATTAGGGCTATTTGGTACCAAAGGAAGTGATCATTGTACATGTATTAAATTCCAATCTCTAACTGAAAGCGTGTTTTGCTATGCAAGAAATCTGACTGTAGAGTAAAAGAAAAATGGAAATAAGTGGGGTCTTCCCCAGTTTGGGCTGTAAAAGTGGTAAGCAGAGGTTGGTGCACTGGTGGTAAATAAAGCAGGAGGCAACTTTTACTGGAGCAAATGCTGAGGTTGGCTGGAGAGTGTTCCGCACCCCAGTGTTTCCCACGGTAGCAGAAGGTCATTTTGTGGCTCTGTGCAGATGAATAAAGAGATTTTCATACATCTGTTATTTGTTGGTAACATTTAGTATGACTTTATAATGAGAATATAATTCCTTATAAACTTCCATCTGCCACAATCCCAGCTCATCCCTGATTAGAGACACCTGACTCACCTTTACTTATCATTTACCTCTAAGTCATTGCTGGAACTGCTCCTTTAGGGTACACTGTCCATTTTCAGTGGAGATAACTGTTACCTCATAATCCCCTTAATTGTCTCTGCAAGGTGAGGGTTTAAGTGATCGCAGTAGGGTTGCTGACTGCTCTCCTCCTTTCCTCAGTCCCTGCAGACTAATGGCAGGGTAGGTGCACATTTTCATTTCGCTGCTGGGTGGCAAAAGCACTAGTTATTTTAGTGATAAACTATTTACAGAGAGCGCCAGTATGAATAGAATAAGGACCCTCACAAATTATTTGAGGAGCGCGTAATACACGGGCTTGGTTTAAGAAGGTGCCTTACATCAGCTGCAAATTTGACATTCCTACTTTTTTTTAAACAAAACAGAGTGTTTCTCATTCCTGCAAGCTGGCAGACACCCTTTTCAGTTCAGTTAATTCAGCAAGGACATAGAAAGATTCTTTTTTTAAATTTTTTTTCCCCCCCTATAGCAGTAGAAAAATTGTAGCCTGGGGGCATGTTGCTTTGACAGATTGGGGTTATATGGTTGAAGCTGACCTATGCAGCTTCCATCCCCTTCCCCCTCCCAGCAGGAGGGATGAAGGACGTGTGATTGGAAGTGGCTATCCTTATTTTGCTCTTTATCTGATGGAAGGCCACCACAGTACTCAAGAAGGGCTTGTTACAGATTTTGCTTTTCCTGTGAGGGTTGCTTGAAAGCTCAGTGAATAACCTGTAGAAATATAAAATAAGATATTTTGGCTGTGTGGGAGGGAAGCATTTAATCTCAGTGAAGAATAGGGGATTGCACAGTCAAATAAGCAGTTCTTGGCAGATTTCAGAGACCAGCAGTGTGAAGTAAGAAGGGTGTATCGAATAGTAGTGTAGGAAAGCATAAATGGAAATGAACTGAAGAGAGATAATAGCATTGTATTTAGAATCTGTCACTTTATCAGAATTATGTTGACTGGTTATTAGCAAAAGAGAAGGAATTGTTTTTTTAGAGGAAGAAGGGTTTCATTTCCCCTTCATTAGCTGAGGAACCTGCTGACAGGAATTATGGCAGAATATTACTAAATGGATGCTTGAGCCACTCCCACATGCCTGCAAGAAAGGGTTATTTTTAACCCAGATCTGCTCAGTGACTGCATTTGCAGCATGGCCCTGCAAAAAGAAAAAGCTCTGCTGGCAAAACTAAGGCTGCTTTGTGCCGCCATGTGAGAATGGGACGGAGAGGTCTGGGGTGGGAATCCTGTGGGGTAACAGTGCCCCTGATGCCTGTGTCATGAAAATATGCCTCAAGTTAACTATTGTCCTCTGACCTCAATCCATGCTGAAACAGGGGCTTTGCATAATCATTGAAGGAGACGGTTCCTGCTCCAAAAGATGTTATGTTTTGAGTTGCCAAAATAGACAAAGGAGACATTGTTGGCCCTTCACACATGGGAAACAGAGGCGCAGGGAGAGAGCTTTGTCTGGGGCACATAGGCTAATTTTGACAGAAGGGGTACTTAGGCTCCAGTTTCCTGAATTCATTTGTGTACTACAATCCAAGATTGCCCTTCCTTTCTAATATCAGATTTTTTTCTCCCTGAAACTTCAGTTCTAATACAGGGCTGTTTACCAAAAACATTATTTCATTTTGCTCTGTTTAATAAATACGCTAGAGATTTTTTCCTCAGACACAACTGTGCAGCTTGCATGTACATCTGAGTTGCAATGCTGAAGCTGCAAATGCCCCAGGGAGCTTCAGGTGGATTTGCACATTGGGACCGCCAGGGACAATAATGCAAGGAAAGGCAGAGGTGTGGCTTTGGCTTCTGCTTTTCTTTGTCCTCTGGGGATCACAACCCCATGGATGTGTAGAAGGGGACCCTGCAAGAGTAGGAATGCTGTTCTGCCAAGCTTCACAGGGGAAGAAAAATACCTTACTAACTAGAATGTCCATTTTTCTTGCTCAAACTTGTTAACTCCAGGAAGGCTAGTGAGACTTGGCATTGCATAGCCAAACTGGGGCTGTTTGGGTTTTTTATGAGGCAGTATTGAGTGGAACCATCTGGGCTAGGAGAAGACCACACTTCTGAAATGAGCCTTTTAGAATACTTAAGTTAAGTAGCTGTCTGGGGCACCATGCAGAAAGGAAGGGCACTCACAGCTGCCTGTATTTTATGGGTTTATTTTATCTCTCATGACATAAGAGAACTTACTAGTCATGTGGTTCCTCATAAATTTCAAGCCACTGCTGACAAGTGGCACTGCCTGTGTTCTCAACCACGTTGGCGCAAAGTTCCCCGACTTTCTAGCTCACAATGTTAATAATGGTGCTGCTAATGGATGACGCTTTAGAGAGATACCTGATTTTTCTCTGAATTTAAAGGCAATCCCCAAGTTGCAGTTTGAGAATGGAAACTTAAGTATCTTAAGTACCTTGGATGAATACTTCCATGGTCATTCATCTATATCAAAGTGGCTCATGTCTCTGGTTCCCAAGGCCCCAGTCTTCCTAAAGGTGTGCTGTTCACTTTCCTGAGAGCTGAGGGAATCTGCACCTCTGAAACCAATATCCTTGCAGAAAGCTAAATATAGGTTTGGGAGCATAACTTTCAGTATGTCGATGATGCATCTTAGCTTAGGTGGATTAAACTCTTCTTTTGCATTTTACTCTCTGTTTAGTTTTGGGTTGCACTTTATGCCCCATTGGGGCAGCTTTCTAAAGTACCTTCAGGCACCTGGTTCCACTGCCTTTATTCCAATTTCCAAAGATACATCTTATTTCTGTGTTAGGAGGCAAGCTCCCCTCCTTCAAGCACTTTTCTGTGTCACAGACCTGGAAGGGGGCACATCAAATTCAGTATAATTTCAAAAAATGTAACCTATTTTCCTATGCTTTCTATTCACTGAGATAAATCTTAGAGAGAGATCGCTTATGGTAAGAATATTTACTAGTGTGTTGCCTCAACTAAGACAATAGCTCTTATGGTGCAGGTGTGAATAAAGAAACACTTGCTCCTTGATCTTTTTTCAATCCATGTCCTGTTCAAGCTGTCTCTGTTTCAATGGACCCTAGAAGCTTTGCATCAATCTTATTTACTAATAGATTCCTGAAGTTTAAACAGAGGGTGAGACAGAGAGAGGACACAAAGTGGGCTCAGGCTTACAGGAATCAGATTCATGCCAGCACAGCCACAGACACCCATGTGTCCTTATGCACAGCATCTAATATTTGTGGTTCCTCTGTCTGCAAAATTCAAATAGTAATTCTTCTTTGTGTTTTCCCTATCCGTACTTGTGTAGACTGCAGGTTTGGACAGGAATGAGCTCCTTCTGTGTCTTTGGATACCTCACAAATGAGTCCCTGATCTTAGGTGAAACGTCTAGTTGTTTCTGCAAGACACATAATAATAATTGGCTTCAACCTGCTTCAGGAAAAAATGCAACCTTTGGATTACATTGGTGTAAATAAAATGTCCACTACAGTTCACAAGTCAAAAAATGCTGGTAGTGTTTAGCATCAATGTCTGTCACTTGAACATCTGGCATTCATCATTGCTTTCCTTTTCCTTCCACTGTCATATTTTATCCCCATCTGTTAGAGGTTTCTTAGCACTGTCTATATAAATCATAGCTGCATCTCAGTCTGGGTAGTTGAATCATTACAGGCTGCAATATAAATGAAGGAAAAAGAGGTAAATTTAAGGGAAGTGTTTCTCTCTGCTCCCCTTCTTTCTCCCCTCTCCCTGTCCACAGACAGTACTAGACAGTATTACTGTCTAACGTGATACCCCTGCGATAAAGAGAGATGGAACAGTTTTCAAAAATAGCAAATGTTTTTACCAGCTCTAGTTCTGAAAGCAGAGGCGTTGAAGCCTGAGTGGCTTCAACCCATTGCCATTGTTGAAAAGACCAAAATGTACTGCTTTGGAACAACCCTTCAGCAAGTTAATAATATATTGGGAAATCCTCAAAAAATGGGAGGTGTCCTTCCTGGGCAATGTCTTTGATGTATTTTCTTAAAATTAAATTACTCCAATTGCAATAATTTAGGTTACTGCTAGGAAGAATAATATTGAAGGTGCTAGAAAAATATGGGTGTGTTAATATTAGCCAAAGCAGAATATTTTTACTTTTTTTTTTTTTCCTCAAAAAACTGTGCAGTGCCCTTATAATAGCCATCACTTTCAGCCCTCCCAATCCGTACCGGCAGGGCAGCGAGCCATAGCAGCGTTACAAAGATGCGTTTCTGAGGAGGAAATTAATTCACCCCCCCATATGAAATATTTCCAGTAGCATGCGTGCGTTACCCTGCCAAAGCCAGGTGCTCCCGTTTGTGCACAGTGTCACACAGCCCCATGCACTGGGAGCACATGTGGGTTTAATTCCCTGCCAGCTTTGGCAACTAGAGAAGGTATTTCCTTGTTCTAGAAACACTCAGAGACACCATAGTCCCAAGCTACTGGAAGTTAGGGAAAAAAAGGCCCATTTCCATCTGTCTGGAGAGGGCTGTTGCAGACTGCCATTGCTATCAATCCCAGAATGTTATCCAGGCGCAAGGTGGGCTGAAGCTGGAGGGTCTCTGTGCACAAGACAGCTGTCATGTTTTCAGTTCAAGGGACAGCTTTTATTGTTGGGGATGTCATTTTACTTGGAACAGCATGAATGCCTCATGTCACTACGTGTGTTCCTCCCGCTTGTCTTGCTTTTTCACCCTTTTTAGTCTCATGTATCAAAAGGGTGTCTTAAGTTTGTTTGAATTCGTTGATAGCAGATGAGCTGAAATGAGAATAAACTATTGCTACTATTGCTGGTTGTCAACTCGTGCCTTCTCCTTCTACAAAGCATATTGCATTCCTGATTTCCCATTATTTTTCACTTACGTTCCTGTGGTGTCATCCTGCTACTTAGTGCAAACTCCCAGATTCCAGCTCGGCAGCCAGATCAATCAAGCAGTAGATGTCCTGGTCAGCATCTGCACAAAGTGAAAATGATAGGCCCAGCTCATAAATACGGCAGTTGCTGGTCTGTCCTGCAGAGCAAGTCCTGGCTGATTCAGAGGGCGCCTGGTCATGTGAAAGGCCAGTCAGTCCCTAAAGTCACAGTTGCTCTCTGAAGCTGGTAGATCAGTTGACTCCTGATGATTGGTTCTGACATTGCAGTCTGTTGTTGGAAATGGATGTCCCAATGAAACGGTTACTACTTGGCAAGACTAAAATGGTGGGCAATGAGAAAGAGAAGTATGGGTCGAATGTTGCACAAACTACTTCACATGAGATACTGTAAGACGAAAATAATCCAAGAGTACAGTGGAATGAATGCTGTAATGTTGATTTACTCTTGTCTTTTTGATATCTGCACTAGATCTCAGCTTGCCACACATCTTTCTTGTTACTAGCAGAATATTTACTTTATTTTCTCTTCTTCTTGTAGAAAATTTTACTACATCACACTGCTGAGAGACCCCGTATCTCGTTACCTCAGCGAATGGCGTCACGTCCAACGAGGAGCTACTTGGAAGACCTCCTTGCACATGTGTGATGGCAGAACACCAACTCCTGAAGAGCTGCCGTCGTGCTATGAAGGCACGGACTGGTCAGGCTGCACGCTGCAGGAGTTCATGGATTGCCCATATAATTTGGCCAACAACCGCCAAGTGAGGATGTTGGCTGACTTGAGCTTAGTGGGCTGCTACAACATGTCTTTCATCCCAGAGAACAAGCGAGCACAGATCCTGCTGGAGAGCGCAAAAAAGAACCTCAAAGACATGGCCTTCTTCGGCCTGACAGAGTTCCAGAGAAAGACTCAGTACCTGTTTGAGAGAACTTTTAACCTGAAATTCATCCGTCCTTTTATGCAGTACAACAGTACCAGGGCAGGAGGGGTGGAGGTTGATAATGACACCATCCGGAGGATTGAGGAGCTCAATGACTTGGACATGCAGCTCTATGACTATGCAAAGGACCTCTTCCAGCAGCGCTACCAGTACAAACGGCAGCTAGAGAGGATGGAGCAGAGGATAAAGAATCGGGAAGAGAGGCTTCTTCACCGGTCCAATGAAGCACTTCCCAAGGAAGAGACCGAAGAGCAAGGACGCTTGCCCACTGAGGACTACATGAGCCATATTATAGAGAAGTGGTAGCCTAGGCAGACTTTTATATTAATGGTATTCTAGGGTTTCCATATAAAAGATCATGGAAGTAAAATTACAAAAACAACAAAAAACATTTTATTTAAAAGCAAGTCTGTAAAACAGAAGATAGATTGCTTCCTTAAGCATAGGGTCTTTTTACTGTTTCTTACAAGACCAATGAGATTCTTAAAAAAAATAATAAATACATAAAAATAAAAAAAGGGTCAACATTATAACGCAGAGGCAAAAGATGCACAAATGCAGTTACCCACTCTTAAGGCCAAATACAAAAGAATGTTTCTTATCCTCACAATTCAAACACAAATGGCAGAAGTAGGATTTTTTAAATGTTTATCCCCTGAGCATGGTATGAAGATACATAATTAAAAAATGAGGAAACGGAGATTGTCTTTTGTGGGTGTGTTTTTGGAAGTGGGATGGGAATTGCATTGCTTGTAAATAAACAATTACAGTGACGAAGTTGAGGATGGATGTGCTGCCCTGTTAGGTGGTGTGATCTGAGTGCAAGGGCGGTCACTTCATTTCAGCTGGCAGCCACTGCCAGAAAGTGGAACACCATAAAAATAGAAGAAAAAACATCAGAGGATGAGAAACATTGAAGCAAATTGACTATGGCCTAAGATATGTACTTAGCACAGTGGTTCTGATACATTGCACTGGTATCACATACACATACGCCACTTCATCACAAAAATAATAAGGAATTCATGCACAGAGCTCCCAGGTTTGTTTTACAGGCAGGTCCCAAAACAAGTTAAAAGCCGACCAAATTCCACATGGGCTCAAACGTGCACTCATATGCCATCCTGTCACCCTACATAACTGCTGCCTATGCTGTCATCAGTATTATGTGCTAACAGCACATGAAAACCCTATCCTACATAGTAAAAAAAAAGAAAGAAGTTCAATAGCAATACTCCCTCATAAATCTGCACAACAAGTTACAGGGAAGACCCTGCAAATAATCAGTCACTAATGGGAACATTATGAGGGGGTGATTTTGTTTTGTTTGTTGCTATGTGAAATACTGAACTAGAACAAGCATACAGACATACCCGTATCTGTATTTTTTCAGTTATTTTTACTTGATTTTATCAAGAGATAATGGGCATCGGCCTGCTTCCAGTGAAGTCACTAGAACTGATTTAAGTGGGAACAGGATGGGGCTCTCTTCCAGAGCTGTGAAAATTTCTGACTATGGGTTTGAATTAATTATGAGACAGTACACATTGTCTTTTGGCAGAGTGCCTGTTCTGCAGCTCTTACTTTAAATGAAAAAGCTGTGTTCATAAAACTGGAAAGGGGAATCATGGATAATGTTTTTTTAGTCTCAGACCAATTTCAAAGCAGAACTCTTTCTCTTAATGCTGTTTTCTAGGGACTCATGTAAGTTTAATCCTCCAGAGTGGTGACAGTGTAACCAGGTTCTGCTTACTGACTTTTGAGTCATAGAACAACAATGACTTCTCTAATTCCTTTTCCCACTCTCCAAATTAAAGTATGGCTTATTTTCTTGCTGTTGCAAGCACTTCTTTGTTTGGCTGGAAGCATGGAAATGAAGCAGTTTTTGCCCGTTTCATGTCTCGCCCCATTATTACTCAGCCTGTAAGACCTGAACCAGCTATTGTTTAGGGTAAACTATGAACCAAATGGAATATGATTTGATTTTCAAAGGCCATGTTAACTGCAGATCAAATATGGCATTGAAATCACTGGAGGAGAGGCAGAGAGCTGATACATTCAACTTTAGCATGTCATTTTTACAGCGTCCCTTTCCCGTCCCACAAATCCACTGAAGTGCTGCTTGTTTGGTATTTAATTTTCTCTCTGCCTCCATATGCTGTTTCCAACAGTTTCAAATTCAGACTGCGTTTCGCAGAAGAGGGGCTGCCTTAAGCAGAGAAGCTGCCTTGTTTCTTCTGTGTACACCCTGGGGAGTACACCTTGCTTTTGGAGATGTTCTTCTCCAGAAGGGTAAAGATGACTAAAAACTTAAAAGCAGAAAATACCAACAGCACTTTGGGCTCAAATACAACCCTGTCACAGCCCCAGTCCAAAGTCCACCAAAGTCAAAGGATGTATTTCCTGTTGATTTCAGATGGATTTTGATCAGGTCCACATCCTTGTGCTGCGAAGTGCCCAAGCACACGCTCATTTGTCTCCAAGCATGGTGGGATATTGCTACCCATCCATTCAGCTGGTACCAATATTTGCTACTGGTGTTGCTGTCTTGAAGGTTCTCTCCATGCTTCTGCCACAAAACGGCCCCTGCTCCCACAGATGTGTAGCCTGGCCGTAAGCATTTCCTCCGAGCCAAAAAGTGGGAAGCAAAATGAAGCAATTTTCGGTTGTTGGCTTGGGGGCAGAAGGTATTACAAATCCATTTGCACATCTCTGAATTCCAAGACTGGCAGGAGCTACGTCTGCTAGTTCCCAGCGCTTTTATGTGTTGTTGTAACTAAAGAAAACATTTATATTTTAAAAATGCAATTTTACAGGCTGTTTACCCACAAAACCAATACACAAGATATAAAAAGCAACTTTTTCATATGCATAGTTTTCAGCTTTACCCAAAGGCGTTTCGCTGTGCATTCTGCGTTATGGATCCGTAATGCACAAATGGTGACTGCAGTGAATCCATACAGGGGGATGCATGTGAGCTCAGCCGCGCAGTGAGTGCCCAGGCAGCTCTGCGTACGTTGGCACTGACATTCTGTACCGAAAGCCAAATTCTGCTCTCATCTACCAAAGGGTGACAGTAAACGGGACTGTGTGTGATATGGACCGGTAACATTATTTGGCCCAGTTTCCCTGAGTTGTTCTGTGTTATGGGCTCTGAGTAACCAGCTGGATTGTACTGGATCTGTCTGTGGGTTCTCTAAATCAGAGGCAGCCTCTGACCCTAGAAGCATGTCAGTAGAAGACCGTGTTCCAGCATTTTCTTTGTAATATATTGCAGTAACAAGCAAAAGAAATGAATCTTTCTTGAAAACTGTCTTGTTAACCTTTTCACTTCAATCCACAAAAGGAGGGATGACCTCAGCTTAGCACTGAGGCAGAAATTTCTAGATTCAAATCCTGCGCCCGGCAAACGCTTCAGTTTCTCCACCTGTCCATTGGGAATAGCAAATTTATGCACTGTAAAGAGCTACTCCCAGGTATGAGAAGTTTAGGGCACTTTGAAACAGATTCTAAGTACAGGAAATTAAAAGAATGACCCAAAAACCATCACTCACTCTGGCTGCTGTGCTGGTCTGTTTATGGCTACAAGCCATGCTTTAATTTATTGTAAGTGCTGCGTGCCAGAGCATGGGCTGCAAGACATACCTGGCACTATCTTCTTCCCTTAGTGGGTTTAAGGGAACTTTTTTAACATAATGTGAATGTAGTTTTTTTGTGATTTCTATGTACTACAGTTTGAAGTGGTACAATTTCTTTTATTTTTAGGACTGATCACTTGATGCTACAATAACATGAGAAATGTATGTGTAGTTTTAAAATTAATGGAGAACAATGGCTTTGAGGCACTCCAGCAGAAGAAGAGGCCAGACAGTACATTCTTGTTCAGTATCTGTCCCTTTCTTTCAAAATGTTTTTCCTTCTTCACTACATGAAGTGTTTCTTCGTGGGGCCTGTCAGTGCGTCATGATCCAGGTCAGCATAGGTGAGTGCTGGGTACAGCAAGGGCAGGTGCAGGATTGTGACCTGTCTCTTACTGGAGTTGGTGAGACAGTTCCCCTTAAATTCAGATTTTACCTAGTTGGATGCTTGTCCATCCCATAGTGTTTCTGATGTGGTTCCAAGGACACCCTGTGAAAAGCTTTTACAAACGCTGTCTTAGGTGTTTCTAAGGGTTTGTACAGTCAGCAGTATTAGTGTGAGTGAGCATTTTAGACAGCCAGTTATCTGGTACCAGGGCAAAGATGATGCCTCTGCCATCTTACACAGCGCTAACCCTTGCACATCTGCAAATGAGGGTGATGGTCTTAAGTGGGGAGTTGCCAGCAGACTCCACTCCTGCTTTGGGAGGGTGGAAAGGCTAAGACACACTGCAGCGCTAAGAAGGAGGAAGTCATTTTTACTTTGATTCCCCTGAACAGTGTTAACTTCACCTCTTGGTAGGTGTTGTTGCTGAAGAAAATTTTTTATTGCTCATTTGTCTCATCCCTGCTAGCTCTGTTGAAGGAGTTTGCTTCCTACTCCAAAGTTTCCCAGACAGTCAGATGCCACCACCTTGTACCCTACCCAGATCACAAAATGCAGGGCTGGTAAGGTTGCAGACCCAGGCTGGTATGGGGTTCAAACTCGTCAACAAAAAAATTGTCAACAAAGGATCAGTGTGAATTTCTGGCTTGCCTGAATTCTCCCTGTGCCCAACGTTTTGCAATAAATGGGTAGCACTTCAGGTTGATGTTTTTTGCACCCCCATGGTCCCTTACTTGCTTACAAAAATGGGATGGCAATGGAAGGTAGCATAAAGGAAGGTCCCAAGAAGCTTTTGAATCCTCTCTCCCAGGGCTGTCCAGTAGGAGCAGGAAGGACTGCGCCATTGCTGAGAATACGAGCAAGGCAGAAGGACTACCACAGTGGCAGCATGGACACACGCCAGTTAGGAAGTTTTCACTCTGAGCCATCAGATCACTTCACAGAGACCACTGAACAGCTACAGAAGGTAATTACTGACATTACAGAACAGGGCCTGACTTGGGTTTATATCTTGGGGTTGAAAGCTTCTCTAGCTTCCTACTGACGTTTAGAGTTACTCAGACCCCCTCCTGTCCCGAAGAATATTCCAAATGTCACAAAAATGGGTAGTGCTACAGAAATTTGCAACACAGACTATGCTAAACACTGTATTTCCAGAGCTGCAGTTTGGAATGCAACTTGCACTATCTGCTGGACTCCAATCACAGGGCTGGCTGCATTATCTTTTTGTTCTTGCTTTCACTACTATTAGCAGATCATGTTCCAGTGGCAGAAGTGAATGCGGGATTCGCTGCCTGATCCGCAGCAGAGCCAAGCCTTTAGAGCACAGGTCAGTTAGGAGCAGTTCAGGTAAACCAGCGAGCAGTGGAGCTCCTGTCTGCGCACAAAAATCCAAGCTATCTATCTGTGGCTGTTTTCTTTGCCCCATCTGCAGGAGTTCTGCCAAGGTGAATGCAGTACTGATAAGCACGTGGGTATTAAAGCCTGTATTGTCCCAGCTGCAGATGGTTTTTCTCTGTAATTTTTAGCCATGCAAGCTGAAAAGAAGAAAAAAGAAAAAGATTTCCAAATGAGGCTGTCTCATCCCTCAAAGCTCCACAATTCCCCCCTCCCTGTTTTCCCCCAGGTGTCAATTTTGCAGACTGGATTGAGAGCGCTGTACTATAATGAATAATTTTATATTCAAATGGTTTACTGAGCATGATTTGTTTTGTACATATTGGAATATGATTTAACTTATTTTTATTGCCCCTTTTCATCTTTTTTTCATAAGGAAGACAAAAATCCCCACCCTCTCTCAATGTGAAGTTCCTCTGTGTTTGTGTGTAGTCTGCCAGGCAAACGCGCAACAGCCACAGGATTTCTCACCATCCCTACCCGTATCTGATTTTATTTTTCATTGGCATTTGGTTTTGTCTGAGGCTTTGCTTATATTGTCTCTTCTTTCCTCTCCAGTGCACAGTCTGCACAGGGAAGGGAAAGGGCAATGCAGGCAGGACTTTCTTTTTCTCCCTCTCCTGTTTCTTGTGTACTTTACCTACCAAGAAACTCAGTTCTTCTAGGAGTTGTGTGACTGAGGATAAAAAAAATACAATTGTCCCCCCCACCCGTCTTCCATCCTTCATATTGTAGATCAAACAGATTCAGCTTCTCTGAAAGTGATTGTGGCTGGAGTCATTCCATTGGGCTGAATGTGTATGGTTTGCATTTTTTTTTCCACTTCTGGAACTTAAAAATAACAAAAAATAAAAGACAACTGGTTAACTTGAGCCAAGTAACACTTAAAGCTTTATATATTTATTTATAGCATCTTACAAAAAAAAAAAAGTGTTAAAAGGTTTTTTCTGTTCTTCCACAAGAAAAATTGGATTTAAAAAAATAATCATATGGTTGTTTTTATCTAGATCAAGAATGAATGTTAGCAGATGAAATAAACCCTAAAACTGAGCATCTGTGGTGTGTGTTGTCCTTGCATTGGCCTTTGGATGCTGGTTCAGTGTGCCTTGCCTTCCTGTATTACAGAGAGATAAAGCTACAAGTGGAATTGATGGAGAATATTTTTTCTGGTAAAAAACCCAAACTCCTAACACAAATATTCAAGCAGAAACTGCAGTCTGTTTATTCCTATTGTTAACACTTGAGACAACATTACAAAAAGCCCTTAAACATCCTAAAACCAATCATCTTTTAAAAATTAATTACCTTTAATACTGTACAGTCCTCTTACTTTTCTTTTTCAGTCATTGCAATGAACAGATTTGCAGGCAATAAATGGTGATTGTTATACCAAATATTACAGAATAATTAACAGAATTTTTTTTGTTTAATATTCAGAAGTACTTTGACCAAATGTGATCTGTGAAAATGCTCTCCAGTTACACAACTGAAATAAGCTGTGCACCTGGTTTTGATAAAGTTCGTAAGTTAGGGGATAAGAAAATGATGATTCAAGTGCTTTACAGTATCCTAAGTGAGAACTGCTAGATGTTTATGCAACTGTAGCAAATAGCACTACAGTTATTTTACCCAAGCACCATTACACTTCAGTTTCCACCACAGATGCTGGTGGCAGTATGTCAACCATCCCAGCTATGCTGCTTGGGGGTGTTTTGTCTTCCTCCTATGAAAGTAAGCCCACTCAAGTTACTGGAGGCTTAACCAGGTAATATTTATAAACGTGCCACTAGCAGGACCACCACACTGCATCAGTTCATATTGCTGAGGGGGGACTCGGCAAGTTTTACTTGCTGGGCAGTGCAAGGTCTGGTGGAAGGTCCAGGTAAGCATTGGTGCGAGGGTATTATCGCTTTCATCTCAAGGAGAAGCGAAGGCACAAAAACTTAGCAGTCATTCACCTCAGACTGTGGACAGTTCCTCAATGGAACTGCTCGATTTAACCTCCCATCAACGTCTCCTCCTAGCCACTACCGCTGATGGAAAGGGAACCATGCTCCAAAGGAGCCGGGCTTTGGTTAACCTCCTAATCTCATTCACCTGGGAAAAAGAAGGCCTGCTCCCAGCTCGACGCCACCGGTGGGAGGGTGCTGCCTCAGGCGGTCAGAACCGTCCCAAAGCGCCGCGCGCCCCCTCCCGCCCAGCCGCGTGCGGCGGCGCTGCCCTTCAGCACTGCAATGGCGGCGGCAATGGCCCAACTGTCTCCTCTCCCTCCTCCTACCGCCTCTGCCCTGCCCTCAGCCGGTCCTGTGGGGAGGGCGGGGATGGCGGAGCAGTGGCACCCCTGGCCTCCCATGTGCTCCCCTCGGGGTGGGGACTGCGGTGCCAGGCAGGAGGTGGAGCAGGGGCTCCCCGCCGCCTTCAGGATGTGCTCTGCAGACTGCCATGGGGTTTGTGCCTGTGGCCTCTCTGCGGGGAGCTATGGGTGGCTGCTGTAGCCCTGCTGCGCCTCAGGGCCCTGGGTGGCAGCTGAGAGGGCTCAGCTTCTGTGGCCTGCTTGTGTGGGATGCTCTGAGCAACCTGGTCTAGTGGGAGGTGTCCCTGCCTAGGGTGGGGGTGTTGGAACTAGATGATCTTTAGGGTCTCCTCCAACCCACACCATTCTAAGATGTTGCCCACCAGCATCACTTTTTCAGCAGGCAGAGTAGGCACCAAAGAGCCTGGCTGCCTTAATTGGGGCAGGCTGTGCCGAGAGTCTGGGCATTCCTGTTGCTGAGACCTGTGTGCTTCCAAACCTGGGTGCTTAGAACACCATCATCATCATCATCATCCAGTAGCTTCGAGCACTGTGGGCTGGTGGCCTGTGGTCCTTCCAGAGCTTTAAGAAGGTGCAGCAGCCAGGGTACAGACACAGCTCATTCTGCTGGGTGGAGTCCTGTACTGTGGCAGTGTTCCTGTTTTGAAAGAACTGTTTTCTCCTCCTTTATCTTCCTTTCCATAAAGCCTCAGAGACACTCATCCACATGAACTCTGTGCAAGCAAAGTGCTTTCATTTGCATATGGTCTTTCTGCACCATCTTTAATATGGTTCTTCTTCTCGCTCAATGCTAGAAGCATCCAGGAAAAGGAGAAAGGATAGCTAGCAAGGAGATGGAGGGAAGACTTCTTGTATTGCAAGAACTGGTGTAGAAAGGGGAAAGGATGCTGAAAGAGGGTTAAAAGAAGCACGGAAATTAGTTACTGAGGGGAGAGCCTCCAGAGGGTTGTTTTTTTTTTTCTCTTGCTGGAGCCTTGGTCACACTGATGATTGTTCAGTTTCCTTATGCTTGAGTCCAAGATGTTCCTGTTCCTAGGCACAGCTAGGCATTGCTTCTGGGGGATGTGCTTCCTCAGGTTAATTGGGAAGTGCCCTCCTTTACATCCTGCTGTTAACCTAACAATAAGCAGCCCCTGACTGCTCTGCTGCCCCAGGTGACAGCCTGCTCTTCCTGAATGGAAAAGCTGATCCTGACAGAACCATACCAGAAGAGGTGATGCTGAGCTCTTGTCACAGGGTTGTGTTTTGTTTCTCTGGCTCAGGCACTCACACAGAGTTACTTTAACTCTTTAATAACATCTTTCATGCTGTTGTCTACTGGAGGAGGAAAAGCAGCACAAGTATACATTAATGCCAAAGGTTTTCCACAATGATTGATTTTTGGGTAGTACAGGTTCCTTTTTTCCTGTTGAGGATTTTTGTGTGGGTCCATGTAACGAACAGCCTCTTTGTCAAAAAGCAGGAAGAGGGATGGAGATTCTTGCATAATTAAATGTATATCTAGCAAGGTCTGCATATATCTATGGATTTTGTAAAAGTGGGCAGAGTTTAGGAAAGCCCCATGCATTGCAGTTTATAGAGTTTATAATGCTTTATGATGCAGTACTTCAGTGGTGCTTACAGTAGGGATGTAAATAAATTTGCATATAGATAAAATTGTGGGCTTTCTGCAACTGGAAATGTTCATCTGGGCACATCAGCTTAGACCCTCTGCTGCGGGGCGGGGGGGGGGGGGG